>WHPX01000639.1:0-420126 GCA_011057435.1 Actinia equina
ATCAGACGCAATGCCGACCCTCCTGTGATTTACCGAGGTAAAAACGCATCTTATAAGTTTCTAGAAGCATTGCGAGAAGAGGAGGAGGAGATAAGAGAACAATAAGACGTCCAAAGAAGATGGAATTTACCAAAAAGAACCAGGAGGAATTTCACAAGGCAAAGAAATGCCACATTTGTCAACATACGCTTCTTCAGTTTGGAAGACAAGCAAAGAAAGCGTGGGACGAAGATGGAAAGTATCTAGGAGAGCTCATTTTAAATGCGGGAAGTATGCTAAGAAAGGCGAGAAGCCAGGAAAGCCCTCCACTCACTGCATTCACTGCCACAAAGCATTCGTTGAAGACTTCTATGTGGATAAGGTTAGGGATCACTGCCACATCACGGGTAAATACAGAGGAGCGGCTCATTGGAAATGCAACATAAACTTCAAAGTAGATCCAGAAATGGAGATTCCCGTGTTCTTTCACAACCTCCGCGGTTACGACTCCCATTTACTCCTTCAGGAACAGACGGATCCGACGTCAAATGTATTCCTAATAACAAAGAGCGTTACATGTCCGTAACTGTTGGTAAGCTAAAGTTCTTAGACTCACAGCAATTCATGGCAGACTCTTTAGCAAACCTCGTAAAGTACAACACCAACTTCCCCATTTCCAGTAAATACGGCGCAGAAAGGAAGGAGTCTACCCATACGAATACATGGACTCCTGGGAGCGCTTTGAAGAGCCCCTACCACCTAAAGATTGTTTCTACAGCAGCTTAAATGAGTCTGGAATAAAGGACGAGGAGTACCAGCATGCGTTAGACGTGTGGGAAAAGTACTCCTGTGAGAATATGGGGGATTACCACGACATTTACCTAAGGTCTGACGTAGTGCTGCTGGCAGATGTTTTTCAGAGCTTTCGAAAGATGGCTATGGAGTACTACGAATTGGATCCCGCGAACTTTTACACGGCTCCTGGACTCAGCTGGAGCGCTCTGTTAAAGAAGACGAACGCACAACTGGATTTGCTAACGGAATACGATATGTACCGGTTTATGGAAGACGGTATTCGTGGAGGCGTTTGCGGACCCAGCAGACGTTACGCACGCGCAAACAACCCCTTAGTAGAGCACGACCCAGAGAAACCAACTACATACATTACTACCTGGATGCAAACAACCTTTACGGTTGGGCAATGTCACAGTACTTGCCTGTGAGAGACTTCGAATGGGACACCGTGCGACCCATAGACTTCTACATGCAGGTAGGAAAGGAGGAAGACAAGGGTTACGTTTTAGAAGTGGATCTGGAGTACCCAGAGCACCTGCACGACGAACACGACGAATTCCCCTTAGCACCAGAAGCAATAGAGATACCATTTAAGCAGCTGAGTCCGCTGCAAAAGCAAATGTGCCCTGGTTACAAACCGTACAGGAAGCTGACGATGAACCTGATGGATAAAACGAAGTACGTTGTCCACTACCGCAACCTGCAGTTCTACGTACGCCACGGAATGCGCGTAAAGAAGATCCACAGAGTCCTAAAATTCACGCAGGAGCCCTGGATGCGCCCCTACATTGACTTTAACACGCAAAAGCGTACCGCAGCGAAGAATGACTTCGAGAAAAACCTCTTTAAACTGATGAACAACAGCGTGTTCGGAAAGACAATGGAGAACATCCGCAAGCGCGTAAGCGTAAAAATAGTTAGCACCAAAGAGGAAGCAGAAGCATACGTGTCACAGCCTGGATTCGTTAGATACGTAGAAATGCTGAACTTCTATGTGATTCATATGAAGAAAGCGAACCTGCTCCTGAATAAACCCGTATACACGGGGTTTACAGTGTTAGACCTATCGAAGCTGCTGATGTATGAGTTTTACTACGATAAACTAAAGCCAAAGTACGGAGACCGCTGTCACCTTTTGTACACAGACACCGACTCCCTAATTCTAGAAGTGCAAACGGAAGACGTCTACCAGGATTGCGTTGAAGACATAGACGAGTACGACACCAGCGGTTACCCAAAGGAGCACTTCCTTTACAGCGCCAAAAATAAGAAGGTAATAGGAAAGATGAAAGACGAGATGTTAGGAAAACCCATAGTAGAGTACGTGGGTCTGAAACCAAAGATGTACAGCGTGCTAAAGTTGGACGGCGTAGAAAAGAAAGCCAAAGGCGTTAAAAAATACGTGGTTAAGAAGGACATAACCCACGAGTCCTACCTTAACGTATTACGAACGCGCAAGGAACAGCGGCATAAGATGAACAGCCTGCGCAGCTATGGTCATCAGATACATAACGTCACGCAGGAGAAGGTGTCACTGTCTGCATTTGACGGTAAGCGATGGATGTGCGATGACGGAGTGCATACGATAGCATTCGGACATCACACGATAAGCAGTTCTTCTTTGACGAACCCGCGCGTGGGACCATCGTGAAGATAATACAAGATGGGCTGACCCTTCTTGGCTATTACACTTCGTATCTGGTAGGTTTCCAAAGACCAGTTAGGATCCGTAGCTCTTTTGGATCCTCCTTCTAATTCACCCGGCCCGTAGAGATATCGGACCGTGACATTACCTAATTTCTTTTCATGGGGGAAGACCGCCCTCGAACTTCTGACGTAGGACTTGTGTTCCACGTGTTTCTTTTTATGGCGTCCTTGGGTTTCATTCCCGTAGCCCTGGCCGCCTCGTTATTCAAAGCCACAATGACCTGGGGAGTCTCTGTGTCCATTCCTTATTACGTTTGGAGGGATCTTCCAACTCTTTCCAATATTGGTATCCAAAGAGACGCTCAGCCAAAGTTTTATTGAATCTTTCGACGATGCTCTGACCCCTGTGGTACTCTGCTTCGGCTCTCCTAATTTTGGTGCTGTGGTCTTTCAAGGTCTTGGTAACCACGCCCATGAACTCCGTCCCCGCATCCACTTGCAGCAGCTTAGGCCATTTCAAAACGCGCTTATAAATTCTACCTAGGGCTTCTGCGACTTCCCCAGAATCCTTGCTGGTTATGGGTTCGGCGTCCTTGTATCTGCTTGCGATATCAACCACGGTCAAAGCGTATCTATAGGTCTTCCTTCTCACCGTGTCATGTGGTAAGAAAAGCAAATCCGCCTGATGAACTTCATTAGGGGTATTTACGGTAAAGCTGGGTCTGGGAATGTACTTAGGCACGGGAAGATAAACCTGCCAGATAGTTTGTTTCTTTAACCAATTCTTAGCCGTTTCGTCGGATACCCTGGCTGCGGTCGCGAGTTTCTTGATAGCCGCCACTCCTCTCCAATAGCCTTCGGGTCCGTAGTAAATCCTTTTAAGTTTGTCCTCAGTTCGACCCATTATATGAATTCCAAGACGAGATTAATCTTGCGCCCGTTGAAATCCACAGTCTTTCCATCCACTTTAATGGTGATGTTTATGCTTTCTACCAAATCACAAGGCAAGTCATAGTTCAAAGAAATGGGTGTATATTCTACCAGGTCAAATGGATTACCTTTTGGTGAAAACTTAGACATAAGATGGGAGGGATTTCCGTTGCTGTAACTGTGGACCAAATCGCAATAGACTTCATAAGAGGATGCAACTTTCCAACTTACGGTCGCAGCCGTCATGGTAACTGCAGCGTTAGTAAGACCTAAAAGACTTACCAAAGGGTCGGAGACCGTAGCGTTTCCAGTATTTTTTTTAAATTTCATTTCATGGGGTAATCCTGTGGTTAGGGTATAACCGTGCTTGGCCAACTCTTTTGCTAGCGTTATGGGGGTGTAATGCCCATCTGGGATTGCCGGAGTAGCATTGCCGACTAAATTATACCAAGAATTATACAAGGAGCAACCAACCAGCCGAACCGTATGGGCTCGAATGCTGGGGTTAAGGTAAGTGGTAAAGCCATTCTTATCGCTTTCCAAAAAGACGATCATTATATTAAATACGCCAAGGCGGCGCCTCCTGCCAACCCTGCGACTCCTACAAAGACCAACTCATTGTTTTTTTGTTTCTTTGACGGCTGGTAGTAATTCTTAAATTGAGGCTTGCTAATTCTAAAGTCGGGGTGCGCCTGCGCATAAAGTTTAAAGGCGTAGTCCGTGTTTTCGAAGTTCTTATCCGCCTGCATTTTGTCTTGGTAGTTCTTATCCAACCAATCCCTGTAAGCTTGTCTTTTTTCATTCCAAGCTGCCACGTCCCTTTGATATTTCTCCAACGCCAAATCATGCCTTTTCCTCTCGGCATCGCTTTTGTTGCCTCTAACTAATCTATCCAAATATTGACCACCATAATTAGCTCCAGTGAATGCTAACGCTGCAATGACACCACCTACCAATACGCTTGCCATATATAAGGGCCTCACGGCCTAGGCAGGTACTTTTCCTTCTGTAGGTAGTCCTTAAGGGCAATGCTACCTGCTACTGCAGCAGTCATCTTAGCAAAGCCCGTAATGCTCTTGCTTGGGTCTTCAGTAAAGTCTTCTTTGAGCACTTTCTTACCTACCCAACCAATACCTGCGACAATAGAAGTAATAATAGCTGCATCTTCGACGGTTTTCATAAACGACATTATATTACAAGGAGAGGAGGTTTTATTCCATCTCGGGTATTTTACTTCTCTTAGGAGGCTCCACATACCTCATTTCTGCCCTTGGTTCCACTTTTGGCTTCGCAGACCGCCATTGTAAGTAGAGGCTGCCTGCTGCTATAGCAATTCCTAATGCTCCGATAACGTAGCCTGGATTCCAAAAGGATTCCTCTTCTTTTTCCTCTTCCCTCTCTTCTTTTTTGGCTTTGTTCTTTCTATTCATTTCCGCGAGCTTCTTCCCTGCAGCGACTCTGCCCGGAGATTTAGGCTTGGTGATCTTTTGCTCTCGAGGGGTTTCCTCCGCCTTTGTTTCGGTGTCACTCATCTTATATCTAAGGACTTGAAGGACTTATAGTAACTTGACGACGACTTACAGATGACTTGACTAAGTACTTGATAATGACTTGATAATGACTTGACGATGACTTGACGACGACTTGACGATGACTTGACGATGACTTGATAATGACTTGACGACGACTTGACGATGACTTGACTAAGTCCCGTGAATGACTTCAGAAGGACTTACGTCGACTTGACTAGGTACCTCGGCAAGTGCTGCCTTAAAGATCTCCTCGACTTGCTTATCTTTTTGTAGTCCTTCCAAGAGATTAGTACCTCCTTCAAGTCGACATGCTGAGCCACGTGAAGTCCCAAAGATGCGACTGCCATTAACTTACCGCACTTCAAAGACAACCACCCGCAGGTTATCTTAAGTTCTTGGGATATGACATAGTCCTCACTTATGTCCTTCCGCAGCGCCTCCACGTCGTCTATGGGCAGCGCAAGTCCCAGAAGTTTGGTGGCCAGCTTAATAGCGGAGTCTGCTACGGCATTCGTGGTCTTACTTGCGAGGGCAGCCTCATACCTTTTA
Source organism: Actinia equina (assembly GCA_011057435.1). Lineage (NCBI taxonomy): Eukaryota > Metazoa > Cnidaria > Anthozoa > Actiniaria > Actiniidae > Actinia > Actinia equina. The sequence goes on from WHPX01000639.1 coordinate 5,433, forward strand.
TGGAACTTCTTAACCTCCTCTTCTGACAACTTGTTAACCTGCTCATGCGTTAACTCCTTGCCTATCATTTCTTTACATTTTCCCGATGACACCAGGACGTTAAGTTGTTCTTTAAGGTTACTTTCATCTACGGGGACTTCGTCTAACAACTGCTCAATATCCATATACATTAGGAATCATAGATTCCAACCGCGTAGGGAAACCTCAAAGAGAAGATCATTTTAGAATGTTGATGTGTCTTTAAATGCCGCATGTATTCGTGCAACTGTTCCTTAGATATCTCACCACCGTAGTCGGAGAGAATGGTTTCCAAATCACTCCGACTGGGTGTGTAGAAGACGACCAGGGATCCTATGTTTTCCCTAAAGGGTTTAGAGACGCTGGTAAGCTGCTGCGAGAGCAACCAAACGCTGATATTGTCATGCCTACCGCTAAAGGCGAGCTTCACTAACTCCGATGTGCGTCTTTTTACGTCGTCCCCGCAGGCAATGTCGTCCAGTATGAGGAGTGTCTGAGTATCCTTGGGGAATTGTTTATGCCAAAACTTCAAATGGCTGGATAACTCATTAGGGTCCAAGATATCCACGAAGAAGTCGTCATCTTTCACTCCTATGCCTGTCCAGGTGCGGTTGTTCACATAGGTAGGGCATAATAGCACTATGTAGTCGAAGCGGTATCTAAAGGGTCCCAATAGCTGCTCCACTACAAACTGGGTCTTTCCGCAGCCGGTTGGTCCTACTATCAGAGCATTGCAGGGAATATGTTCTGGGGTCATTATATATACGATGGACCCAGTGGAAGCAGTAAGAAGGATTGCCGGCGACATGCAAGATAAAAGGAACACCATCGAAATGCAAAGAGAAGAGATAGACCGTTTGAAAGAGCGCGTGCAGGAATTGTATGATGAAATGTGCGGTCTGAAGCGCGCGGAAAGGTTTGGTGCGCTGATAACGATGGCAACGTGGGCAAAAGAGTCCGTTGTGGATTTTATGAAGTATCCATTGTAAAAGGGGTCTGATATTTATTGTTGATTTGTTAAATCCTGCAGACAGATCTTAAAGAGGGGTCTGATATTTATTGTTGATTTGTTAACAAAACAACAAGAAATATAAGAATAGGATTTAGGACTCTTTGCGCAGGATCTTATATGAGGCTTAAATAACACTATGTTATAATGAGGTGTAAGAATTGTGGTAGGGAGTTCAGCAGCAAACAAAGATTACAATACCACGTTGAAAAACGTGTGTGCAGTAAGGAAGTAAACAACGTCACCATCTGCGAAGACTGTGATAAACAGTTCAGCAGTGCGCAGGCGCTGGAGTACCACCGTAGTAAAAGAGTTTGTTTAAAGAACATATGCGTGCGCTGCGACGAGGATGTTACCGACGCTTGGCACCAACATAGATGCCGTGGTAATTACGATCTGCTGGGCGTGGCATGTTTGAAACATGGCGACGTCGCCGCACGATGTTGCCCAATCGACACCATAAAGGAGTTAACGCGCCGGAAGAAGGAAATAGACCAGCGCTTTGCGGAGTTTGACCGCGTCGAAGGCGTAAGGTGGGAAAACAGAGGCCATTGGGAGGCAACTTGTGAGCGCTGCGGCTGTCAAAGAAGTGACCAACATATTTGGCAGTGCCTTTACGACGGCCAAGGCGGTTTCAAAGAGTACTTAGATCGCTTCGATGCTTGGCATGCCAGTAACGAGGCCGCAAGGAAAGCCCGTAGAAGTTAGAAAGGGGACCTAAAATAGTAAGATAGGGTTTGTGCAAAGAGTCTCAAATCCCATTCTTATTTTTATTGTTGTTTGTTAAGTATCATCAACATTTAACAAAACAACAATAATATTAAAGACCCCTTTAAGATCTGTCTGCGATATAGTAGTAAAGTAAGATCCTGCGCAAAGAGTCTCAGATCCTGATCTTATTTTTATTGTTGTTTGTTAACATCATTTAACAAAACAACAATAATATTAAGGACCTGTTTGAAACCAGTCTGCAGGATTTAACAAATCAACAATAAATATCAGACCCCCCTTTAAAGAGGGTTTGCAAAGTATATAATATATGGACTGTATTACATGCGAACTATCAGCAGACTGCATTGCCTCTCGTAAGCCGAAACCAAGAAAAAAATACACCTGCCTTCATTGCGGCAAGGTATTTCCTGAAGAATCCTTCGTGGGTCATTGGTGCTTTGCCGACCCAAAGGCGCAACGTACGATGGTAGACGCACTTAAGAGTGAAGAGGAGACTCAGGCTCCCAAGTAACCACATCAAATGCCCATCTACCATCCTTCTTACCATGACTCATAACATGGGTAACATCCTGCCCTTCGATGGCGTACCTTATTCTATCGGGCGCCCAAAGGGTATATGTTCTTTTTTTATTCTTTAAGACCAAACGCAGACGGTCCAAGTCTTCAAAGACCACGTAATTCTTTATCTCGTAGATTTCCCCTATCTGCAAATCCCTCCAGTGTGTCTGGATGAACTTTATCTCATTGAATTTATCCTTGTCCATATATTCTATGAAATATCTTTAAGTGCGTTCCGAGAGTCTGCGCATTCCTAAAGCGCTTGCAACAATATGCACAAGGTAGGCGAATGCATCGTGCATACTCCGCGATACTTCTACAAATATCGTCGTAGTCGTTGCTGATCAGCACCTTGTAACCATTCTGCGCATACCTTTCCAATAGCAGGCGTTGACTATCAGATAATACCCCGTTGCCTTTTGGAGTCTTCAGCTCAACGCAGAAACCACGGTATCGCACGTGTGCATTCAGTATCAGTAAGTCGGGCTGTCCTCGTTGATATCCTTTCTGCCAGCACTTTATGCGCTTGTTTGACGTGTCTTGTAGTTCACCCAGGCCAGGGGCTATGAGCATTTGAGGGTAGAAGCGGCGGATGTAGTCCACTACTTTTTTATGTAGGTCAAATTCATTCTCAATCTTAAACACCAATTTATTCGCACTGTCAAAGCGCCTTTCGATTTCATACTTACCTGTCTTACGTAGTGTGGGCAGGACTTCCTCTAACACCCAATCTTGGAACTCCTCTGCCTTTGGCATCTTAGAGCTAAATATTAGCTGATATAACCCAGATTCAGTTACGTACAGGGAATCTGGGTGTAAGTTGGAAGGGAGGCGATTCACCTCCCTTCTAAGTTCGCTGAGCTTTATCTTATACTTTTCGCGAACGTGCACCTTGATAGCATCCTTTGGACGTTCATATTCCAATGCCAAAGCCACGGACTTCGCTTTAAAGTACAGATTGTCGCCTTGCACTATGCATTGCAGTTCGTTGTCGTTTCTTTCGAATACGCGGAGCATCGTATATCTAAGGAATATTTTGACCCTAATATGCAACACTTTTAAGTTGGTTCATTTCCACGCTCAGTTGCGCGTCTGACACCACAAAGCTGTAGCAGTTAATCTTAGTAGTATCGCTGACATGCTTGGTGCGTTTGATCTCCAATGTAATGCCATCTTGGGTATTTACCAGCCGCAATCCCTGGCCATGCATGCTCTCATCATTAGTAGTGCGCATATCAATCCATAACGCATATTTATCCTTAAAGAACTCCTTTGGGGCAATTTGATCGCCAAACTTTTGCATTGCCTCCCGGTACATATCTTCAGGTTTTATCCCTTGGGAGTAAACCTTGTTGGGTACTCCGTTTATGTTTACGCCGACATTGGTAATGTTGGGGTTAAAGAATGCCTCGGAGTCGCGCAATCCTGCGGTGTATGTCTTTGCGAACAGCAACATTAGCCCCGTTAAACTGCGTCGTGGTATATTAATACTTTGGTTGATGACCTCTTCGACGTTGTTCGTGAAGCTAAACGTTTTGTACATTACTACGTGGTCGTAAAGGAATGCTTTACCAGCACTGTATTCCATGCCTGCGCTACGAGCGATATCTTCAGAGTACACGGTCTCGTACTGTAATTCTAAATTGGTAATAGCATATGGATGCACACCCCCCGAACTTACGTCCTTTCCTTGCAGGATGTTGGTCGTATCTGCCAAGGTTACTTCGAACTGCAGTTCAGAAAGCTGTCTTGGGTAATACGCACCGTGGTTTGTAATAACTTCAAAGTCCAATGGAATGAGATATTTAGTACCGTAGGCTGTCTTTATTTCATCTTCTCCGGAGGCGCTGGCAGTTGCGCTTCTTACCTTACGTATGGCTTCACTTGCTATTCCTTGTTCTATCTTTTGTGCGCGGTCGAACGCCGTCAACCACAAATCTTTGTATGTGGTGTAAAGATCGTACCTGTTCAAGTCTAACAGGGATTCACCAGCAAACTTGATTCTCATCTTAGAGACAAGGTTCCTGCCTACGTTATTAACAACATAACGAATGTCTGCGGTATCTGGCTGAACCGCTAGGTCAAACCTTAACGCCAAGGTGCCAGGCACCAATACTAAGTTATCCGTTAAACGGGGTACGCCTACATACAGCGTCTCCCCTGGTTTGGCGCTAGAAGGAGTAAAGGTGACCCGGTGAAAGGTACGTTCTGCTTTTAGTCCACCAACCTGCTTAGGAAGGAGGTTAGGATTTAACTTTGAGCTTATCATATATAATGGAGGCAGAAGACTTCGACCCACTTACCGAAGAAGGTCAAGTAGATATTAACGATGAAGAATACGATGAATGGACTAAAGGCTCGGAGACCGACCCCATAATTTACGACGTAGCTTTACATAATAAGTTCGGCGACAGGTGGAGAAGCTTCAAGGAAGCCTTAAGAAACAAATTCAAATCTAAGAATCCACACAAACCCCTTCCATCATACATGCAAATGGTAGACTTAGGACCCGCCCCTGAAGCCCCCAGCACTGAATGGTTAGAAAACATACAACGAGAAATGGACGAATCCATCGGAGAAGAACCAGATGACTTTGACAGGCTTAAAGAACTACTACCTGATTGGGATCCTGGTAAAGCGCAGTTGATGTTTGAAGAAGATAACCGTGGCAGGGAGATAATCGTAGGCAGGCTTGCTAGGAGCGGCGCCAAGGCTTACGTCATCCGCGATGGAAAAGGATTCTTCTTTGAAGACCCCCGAATTCCTCCAACTTTAGTGGACGCCGTTGGCAAAACGGTACCCGAACAGCTAATTACTGAGGTACGTAAGAGGTATCCCTTCCTTGATGAGAAATCCTTAGAATTTCAACGCGGCCAAAAAGGTCAAATACAAATTCGCCACATAGACAGGGAAAAGTGGTATGACTTTTATCAACGTAAAGAGCCTAATAAACTTAGCAATACGTTGCCTAAGGGAATAATTGATCTATTAGGCAACCCCGACTTAAGCGTCATTCGTTCTTTGACTGATAAGGAAACGAAAAGATTACAGGAGAAATTCTTTAAAGGGATGAAATCGGTTGCATCCCATGGTTGGCGTGAAAGACTTGTGAAAATACAGGCTGATAAGGAAAAGCTTGTGAAAATACAGGCTGCTAAGGAAAAGCTAACGAGTACCCCGTTGGGTAGTAGGGAAGAGTTACAGGTATTAGACACCGAAGAAGCCAAACAGCAAGAAATAGTAGACAATGATAATGATGTAATGGAAAAGATGAGGGGGGAAATGAGTCAGCAGATGGAACACATCGAATACTTAAAGCAGACAATGGATGAAAGGGATGATGATTATATGAAGCAAACGCGACTAATGATTGATTCTCGCGAACGTGAAAGTCAAGACTACAAGGACCGCATTGGAAAGTTAATACGCGACAGGGATGCTGCTAGGAAGGAATATGTCCTCACAATCAAAAACGTTGGACATAAAGATGCGGAACTAGGACGTTTGGCAAAAGAACTGGAGGCCTCTATAGCAGAAGAGCAGCGGTTAAACACGGAAATCATCGCTAAGGAGGAACAAATCAGACAAAGAGAGCAGGCAATAGAGGATTTGGAGTATCAAGTCGACCGGCAGCGAGAAGTAGTTGTGGACCAAACTCGCTCAGAAGAGGAAAGGGAGGCTGCTCAAAAGGAATTAGAAACCCTGCAGGAAAAAGTTGCGGAATTACAGGCGCAAAAGGAAAACCTGGAAAGAGAATTAGGGCTTACCACCAAGGAAAAAATAAAAAGAGCTTTGGTGAAATATGGCATTCCACTTGCATTTGCGGTCGCCATTTCCTCCGTAGTAGGTGTGATCCTTAGCTCCCTTAAGGCTACGGGCGCAGGCGTAAAGGCAGTAGGTAAAGGGCTGACGGACTTAGGTAAAAAAATGGCAGCCTCTTTACCAGGGCTGCTCGGCAGTGTCCTCTCTTTGGTACTTAGAACCGGCGGAGAACTGTTAAAGTTCGTGGGGAATAACATTTGGATCTTAGTCGTAGCTATCGGCGTGGTTCTTTTGAAGAAGATGAAGGTGTAGGCTTATCCTTATGTATTACTGGAGGCTTATCATCGTCGGACATCCGAGGCATCCTCGACTGGGGATAAGTAAAGATAGTATTCGCACCGCCTTGATAATTTGGCATCAGGGGTATAGCAGTCATAGTAGAAATGGTCTTATGATTCCAAACGTTATTTGGGGGAAGGCCCATTATGCCATTTATCCTTACGCCACCATCACTGGGGTGAATTTGCAGCTTTGCATATTGACAATTAGTTATCATATGAAAAGTTACTGACACTAGGCTCTCCCCGCTCGTCGGTGTGGGCTCATATGAGAAATGGGCTGGGTTCCTAGTATTACCTTTTTTTCTGTAGGGTAGTAATGGGCGGCCATTCTCATCGACGATCCTAAACCCGGCATTACACGAATAATCCGTATTAATAGTAATAGTACATATTATCAATCCTAAGCCCCCAACCTCCACCCACAATCCAGTGTCGTGCCAATTACCATCGTTCTTATACGCCTTTTCCTCTAAGTAATGAAGGAACCAATCTTCCTTTACGTGTGGGTTCATATATTTAGAGACTCATTACCGTAAGGGTGATGATGGTCTTATGGTTATAAGCCGTGTCTCTTTGATTTTCTATGCTATTCACGCAAACGCTTCCAGTGTCGTCTACGCGTATTTGCAGCTTTACCTTTCCATGACAATCAGCAACCATATGAAAAGTCCAAACCGATAGGTTTTCAGCGCTGCTGGGGTTGGGCTCTGCGGAGAAATGTACGGGCTCCCTCTTGTCTGTCTTAACACGCATGGGCTGTAGTATGCCATTAGCATCCTGGAACCGAAAGCCGACGTTGGCGTGGCTGCTCGTACCCATGCAAATAGTACAAAGGATCAATTTCTTTCCTGAGTAGTTCAAGTCTACGGACATCCCAGTGACATCAACCCAAGATGCTTGGGTGTATTTTTTCTCACCTGTGTAAGTCGTGTAAACACAATCCATTCCGGATATGTAGGGGTTGTTCATCGCCATATATAAAGACTCAAACCAACACTCGCGGCTGCTAGTCCGGCTTTTAGTAAGTTGTGATCATATTCCTCGGGTGTCGTAGGCATAACGTGAGCCTTTTTTGATGGTTTCTCTACATACTCTTTTTTTGATGGTACGGGCGGCTTCGTTTCGTGCTCCTTCTTTGGCTTCTCTACAAAGTGGGGGATGTTCCTAAGAGTGTCAGAGTTCACGTCATTCGCCCCAAACTTCATGTCTTTGGTTGCTCGCTGTAGTTTGTTGTTGTAACCCACAACAGAACTGGCGTTGATGACTAAATTACTTGGCATTAACCAACAACCGGGTGACAAGGCATAATCCAGTCGCACCTTAGATTGCTGCACCGCGAGTTGGTACCGCTGAACTGACTTAGAGATCTCATTCTCAATAACAGCGCTTTCGAAGAGGACAAGGAATACTTGTTGTGTTTCCTGTGAAGCACCACTGGCATCTACGATGGGGCTGCGAGTGCTAACCTGGGCTCCTAGGACGCAGTAGACAAAGGCTTCGATGCTTCGATTAATTCTTGCTAAACTCTTTAGCCCAATGCCCTTCGCGGCAAAGAATGGCGCCCAAGGATACTTCTCTTTGCTTTCTATGAAATAAATTAAGTTTCCTTTTGTTCCGCTGCCTCCTAAGTCTGAGAATTCGAAGGAGCTGGGATATCCCATGCCTGGACTTTCTATGCTGGCTCCGACATACGAAGCATAAGTGTAAGTCTCTCCTAGACCGTGGGCGGCACCTTCATGGTTACGAAAGTCAGGGTTGGTAAGCTTAAATTCATTTCTTAATCGCTCCCATGCAACTTTGTCATATTTATTATCCTTTGGGTTAAAGACAGTGTCACCCGGTAAAGGCGCGCCTAGCTCATACAATATTCTTCGAATAGTAAAAGCAACATGAAATCTCAGAAAAGGAATATGAAGCATGTCCGCGGCTATACCACATCCTTTAGTAGCAGCCCAGACAGCAAAGTTTAACTGCTGCGGCCAATATCGCATGCTGGGGCCTGATAGCCATTCTCTGGATTCTTTCCCCGACGTGTGCTTCATCCGGGTTTCTCTAAAGATGTCTCTGACCGTCACTGCAAAGGTCGTAGAATTCGTCACGGGTATTTTCAAAGAAGTAACCATCTTAGCAAAGTCATCCGCTCCGCCTTTGTTATCGTAAAATGGATAATTCTCTGTTGCCGGTAATAGATTCTTTGGGAAGTTAGGCTTAGGTTTCTGCTGCACAGGCGTTGGTTTTACCTCAACAGGCTTAGACTTAATGACGTCTGTATGCCTTGGTGCAACGCGGGGTAAATGTCCCATATGATTCCCAAATGCGTCGTGGGGATAACGCCTTGACCTGCGGTATGAGCTTCCCATATCGTTTCCAAAAGCGTCGTACATTAGTATATATAATGGATGTTATACCATCAGCACCTCCACTTTATCCTGTTATTCCAAATGAGATGAACGCTGAAAACTTCCGCTTGAATAAAGCGAATTTAATTCTGGCTTACTTGGAAGGACAAACAAAACACTACGAAAACGTTAGAAAGAAATACGTTAGAGCCCGAAGTACGCTACATAAAATTGCGATAACTACAGGATCCATGTCTGTAGCATTAACGGGCACTGGCGTTGCTACTTCACTTACAGGGCCGGGAATAGTTGTTGGAGTTCCTTTGGCTGGCGTTGGGGCAGCTTGTGGTATCATTTCAGCTGTTGCTACGGGTATTATGAAACAGTTGTCAAGCAAAATATCCAAGCATGACACGACAATAGCTCTGTCAAGGGCTAAAGTAAATACGATCACTGACCTTGTCTCAAAGGCTTTGCGTGACCGTAAAATAGACGACATAGAATTCTCGCTTATTCTTGCCGAAGAGGAAAAATACGAGAAATTGAAGATGGACATCAGAAATAAAAAAACAGTCGTCAAAGATTTAACCGAGGAATCTCGCAAAAAGATCTACCAGGAGGCAAAAGAAGAGCTTCAAAGAAAACTCGCTTAGACATCAGTTTTGAAAAGAGCGTGACAGGATTCTATTTGCATATCGAACGCCAGCTGTATGCAAATTAAATATAATAATTTTCACATACATAAGCGTCCGGTGTGTCTGGCGTTCGCTTGTGTTCGTGGACTTTGAATCTGGGGAGGCTCAAAGTCCCGAGTTCGAGCCTCGCTGCAGACACATTTGGACCGGTTGCTGTGGGTGAAAAAAAAGCCTCCCCCACTCACAGCAACCGTGGGAGGGGTGGGTAAGAAAGTGCGATTCAACCCCGCGATGGGGGGTTTCGCGAGGAAAAGTTGGAAAAGTCAGGGGTGTCTCGGGACGCTGTCCGGAGTTCACCCTCTGGGGGGCCGTAAGAAAGATAAATGTGTGTACTAGAGGGCCTCTGGCGCGGGATGAAATAAGCCTCGTAAGCCCAAAATGCAAAAAACCCCACTGGGGATAGCTTGGTGTTCTGCGCGATGCATTCCCCAGTGGGGTTTCTGGTTAAACGCCAGTTTTGCATTTTTATCTTCTTGGAATCCATCCCAAGAGGGGGTGGTTGGGGTTAATTTTGTAAAATATTTCGTAAATTACATCAGGATAATAAGGAATATCCTTATTCAAACGACAAAACATCCACTCGGCTCTGCTCATATCAGAAGCTTCGGGAATAGAATTACCGGTAATTTCAGACAAAAGATAGGGAATAGCTTTGTAATATTTCCCTAGTCTTAATTTTTTCAGCGTTTTCCGCAGACTTTGCGGGGTTGGCTCTTCTAAATGACCTATTATTCTTTCCATTACTTCGTCGTCCAAATATACCGGCCGTAAACCTTGAATGTGACTCATCCAGTCTCTGAAGTATTTTATTCTCTTGTATGGAGTCTTCTTACGACCTCCGTTAGAATAATATTGTTCCCTGGTAGCACAAGGTACGGCATTACGAATATTCTTACCACACTCGTAACACTGTGCTGACGTGTCGTCTTCTATTTGCATCTTCTTACCACAACATATATACTTATTTGGTTTAGTAGGTACAAACTTGGGTTTCAAGCACTTTACACAGAAGTCGTAAACAAACTCTTTACAATCTTCGCACTCCATATATAGACTAACATATCATAGACTTAAAACAGGGAATGCGGGTAATAACGGTAAAAATCGGAGAATTCACTTTAGGCGGGTAATCCTCCGGTTGTCACTGCGCTAGAACCCCCATTCCCTATACTACTTAAGAGGCAGTCTCTGTAAAAGCGGTCTGGTGCAATTCGGGTAGGGAAGCAGATTTCCTTTAAACTTTGCCAACAAAACTGTCTTACTTCAAAAGTAATTGGAATGCATTTAATTTTTAGAAATATTTTAAAATGAATTTTTTACACGATTTTCTTTCCAGAGCCGAAGGTCGCTCAATTTTGCATAAATTAAACGGGAAAAATAGCCGATATTCGACGCGTTGCAGCATCAAAGACAAAAAGTATTTTCACAAACAATTATTTTTCCAATGTAAAGCAGGTCTTAGATGACAATTTGAAAGTACTTTGAAATAATTTGCTTTTTTTGAAAAAAAGATAAAAATCATGATGCGAGGGCTACTTTTAGATACGTGACTGAGGGCAAATAGGAGTGAATGTCGTGGGTCGATTTTTTAAAAGTCTGGCGTATTTAATGTAATCTATCGATTGGATCCTACTAAAGAAAGACTCAACAGAAAGGAAATGTAAAAATATCTTGCGGTTTTTATTTCTCTGCGACACAGTGAGCCAGTAAATTCAGTAAAATTTTGAGCATGTCACGGGGATTGCGTGACATAAAGCGAAGTCGCTGACTAGTTCCAAACCAAGAAAAACTCAATATAAATGGTTTTTCGAGAAATAAAGAGCGTAATATTTTCTATGGTGTATAATTTCAATAAGGACTTCATGTACCATCATTATTGAGCGCTTCATTTTCTTTGCAATAACCTGAGTAAATAAACAAGTGCATGGAATGTGTTCAGCATTCAATAATTATATTGTTGGTCATACAATATAAATAGATATGTTTCGGAAACTACCCGAAAAATTAGGAAAAGCAAACTTACTAGAATTTTTATTATGCATAGCCCTCTCTACTCCGTAACACAGGTATATACTTTGGTACGCCGACTAAAAATCTGGGACCTAGATTTTATCTGTCTAATGTCGAAAGTCCAGATTGAACTAATTAGTGTGCCTAGATAAGAAAAAACCTTTAGGCAAGCTAGTTATATTCAAACACATTGTTTCTGCCCATAACTCCTGCAGCTGTAACTGACTAAAAACAGTTAAAATGATTAAATTTGAACTCCCTTTTTCTATGTTTTCTGAACATTATCTTTTAAGTGAAATATGCTATACCAGATGAAAATCACTAGAAAAATAGTGGTACGAGACACTGAAATGGTTTTCTTTTATCATTCTTTTACCGCCAAATAACTGTCTAGTACATTTCACACTTGGTAATTTTTTCGCCAGCATGAAAGACGTAAAGAACATCAGCCGAACAAACTTTTAAGATCAAAAGGAAAAATGTCGTGTTTCTTATCTTATTTGGAAAACTGTGGTGATTCACGTGGTTTGACAGAACTTGTAAGACTTTCTGAGTGCACAGACCCCATTGAAAATCATTTGTTCTCTATTCACTTATCACACGAGAAGCTAATAGAATACGAACTTATCCTTGCACGAGTAGGTTTTTTCAATTTGAAAGGGACATCAAAAGTACAGGAATTGTTGATTTGCCCAAAACACCGGCATAGCCTTGGAAAATATTGGCAAGCGAGAAAGACTTGTCAATATCCAAAACACAAGGGAAGCAAAGCTGCAGTACACGGCAGAGATGTGTGCAACTTGGCAATGTCTAAAGTTATACATCAGGCTTATGGTATTATTGTTCCAGTAGGTTCAGGTATGACGCAATATATTTGATGTATATATACACTGAAACTGCTTTCATTAATTACAATAATTTAATGTTACTACGGATATTTATGTTTTTCAACTAATACTCACTGTTCACTCGCAACGTTTTTCTATCGTTATGTTGATCAGATGGCAATTTTGATGACGATGTAATAACGCGAAATGTATCATTGCTATCAATAGTTATTTGCAGCACTTGTCGCAAATACCACAAGGGAACATTTGACAAGTTAACTTGGACTGCCGAAGAAGCACTGCCTAAACCTGAAACTGATAGTGAACCTTCAGCTGAGAGGATAAGGTGTGTTAGTTGTAACTGATTTACGAGTACGCGCAGGTTTTTTTTTTGGAAGGCCTCAGAAGGGGATTCTTCTTAATGTGAGATGTGGGCACCTCTCATCCTATGCTCCGTACATTCAGTTTTCTTGATAATAGTGAAGAAAACAAATATCGCTATATTGCTTCAAAAAGAGACGCGCGAAATACGGCCGGTTTTGGCATACGTCAATCACAGTATTTCCATAACATTGTGGAAAAACACATGCAATGGCACGTGCCTAGGAATTGTCATGGAAACGCTTTGATTGACGTCCAAAAATACCTTACTCGTTGCGACTACGATTGTTTGCATGCTATTTTTTCGTCGAGCATGCGCAGTAAGAAATAAAGGCTCTGTGTACGAACCAATCTCGTACCCAGAGCCTGCGTTTCTTCTGGCCTGCGGCGAAGAACGAGGGCTCTGGCATAATCCATTTTTGAGACCAGTATTTCTTGGACTTTCGGCATAAGAGCGCATACGTTAAAAGACTTGCCAAAAGTAAAAAAATATGTTCACGATTTCAATTTTTTATTTTGATCGGAAGTAAAGAAGAACTCTGTTTGAAAGCAGGTGAATAATGAATAAATAAATGAAAAACCTACGGCCTCGTGCTATCATCAGCTTATCGGTGTTTGGAACCATGATAAAACATTCGCATTTTCTTTTGATTTTATACATAACAACCCTGTCCTGATCAATATATACAATACTGAGACGGCTATCTTTTTAATAATTCTAAGGTCGTCCAAAGTAACGGCGGCAGCTTGCTTGGAGGCATTGTGTGCTGACTCCCCATTTCTTACGCCACAAGTTAAGAAAGCGCAAAGCTGCACAGATGACCCATGGACACCAGGGCCACAAATACAACTGAACTGTGAAGATATCAGTGAACACGCAGTAGAGGTATTCAATAGCTCAATGGCAAAACTTGCCGATGCTATCAATAAACCAAGAATGCAGCTCTTGAGCTCTCAAGTTGTCTCTTGGGATAGATGTACCAATTCAGAACAAGAAATGTATTTACAAACAACCGAAGATGCCTGCAGATTGATATGCCTTGCTATAGCACCGAATGATAATAATCACCTTCTTAAAGCTTTTCAGGAAAATCGATGCTGCAATGATAACGACGTGGGCTTGCAGGCTCTCGTAGCAGCTTATAAGAACGCGCCATCTAAATCACTCAAGACGCAAATACTCAGTATTTACGTCAGCAGATATTCTGCAAGGGAACTGAAGGCCATTCATGAGCCATTTGAACGGCTAAGTGACAGACAGATAAAAAAGGCCAGACAGCATTCGGCAGCTCAAGGACCTGGAACCCCCGCGTTAAAAAAATTACAACACAGGGTTCGAATAGACAAAGCAAAGCTAGATCATTTTCTTGAGTTTACGTTTCGGCCTTATTTTTACCAAGATGTTTCATATGGCAACCGCACAATCAAGCTCGAAAACGGAGAAGAATTGCCAATGCCAAACATCGTTCGTACTGTAGCTCGAAGCACTATTATCCATCAGTATTTAGAATTTTGTAAAGAAACGGAGTTTGAACCAATGAGTCGACCGACGATGTGGAGAGTACTAGAAGTCCAGAAAGCTACACAGAGGAAATCCCTGCAAGGCCTAGATAATACCGCAGCAGATGGTGCAGACGGGTTCGAAGAGCTACTGAAGATTATAGATGACTTGGAAGAGGCTGGTGCCAGTGACGTCTGGTGTTCACAAACCAAAAAGAAGCTTAATGCAGGAAAATTATATCTGAAGACAACTTATCGTAACCACTGCCAAGAGGAAAATTGTCAGTGCCCCGATCACTGCATAGCGTTCGCTCTGAGTGACCCTGATGACAAGGATTTTAGAACTGACTGTGGTCACAGACACAACGTCGAGTGCACTGATTGCCAATCACTGGCAGATACCATCCAAGATGTTCAGTCGGAAATTCGAAACCATTCGTCAGCACTCGGCAAAGAAAAGAAGGAAGACCTGCAGTATGTTGCAAACGCCGCCTCCAAAAAGATTTTTGACTGGAAAGCGCATGTTATTCGTGCTCAAAATCAAGAAAGTAGCAAGCATGGCGTCTTGAAGTCTCTTGGAGAGGAGGAGGTTCTTATTATTGTTGATTGGGCGATGAAATTTACTGCGATGAAGTTCAGAGAGAAGCAAGCAGAATGGTATGGGAAAAGGGGAATGAATTGGTATATCAGCAGTGTCATCTTCAAAGAAGGCCAGAAGCTACAGGTAACTTCTTATGCCCACTTATTTGACAACTGTAAGCAGGATTGGTATGCTGTTCTGTCTGTCTTAGAAAACTTACTATCAATCACAAAGACCAATAACGCAGGCATCACCAAAGCTTACCTCAGATCTGATGAAGCGGGCTGCTATCATAACAGTCAACTGATTGCATCTCTTCAACAACTAGGAAAACAACATAGCATTCAGATTGTTAAGTACGACCACTCAGAGCCGCAATTTGGAAAAGATAATTGTGATCGAATCCTGTGTCCAATGAAAGCTGCTATCAGACGATTTTGCAACGAGGGCCATGACATTATCTGTGCTGAGGACATGCATAATGCGTTGAAGGAAAGACCAGTGGGAGGTACGACGGCTGCTGTTTGTATCATACAAGAACAGAATCTATCCCTGCAAATTAATAAGATTCCCAACTATTCTTCTTATCACAGTTTTGAGTTCACTTCTACTGGCCTTCGTGTTTGGAAAGCTTTTAATGTAGGCTCTGGAAAACTCATTCCGTGGGATACTATAGGATGTGATCCCCAAGGAGCTACACTTGTGAAAGTTGCCGTTCCTTTCTTCCCAGTAAAATCAAGAGAGATAAAGGAGAAGAAACAAGCAAGTGATCATGACGAGGAAGAAGTCGTTAAGCATGAATGCCCCGACCCAAGATGCAAAGAGGAATTCGAAAGTCGCGCAGACCTTGATCTTCATCTAGCCTTGATTGGACACCGTATACCTGCACTAACCAAAGAGAGCCTTTATGACAACATAAGAAGAGACTGGGTACAACGTTTTCATACGTTGTCTCTGTCGTCACAACCTATACCACTTTCGTTTGAAAACACAGGGACAAAAGCGTCCAATGCCAAGTACTCCAATACTATGGGATGGGCACTGCACAAGAAACGTGGCAAGAAACGTTTTTCTTCTAATGTTCGAAATTACCTCCAGAAGAAGTTCGAGATCGGACAAAACACTGGACGTAAAGAAGACCCGGCCCAAGTTGCTAAAGCCATGCGAACCGCGTGTACTACAGATGGTTTGAGATTGTTTAAGAGAACCGAATGGCTCAGTAAAACGCAGATACAGGGTTTCTTTTCAAGAATGGCAGCAAAGGCGAAGAAGGGAATTTTACCAGGTAATCAAGAAACAGAGGATGATGTTGAAAGCGAACAAGACGATGATAGCGACGAGGAATACGCTTATCTTGAAGATGAAGAAGAGATAAGAGCGACTAGTAAAGCTGTACTCGCTGATATTGACATCACCCACCCTATGATGTATGATGTGTTTGACTTATGCAAGATGACAGATGAGCAAAAGCTTACTTCCTTCACCGTGAAAATGCTTAGGGAGATCTGTACCTACTTCGAGATTCCTCATAAGTATAGAGACACTAAAGGTGTTCTCATCAGTAAAGTGACTGATATGGTCTCAAGCTGCAGTTGTCATTAGACATTTACAAAACGAGCAAGGAACTGGGCCCGAATCCCTTTTATTAACAAAGAGTTTTTCATGCAGTTAATTTACTAGGCAGTCAAAAGAGCAATACTATATATAATTAGCTGTACGTGTGGCTGAAAGAGATTGCCCATCCACCGGCACAAACGGAAATTTTTTATCCGTACGTTTTTCTTAAAGTAATCGTCTGCACGTTGAGTTTTTGAATTGTTTTGGCTCATCCACACGTCGAAACGTTGCCTTTTCAAGTGGCGCAATCACCGAACGGAAGGCCAATCCGTAAAGAACAAATTTTGTTCAAAAATATCCGCGGGATTCTTGTGGACGGGGCCTTATAAATAAATTCGAAATGATAACCACTGTAATCGTCAAAAGCTTTAAAGGTTTTACTGCTGTCAATGTAGGCCACTCGTACTGCATGTTTTAATGATAATAAAACCTTTAACAGGTGAGAAATACCAATTTACATACGACCCGAAAGGGATCATACGCTTCGCTTTATGTCACGCAATCCCCGTGACATGCTCAAAATTTTACTGAATTTACTGGCTCACTGTGTCGCAGAGAAATAAAAACCGCAAGATATTTTTACATTTCCTTTCTGTTGAGTCTTTCTTTAGTAGCATCCAATCGATAGATTGCATTAAATACGCCAGACTTTTAAAAAATCGACCCACGAAATTCACTTCTATTTGCCCTCAGTCACGTATTCTAAAAGTAGCCCTCGCATCATGATTTTTATCTTTTTTTCAAAAAAAGCAAATTATTTCAAAGTACTTTCAAATTGTTATCTAAGACCTGCTTTACATTGGAAAAATAATTGTTTGTGAAAATACTTTTTGTCTTTGATGCTGCAACCCGTCGAATATCGGCTATTTTTCCCGTTTAATTTATGCAAAATTGAGCGACCTTCGGCTCTGGAAAGAAAATCATGTAAAAAATTCATTTTAAAATATTTCTAAAAATTAAATGCATTCCAATTACTTTTGAAGTAAGACAGTTTTGTTGGCAAAGTTTAAAGGAAATCTGCTTCCCTACCCGAATTGCACCAGACCGCTTTTACAGAGACTGCCTCTTAATCAAGAGAACCATGCTCATTGTTCTTTCATAGTGGGTAAAGCGATAGTCACGCCGTTAAAGCAAAACACTATTCCGAGACTAGAGTTGGCAGCAGCAACAACATCTGCCAGGATGGGTGAATTCCTGCGTGCTGAGTTGTCTTACCCAAAGCTAGATGAATACTACTGGACTGACAGCAGAGTCGCCCTTGGTTACGTGAAAAATGAAGCACGAAGATTCCATGTTTATGTGGCAAATCGAGTTCAGCAGATTAGAGAGAAGACTGACCCCAACGCTTGGATGTACGTGGAAACGAGTCAGAATCCCGCAGATGACCGCCTCACGTGGTTTGACAGTTCGTCAGCTGCTGAACGGTTCACGCTGGTTGACAGGGCCTAAGTTCCTGTGGGAAGACGGTCCCTTTAAAGTTAAGCAAACAGAAGATCACCCGATAAGTGAATCGGATCCCGAGGTAACCAAGACACAAGACCAACCAAGCCACCTGGAACTGAACACTAAGGGCTATCTAAAAACAAAATATGAGCGAAATCGATTTTTTGACTTGTGCCGATGTTTGGTCGACTCTTACAGAAAGTCGCTCTTAAGAACTTATCTGTTTCGTAAATATTATTATTTATAGTTTTTACCTAGCAAATCATTTTATTCTATGTATTATATTATATTTTTTAAAGAAATTGTAATATTATATATAGTTGTTAACCTGTCATTTTTAGTGTAATTTCTTTCTTCTATTGTAAAGTATTAAAACTTATTAAATACTCGATAAATTATTATTATTATTATCATCATTATTATTATTATTGCTTATTGTACTTCAGTTGTTATAACAGTGGCTTGAAACAAACATCTTGATTCTACACGATCTGAGCGACTACAACATGGTGTCAGAACGTGGTCTATATGCGAACCATTACTCGTATCAGTTAGTATCAGTCTACAATGGGCAGCGCCCAGAGAAATGTCTTTTGAAGGCAACGTCAGCGAGAACTATCGAAAGCTCGAAAAACACTGGAATCTAATTGACAAAACAGAACTTAAAGGAAAATCCGAAGAGGAGCGATGCTCGTTTTTTCTGCTCTGCATTGGCGAGAAGGGTCGAAAAGTGTACAAGACACTGGACCTTCCAGACGAAACGACGACTGACGACGAAGGCGAGACAGTTTGGAACAAGACTACAGCGGATATCAAGACGGCGTTCAAGACTTACTGTAACCCGAAAAAGAACATTAGTTTTGAAACACACAAATTCAACACGAGAAACCAAGAACAAGAAGAACAAGGACCTGAAGTTAAAACTCGACACCGGAGTAGAAACAAGCGTCTTAACAAAGGAGGATTTCTACAAAGTCGTGCCTCGTAAGCGTCGCCGAGAAAAACTACAAACGACCCACGCAAGACTCACAGCTTTTGGTGCTCACGCAATACCTGTCATAGGACAATGTTCTTTAATGTGTCAATTTAAGAACATAAAGCAAATAGTCCAGTTTCAAGTCGTCGAAGTTGGGAAATCACTTCTAGAATGCGAAGATTGTGAAACCTTAATGCTTATAACATTTAATGTTCATGAAATGGAAAGGAACACTGACTCAAGCAAGCTGATTGGACTCAGCAAGGAAGAAATCCTTAATGGAATACTCCACATGCTTCGAAGGATTAGGCCTGGAGGATGGAGTCAAACCTGACAACAGCAAGTTCAAAGCCATCATCGACTACCCCGACACCCCAGAACAAACAAGAGATTCAACGCCTGTTAGGAATGGTCGACTTTGTCGCCAAGTTCACTCCGAGAATCTCAGAAACCACAGCGCCGCTCAGAGAACTTATACAGCGAGACGTTGAGTTCCACTGCAGCCATCATTTGAAGACCTTAAGAAACAGCTATACACGTCAGACACTCTCCAGTATTATGATGTAACTAAGCCTGTTACTATCCAAGTCGACGCTTCACAAAAAGGACTTGGAGCTACACTCTACAAAGTTAAAGGGCCCCCCAGATCGAGAAAGAACTGTTTCCCATAGTACTTGGATGCAAAGGCTTCCATCAATACATCAACGGGAAGACGGTAACCGTGGAGACAGACCACAAACCACTTGAAGCAAATTTTAAAAAACCACTATCCCAAGTTATAACATAGGCAAGGTATAACACGTGCTCTGATTGGCTAATCTGCTATGTGAAAAAAGTGGATATCCCATAGAGATATCCCATAGAAATTTTTTTAAGGTGAAGCAGCGAAAAATTCACCGTTGATTCGCTAGCTGTAGCGAATAGAAAAGGGTTTCGTGACTTAAAACTAGAAATATGGCTTCTTTTCCATCTAACAAAGATTATGGGCTTCCTAATTTTGATTTTGAGTTTGAGCAAAACATTGAACCCCCACTTAATAAACAACAAAAACCAGAAACAAACTCACAAAGATTTGCTAACTTCAACGAAAACGAGTTGCAAAATATCCTCGCTGATAAGCAGTCTGCCAAGACCAAAGAAACGACAAACTGGTGTGTTTCCACGTTCAAAGGTAAGAAAAATTAATTAATAGCTTTTATGAGATAAAATGGCATGACCTTTTGACTTAGTTAAAAAGATAGAAACTGTCAACACAGACAACACTAACGTGGCTTTCGTAAGTTGTGTTGTAGACAACTATCACTCTCAACGAGGAAAATTATAAAATATTAAACAACATTCTTATCGTATTTCTGCTTTATTTTTATTGCTAGCAAACTCTTTACATATTTTTAAAGCAGTGAATCGATCTATCGGCAAAAATATCCTACTAATTCACTAAGTAATGAAATAAAACATAGTGTTTTCAACCGGTTTTGCAAAACATTGTTGAGTGCGGTTCGCACTTCAACTAAGAAAAACAAAAACTTATTGCTCGATAATAGGTAAGAAGTACAAATTAATTGTTCTTAACCTTTTTCAAACCTTTATTCTTTTAGCATGGTGCAAAGAGAAACACATTCAGACACCTCTTGAGAAGATGACGCTTGGTCAACTGGATGCAAATCTCCGCAGGTTTTAGCCCGAAGCACGAAAGACAACCGGCGAGATGTACAGCAAGAAAACACTCCTGGGGTTTCGACATGCCATTGAGAGATATATGAATCAGCCTCCTTTAAACCGTGGTTTGAAGCTCTCAACTGACCCAAGGTTTAACCGTTCAAATGAGATGCTTGATGCCCAGCTAATTCAAATGAAGAGGAGCTGTAAAACATACTTTGAGCTTTCTTGATAGCCAACGGTAAATGTAAATTTCCTGAGTGTGCGCGCGCACATTTAAGAGAGTTTTGACATGTGATCATACGAATAAAACATTTTTCAGAGAATTAAAGCCGTTATCTATGTCATAAAAGCAATGGTCCATAATTAGCGTGCATATATCCAGTTCTGGAAGCACTCTAGCAGCTATAGATGCTCTCGGCTACGCCTTGAGCATCTCTTACGCTGCTCTCGTGTTTCCAGAACCGGATATACGCACGCTAATTATGGACCATTCCTTAACTCCATCACGTCTGCAGAAAGTACTACTTCACCTAAAGGCCTATGACATCCATGTAAAATACACAAAAGGAACTGAAGTGTACGTTGCTGATGCACTGTCACGTGCATTTCCGCCGGAAGTCACCACGGAGGATTTCGAAAGAGAAATTCGAGACGAGAAGTACATTCATCTTATGTCATGTGAGGCGTATATCAAACAGATCAGGAGCGGCTGGCCCGAACATAGATCGTCAGTTCCACTAGTGTCTAGATAATATTTTGCTTACCGCGACAGACTGACCGAGAATAAAGGATTGGTCTAAGCTGGACATACAGTACTAATACCACCAACACTCAGAAAAGATACTCTTCACACCTTGTGGTAGTTGACTACTATAGTCGCTTCCCAGAAGTATCAGAACTGCGGGATGAAAGATCAAAAACAGTGATCAACAAATTCCCTACCCAGATTGTGTTTCCTTTTAAAGATTTTAAAAGTCTTTAGTCTATTACCGCCGAAAATAAAACAGTGTTATTTCTTTCCGGTCATGTATCCTAAAAAAATCGTGCGTTGTGATTAGCTGTTTGAGCGTGCGGTATTTGTCAGTATCTGCCCGCGCTCGCGTTCCGGTATCGTTTGCCGCTATACAACAAAAGAAAACGAATACAAAAACAGACAAAAAAGTTATTTACCGTCCTATAGTCGATCCGAATAAGGAAAAACTGTGCCCTCGGTCTTGAAAAAGGCCTAACGGCCTCGGTCCGTATATTCAAGACCGAGGGCACAGTTTTCCCTATCCGAATCAACTATAGGACGGTAAATAACATATATGTATTTTTGGTTTCGGAGGATGTTGGAGGAGGAATTACAATGAGAACACC
Organism: Actinia equina; assembly: GCA_011057435.1. Lineage (NCBI taxonomy): Eukaryota > Metazoa > Cnidaria > Anthozoa > Actiniaria > Actiniidae > Actinia > Actinia equina. The sequence goes on from WHPX01000639.1 coordinate 27,242, forward strand.
TAGGTACAAGAGGTATGAAGAAGATTGCTCTCGTTTATGGAGGCCCAAGTTTGCACAAGTTTTCAAGGTATTAGGAACACGCTAATATACCATGCAGACCTTTTATTCCATGGAAGACGCCCACTAGACCATTCGGGACTATTCATATTTACTTTTTTTAGGCGAAAGAATACTTATAATTCGTAGTTGATGGTGTAGCACATGACCTCTATAACCGCTGAACAAACGGTGAAGGAGATGTGGTTAATTTGATTTTGATTGAAACACGTTTAAATTTCAGTAAGATAGCACATACCTGATATCAATATTTATTAAATCCGTCGTAGCTCTAGGAGACTTACTACAGATTGCTTACCCTATAGTTCCCTTAGTCTTCAAATACAGAGAACTGATTTGAAAGATACGCACAAGAACTTAGTCAATAAAAACGCATATAACATGCAATTATCTACTACTTTGAACGATCAGAGGATAGAATAACTTTATTATGATATTAACTTAATTATAAGTAAATGTTAAGTATACGAAATATTAAGCATAAAGCTTCAAATAGAATGCCATGTGGCTATAGACGCGAGAATAATGCTAGGTGTTGAATATATATATCCAGTTTTGAAAGCAAATGACCCATTTCAGTCAAAATCTTCATCATTAGTCGCTACTACAGTAATACTGAAAACTGCATGGATTTAACCCTCCAGACACGGAAAGCGTATCGTTATTTCCTGGTTCTGGAGGAACCTTGAAAATGGTAACTAAAATGAACTGAGTGCTCAGAATACAACCTGTCCTGAAATCATAGGCTTGGGCCTGCTCAAAGGCTTAGGATTATAAAATATCGAATATATTTGATGAAAATGGTTAACTGTAAATGATCTATGTCCGTAGTATTATAGATCTCTTGCTATTCTAATAAACGTTATTGCTTGAACTTAAAGTGCAAAAGCGCGTAGGAATGTATAGTTGCATAAGACGTGAATAAAATTAAGGACGCAAAAACGATATTTTGAAACTCTTAGAAAACCATCGTTCTATATGTTCTTCTTAATCTTTATCTTCTCACTGTTTTCAAATTCGCTCTTGTCGTTTTCAAGTTTTTCATCAACCGATGTACTATTTTCTTCCTCGATTTCCACCTCCTGGATTCGTTCCACATCACAAGTCAGCATATCATCTTGGCTTGTATCTGCTTGATCAAGATTTTGATCAACATTGTCTCCAATGCCTGGAGCATCGCTTGCAAGCTGCAAGACACTCAAAAAGCATGACAAACTGCATTGTGGGGTCTTCCTTAGTTCGTTGATTGCCGAGATGATTTTGGCTATGTATGAGACTGCAAGAGAGTGAAACAAAAGTTGAGTTTGTCAAAGAAAATGAAGTTATGAACTAGGCATGAACCAATTAAATTAAAACAATCCCATAATAGATAGTTTAATTCATTTAATAATGTTTATCATTCATTCATTCATTAATCCATTTATCCATCCATTCATTCGTTTGTTCATTCATTCATTCATTTATTTTTAGCTCATGAAGAGCTACTGGGGTGGCTAGATTTAGCATTTTTCGGATAACGCTTCTCAGCCAATCGTTTTGGGTAATTCCCGTAACCATGGAATCCATTGTATTAGCCAAGTGACGTGCATTCGATATCATCTAAGTTCATTGGCACTCAAAAAGCTTCACGGGCTTACCATGGGTTACCTTTGATTAGTATTTATTCCGTAATTGTTTATTTTCTTACACGCATTTTAATTCATTTCTCTATAGCGCCTCATGTAATATCCGTTAGATAGGCTTGTTTACATACGCAACATATAATAACATCTTATTTGTTTATATTGCGCGCCCAATACTGAGTTTTTTAGTATAATTGAACCATTGTTTACAAATTACTTTAGCGCTGATGATGCACTAGTAGGGCGAAAGCTCGATTGAAATAAATTGACACTGGTAAAAGCAAATTCTTTATAGTAAAAAATGGAAATAATGCTACTCAAAAATTGATATTTTAATGCATAACCTTGATATCTAAATTTTGCCCCATTGGTTGTTTGAAGGAAGAGACAGAAAGTTAGTTTATTTCTTACCTGCAATAAGTCCAATGACAACAACGTTGGCAGCCATGAGTACAACTGTAACAATGAGAGCATCTGTTTGGCTGCTAATGCTGGATGACGTCTCCTCCAATGGGATCTTCAGCAACATTCCAACGGTGAAGTTCACAGAAGTCGCTAACAAAGAAACCATTTGTAGCCAATGCTCAAACTTATCTTCAATGGGTTTATACAGAGCAAAGACTACGGCGTAAACTCCAGATAAGATGGTAGTCACTCCCAAGCCCATGCGACTTTCAACTTGAAACATGATCATAAACAAGGAAACCAAAATCTTTCTTGTTAATTCAAGGATCTCCCAATACCAACAGGATGGCGAGTAGTTTTCATACAAGAATTTAGTACCCTGCAAAACGGGAAAGGCGTTTTTCTGGTTTTCTTTCATCTGTGTGTCTCTCTCGCGCTTGAGGATAACAAGCAAGAACAATGGAAAGATGAAGGTGTACAGCAAGGCTACTCTGCTGAGGATTCCATAGATCCTGTGCGTCGCATCATCACACTTGATGGAATAGTCTGCACGGAGGTACGACATGCATTGGCTATTCGAATGGGAACACAGTTCGTGACAGGACTCGGGCAAGATCTTGAATATTTGGGAACACGTAGATGGAAAGGTGATAAACAGGACAATGAAGAGACATTTGTAGCTTTGTACTTTGGCATTGAATATCTTGCCATTCTTGGCAGACACGCTTAGGGTATTATTGCGATTGATCTGCATTCTCATCAAAACCAGAAAGATAAGACAAAAGAACACAACTGTAGCAGAGAAGGCGATGCTGGTGAGGAAGTGGGTATAGGCATTGGTATGTATTGAATTGGATAAACAACTTGGGGGGAGAATCTGTAAGAGATTGAGTTGAAGCATCTTGGCATACTTCATGATCTCTAGAAGAGGGCCTGGCCAGCTGATGTAGGACAAGGAGTCAAAGGTAGACGATGACACTTGGTAGAACCCAATGACAATTTTGAGTCGTGCAAGAATAATGTCAGTTATTGTCCTCCCATTTTGATTCTTGTCTTTCTTATCTCTCAAGATAATAAACAACAGAAGAATAAAGACAAAAAGGATCAGGGTTATTTGTCCTACAATCCAAGGAATTGTTGGACACTTTTCGCAAATTGACAGAAATCGAAAGTAACGTGCTGCACAGATGGCACAGAGAGGACCTTCATAACCAGCTTTGCACTGGGAATATAAACCACCGATGCAGGACTCGGCAACAGGACAAGCATAGGCTACGGGAATGCTACCTTTGAAGTTTATAAAATTGGGGTCATAGTTATGTTCCCTAATTTGCAGTTCTGTAGAAAACTTTCGATACTGCTCCGCTATTTCCCTTGAGCTCCATATCCAGTAGAAACCTGATGCCAAATCAATTGTTTCATTAGCACATGAATAACCTTTGGTGCAGATAAGACAGCCTTCAAAGCGACTGAGGCGGTAATGTTCTTCAAGACAGCTACATGCACGGAAACCAGCAAATTTATCCAGTTCCGTTCCTGCCAAATTCAATATAATGACAGATTTAAAATAAAATATGAGACAAAGGAATTTTCCCCACCAATTAAAGCGTACCTCCAAAGCATGCAGTTTTCATTCTATTATATGAATATTTGAACCATTATTTGTTTCAATGATGCATTCCGTTTAAAAATATATAAACGAATATTCAAAACATTATTCAGTTACTGATTGGATGAAACAATTACCTTTCTGACAGAAAGAGTTGACCCATTAAAATACGGGATAGCTGTTTCTTGGAATGCCCATTATTATATAGATTAAGGATCTATTCCCTAAATGCATTACTAAGAGGTTTCCCGCTCGTAAACCTTCTTTTCTGTGTTTGATGCTTGACGGTTCTTTATCGAGCTAGGAGCATTAGGTTTGGAATTTAATTTGCATAACCTTAATTTTTTACAAATCGACTGCCGGCCATTTAGTCATTTGAGTTCTGCGACCGGCTGCCGGTCATTTAGACACTTCGTTAAACTAAACCAAGAAGTGTGTGATTTGAAAAATAACTGTAATAAATATATTTGATTTATTCGAAGAATCGAAGATAGATTTGGTGAACGTTTGCTCTTATAAGAAAATGCATGTTGTAACCGTTGTCAACAGAAGTGAAACATTTCCCCAAATAAACAGAATTCGAAAAAATCCTGCTAATACTTGGCGCAATAAAACCATAACGATTAAATGTCACGCCAAAATATGTCGTGTCCCCCGTCTAGTCTTATTCGTAATTGTGTTTACTCAACGTTGACAAATGGACGATGACGCCTCTCGATCTCGTCTTTTTGAGTCGAGAAATACCGTCGTTTAGGTCTTCCATCGTCGGTGCACAAAATTCCTTATTATTGGCATGCCTATGATGCGCCGCCAAGGATGCTATTAAAGCTATTGCAATGATGCAAACCCTTCATCAAATATGGCCTAGAATAACAAATAAATGAATACCTAATGGACATGATTGACAATCTGTCTCGGCTCGTCCTGGGATTCTCTCTGGTGCAACGTATTTTCCACGAGGACATTCCTTACATCCCACGCCATGTGTCTTGATACCAGTGTACGCTATCTCATTTTGGTAAAATCCACCTAACATACAACGTGGTAGAGAGAGTATAAGGGCTTTCACCCGGAATAACCTCGTTCCCAAGCACTATAACCTACTTCTATATCTTTGACTTATACAATAAACTTATAAAATCCACCTAACATACAACGTGGTGCGTTATTAACTTCCTTGTTACGATGTTGTTTAGTAATACGAAACTTTATCATATTAATGGGCGAATAAATTACCTGCAGGGCAGTTTTCACATCGATCGCCAGAACTGGATATGTATGTTCCAAGTTTACAGGGGGTGCATTTCGTGTTCAAAACTAACACGTCTTTACATAGGTAACCAGAAGAGGTTAAAATTTCATTATAACTTGGCTCATTAATAATAATGACAGAACTTTCCAAATCCGACGATAGCCTATATAAAGGGAGTACGGAATGTAACAAAATGAATGTTTCTCAAAAGTGATTAAGAAATGATAATGGTTAAAAAAACGTTTTTTTTTTGTTGGTGTTCGGGGGAAAAACTCTTATCTTAAGGATATTTACAGCATTGTAAGAGCAACTGTCTGTAAGAATCGAGAATCGGTCGACAGTTGCAAAAAATCGAATTCCCCCCCCCCCCCCCCCCCCATAAAATCCCTTGGGTTAATTATTTTGAAAAAAAAAACATTTAAGAATTGAACACCTTTTTTTTAAATCGCACAGTCCTTTTTTTATTATTAAGCATTCGGCTGACTATGCGAAGAGACAAAAATAGGCATATTTGATGGTTTAGTATTAAACAAAGAAGTATTGCCCGATATTGGCCTAGTATTAGGAGGTTTATTGGCTTGTTCACGCCAATTCTCTTCTATACGCGAATTTGGTGAGCGTGCGCTCATCGCGATGGCGTCATTCAAATTTTTTGATAAGCAAAATATCATAAAAACGTTTTTAATCTTTTCGAGCTCTAAAAGAAAGTCGGGGACCCTCTTTTTTCGTTTCATTTATAAAAAAATATTTTATAATACCCAACTTTAGTGAGGAAATTTTAGAAAAACCTGATGATGGGAAAAAATGGAGATTACATTTCTGTGCATAATGGAATTGAATTCTACGTATCGTGAAGGCTGCAAGTCACACTTGTAGCAAAATAACATTTTGTATTTCTCATTTTAAATCCAAATTTTGAAAGGTAAGTAATTATTTGGTTAGTTTTTAGAGTTGTGGGGGAATTGTGGGCGATTAATTTAGCTTTTCAGTAAAATATGGTGTATTTTTTATAGCTTTCCATGTCTGCTAAGGTTGGACCTTCACGCATTCTGACGCGTAAACGAAGTCGACTACCATATTTTATTTGCTTGTTTTACTTTTAGCACGATGTAGTTTCATCATGCAAAATGTTAAAAAAATCTGAGGATGAAAGGTTTTACCCATGAATATTATTCTTAAAGCATGATTTCGTCATTTCAAAATACTAAAAACATTTGGGAAAAAAGTTTGAAAACTTATAATGAGCAACTGACGAGAGTGCCTGATGAGAGAACAGCAATGATAAACCCGGTTTTCAAAAGCAGAAAACACCTATGCTCTTTGTTATTGAAGATCAAAAATATTTTTTACTTGTAGTATAACCTTCCATTATGACCTGTTTGAAAATACTAATCTCTTTCGTGGCGAAGCGAAAATATGGACGGTATTTTGCTAATTCGTAACATAGAAATAGCAGGTTTCTACTGTGAGTTTAAGAATCTATGGATACAAGAGATTTGCAGCACATTTGCCAAGGCAAAATAAACAAATTCAATGTTGTCCATTAAGCATGGCTGATCATCATTTTATATCAAATACTATACTGGGATGACACTATGTCCTTATATTGCAAACGTATATTGCAAATGTTATTCCAATTTACAAATTGGGGGACTGTGTGTTAGCAAACACTTATCGACCAATCTCGTTGACCCGTATTGTGGTTAAAATTCTGGAGATTCTAATAAATAAACACATCATCGACCACTTTTAAAACAAAAACTACTATGTGAAAACCAACATCGGTTTAGACGATTCAGCTCATGCTTGACACAATTATTACAACTGGTACATCAATGGCTTTCGACACTTTGCTTTTCTTGATTTTGCAAAAACATTCGACAAAGTTTCTCATCCACATCTCTTACAAAGATTGCAGTCTCACGGCATTAATGGTTAAGTGCATGACTGGTTAAGAATTTTCTTGTTGGAAGAGTACAAAGAATGGTTATTGAAGGTATAACGTCGAGTTGGCTAAATGTTACGTCAGGGGTTCCCCAGAGGAGTATCCTGGGTCCCCTCTTGTTAATAATATTCAAGAACGACATTCCATCTAGTGTAAACTACAACATAGACCTCTTTGCGGACGACAGTGGTCTTCACAAGCAGATTTAATCAACCAATGACTGCGAACATTTTTAAGGAGACACATTGTTTTGACATCTAATACCGAAAGTTGTTTAGTAAAACTTTTGAACGAGCACAATACAATCCTACACTAGTATTGTTTTGAAAACCACGACCGGCGAGTACAAGGTTTCCAGGAGCTATATTATCTAAAACGCCACAGTGTTCACAAATGATCGCTTTGCCACGAAAGATTTTTTTACGGGACAAGATTAGAGTTTTCACACAGTCATAATGGAAGGTTATACTTTAAGGATTTTCGGTTTTGAATAACATAGCGAATAGGTGTTTTTTGCTTTTGAAAAGCAAGGTATATTTTGCCCTTCTCTCAGTCGCTTTGAGGCACCCTCATTCGATGCTTTTTATAATTTACTTTTGAAATTTGTTTTCCCCCAAAAATATTTCAATTGTTTTAGAAGAAAAAAATAATGCTTATACTTTATACTTTATAACAATATCGGGTAATACTTTGTTTTTAAATACGGGGCCATCAAATATGCCTTTTTTTGACTTTTCACATAGTCAGCCGAATCAAGAAGTTGAATCAAGGTATTGCTGATATGTGTTACGTAGCCACACAGGGCATACATAGTGGCTCTCCTATGTAAAATTTGTATTTTCTTTGCGCAATTTTATCGCTAACAATTTCAAAGTATAGCCAGAAAATGCCCGCAGGTTAACAGAAACATTAATAATGCATGCAAATGAGATTGATTGGATGCAGTAAATTCAAAACATTATATAATAATCTTACAAGACAAATGACAATATGGGATGCGATACAGTTGAAATAAGTAAAGGATGTTGGAGTACGGTGTTGATTAATAACCTGAAGGGCAAGAACGACATCGATTTTAGCATTTGTTTAAAAAACCTCATACAATATATAGAATACAGAAGCCAAACTATTATATTCTACCGGTTTACTGCAATTGTAAGTTTTGTGTAAACAAATACAAGCTACATATACTTACACCATATTAAGAGCTCTGTGGGAAAAAGTGCTGTCTGCAATTTGCCTCACTGGATTATTAGATAAATCTCTATGGGATGCAATAATGCTGATTAATTAAAAAATCTAAATATCAAATATTTGCAGACTTTCAATCTGGTTGGCCAGGCTAGGGGCGAATCAATAAAACACTCCCCCTCCACTCGCGTTGAACATTTGAGAGGCAAAGTATAGCTCGATATTTACAGAAGTCTTATTTTTAGATAATTACATATATTTTCTAGTCATTTGTTATATATAGTGATGTGATGTTTTGTCAGATTTAAAATACCTACATTAGTTCTAGACTTGTTGCCCCAGTAAAACTGTCGTTTGACAGGATTTCAATGTTGTTGCTATTTATAATTCTGAAACAAAATTTATTTGTTACCCGTATGGGTTAAATAAGAAATCATTGAAGTTTATAAACGCCTCTGGCATATAAAACAAATGGAGAATGAAGAAAACAAAAACAAAAACAGTCTTAAATTTCCATTTTTTCCATAAAAAAGTCACGAAAATAAGGTCTTCATCTTATGGCTCTTTCTGTACCTACACTTACAAATACCAAATGCCGGTTCCCACCTGGACAAGTTTAAGTGCCAGCAGGGTGTTTGTCACTATCAGCCTGCTACTAGCCTTATATTACTCGACGTTTATCACTCTTATTCATTTATTATTCGCTGTAACAAATTTACTCACAAGTGTTTTAGTAAAGAGTTGAACAAGAACGTTCCGTTTTTTATAGTCTTTATTCTGTTTTTAGATAAGAAGCTAAAATATATTCTTGAATTATTAATATATCCAATATATCCGTTAAAGTCGAATTAATGTCTTGGGGTGTTTTGGGGATATCAGCTATATGTAGGGTGACTAACGTTTTTGTTTGCATTACAAAAACTTACGTAGTTGAGGTCAATAGGAAAATATGAGGAAAATCATATAAAGAAAATATATAGGGGAACTAAGATGGCAAACTTTCCAACAAAAGTTGGGGGATTTTATTTGGAGGAATATGTGGGCCTTAGTGCTCACAGATACACAAGTTTTGAATTTTTGCTGAGATCTGGAATTCCTCTTAACTCTCCGTTTTGCAAGGCCCTGCAATAACAATGAAAGATTTATTTCACGATGAACTAGTTTGCACATAATATATAAATATAATCAATAATGTATACAATGATTAAACTATTTAGTAATATATATTTCTAGGAGAGTAGAAATGAAAGAAAGCTTATAGCGGATTGCAATTTAGTGTTTATTTGAAACATTTGCACGTTTGTTATAATGGTTTGATGTTAGATTGAATGTCAACAGAGTGTGTAGTTAACGGGCAGCTTAAGGCTATGTGCCACAATATACCGGATAGCAATCGTTTCGGCTCGAAAAAAATACCGGATAGGCTTTCTGTTCAGACATGGAGTGCTTGTTTTTGGATTGATTTTCCTATGGATGTTGCTCCGCTGCGGTTTCGAAAGTGATACACTTTGTATAGGTTTTTATGCCGATTAAAGTGAAGTATTAACAGCACGATCCCTTGTGTAGCCAGAAGTTTAAGCGGTTTGAGTAGAGAGGGAGTTGGTAAATAGTATCAAAATACAGATTCAAGATGGGGGCGAGGCGAAAACTACTTCAATATTTTATTTGTTGATCAATTTATCGTTTTTGGTGCTGCACTTAGAGTAATAGCTACCTGTTTCTTTACACATAAAGGTACAATCTCTTCACATAATCTCTCGAAGGTACTGCGTGTCATTAGGGAGTTTTTCTTCCATTCCTTGTCACTGACCTGGTTGCTAATAAAGTTGTACCACCAGACAGAGGTTCGACCTGGTCTCACTCAACATAATCTTCCAAATGAAAATCTTCTCCTTTTATTGTTTCTTTTGTAGTTTTTCAACCACAGCAAAAGCTTAGCTCTTTTCCGTCACCTTTTCCAGTACATTAAAGCAATATAACTATAAACACAAAATTCTATTACTTTTCTGACAAAGAGAGAATGCGCAAGGTAGCAAATGCTCTTAGAATGCTTTTAAAATCTACATTTTTCACTGTGGTTAGGCGTGTCACAAAAGTAATGTCTGGCGTCTTTGGTCCAAAATATATATGATGACAACTGTAAGGAAGCTATCAGAGTTTTTCAACAATTCGCCGAAGCGTCAACAACACCTGGTTGAGAAAATAAAGGAGCTGCTCCCTGACAACAACCATAGTGTTCTAATAGATGCATGCAGAACCAGGTGGGTGACAAGGGTTGATGGAATGGACAGGATTGTGGAGATGCTGTTGCTTGTGGTCTCCGCATTTGAGGGGTGGACAGGGGTGGCGATGGGAATTGGAACACCATCAGCAGGAATGATGCTTAGTCATTGATAAATGCTATTACTTTCCAATTTATTGTTGCCATGGTTGTTGTCGGGCATATTCTTGATTTGACTAGATCATTGACTTTTAAATTACAAAGAAAAGAAATCGATCTTGTTAAGGCGAAAGAGGAAATATCTATACTAAAGCGTGCTTTAGCAGATATGCAAAGGGACATTGCTGCAAGGCATCATATTCTGCATGAAGAAGCTGTCACACTTGCAGCCAGCATTGGAGTTCAACCATCTTTGCCTAGGGTAGTACAGAGACAATTACATAGAGCCAATGCACCAGCTCCCACTCCTGAAGCATAAAACAGGATAAATCCTAGCTTTTCTAGACCATTGTTCTCAGCAGATTGAAAGGCATTTTCAAGACGTGGTGTACACCTGCTACAAAGGACATTTGATCTCCCCATCTGTAGCGCTTGAAAATCTAGCCCCATGGAAGGATAATGTTAGAGAATTTTGTAATTACTAGAGAAGAGACATTCCCAATGTTGCAGGTCTGGAAGCAGAACCGGTTATGTGGGAAAGGCTGTGGAGAGATCAACAGAACAGAGGTAGAGCAGCTGATATTCCAGACAGAAATTCAGAGGCATTGGCAGTAGTTGACCAGCAAGCCTTTTGTAAATATCTTCACAATGTTGCAATTTCTTCAGCTACATGTGAACGGTCCATCTCAACTCTCGAATACATAAAATCATACAGTCGATCCCAAAAACGTTGTCCAAGTGAAAAGAGGTTTATAGGACAATAAATGTCACGTGTCTCATTAAATATTCAGTTTTACGCGCGTGTGGAAATAGGAATCTGAACGTGCTGCATCAAATGCGTGGCAGAAAATGTCGACGGCGGGTAATTCAAAACAAGTTCTTTCGACTTTAGAAGTTCGGGTTTTGGACTCGAAGAAGAAGTCTAGCTACGTTGTAAGAAGTTTACCCAATTTTCCAGTGTTAGAGACCGTTTCAGAGCTACGTTCTGAGCTAGTGAAAGCTTTACCAGACTTAGAGAACGTTCTGCAAGACTGTCAGCTCGGCTATGTTTTGGCAAGAAAGAAAAATATTTCCATTGTTTCGACGAAAGATTTAGAAATTGCGTATGGCTATTTCATAAATGGCAACCAAATGTGGATTGATCCAGCTTTAAAGAACCAAAACAGGGCAAACGAGGACGGCGGGTGCACACCTGGAAGAAAAAGTAGGTATACAATAATATTATTTGTAGTGTTTTTTTCCTCCATTAAGAGTATTCAGTCTAAGGTTCCGCGCAGAGTAATTCAATTCAATAGTACTGATAAATAAAAACCAACAGCCGAAAATATTATTTGATTGTTGATGGTTTATTGCCGCTATACACTATCTACTAATTACTATCTGGCTTGTTTATGTCTCAGGAAGCCATGAAAGCACTGTAGACCAGACCACCAAACACGAACAAGTTATTGAAATAATGGATGAGCTAAAAAAGATGCATGGAAACGTGCTCCCGCCGTACAAGTTTCGCCTGTGGGCTGAAATGATAGTAAGAAATTTTTTTTGCATCACACTCTAACATCCAGATTGATCAATTCATTTACCAATCCATCGTCTTTTTATTGATATTAACAAACGGCATAGCACACCGTGTGCGTGCAATAAGTGTGAATTCCATATGCGTGATAACTGATTATTTTTCTATAATCTACATTGTAGCGTGTTGGAACTGCCGGTAAAGACAGTATTCCCGGTCTTCCAATGTTCACCGCCAATCCAGCAAAACGACCAACAAAGAAAGAAACATTTGTAGATGTACTCACTAATGCTGGAACTGCCATTGCAGGTGCAATTCAGACAGGAAGCACACAGGTATTGCACGATCTTTTGCTACATTGTATTTTCGCAATTACGATTTTGATAGCTATCTTTTTGTCAACAGCCAAGCCATACTGTTACCAGTAACAGAGCCGAAGTTCTTAAACAGTTGCGGTAGCTTTTTCAATTGAAAGACATGGGAGCAATTACAGATAAAAAATATAAACAAAAGAAAGAGCTAATAATGAAGGACCTTTAAATTGTTTTGTTTTGTTTTTCGCTATTAATCCGTATAGAGTGATTTGCTTAGCTCGAACACTGTGGCAAACCGGTCTCTATTTCAATTGCTCAGTAGCGGTGCATGTAGCTAGTTATTGTTAAGATTATTGCAAATTATTGGTTTGGACTGGACAGGTAGTATTTCACAGTCGAAGTATTTCACATAAGCCAAACCTAATACAAATGAACAAAACCTATTTTTGGATTCGTTTATTCAATGATTCATTTTGGTAACCTGAGTATCAGGCCTTCCGAGGGGGACTCTCTCCCTCCCCCCCCCCCCCCCCCCCTCCCCACCCTTTGGAGAGCCTGATACTGAGGTTAAATTTTGACTGCTCGTGTGAAGTGAAGTTCGGCGTTTGACCGGGGCCTCAACAATTAACCATGAATCCCATGTGATATTTTTTCATTGATGGTATAGCTGACACTATATTTACAAATATCCTGCATGTCGCATGTATCCCTGGCACAAATCTGCTGTTAATTGGCCAAAGGCATCCCAAATAAGTGGCTTAGGGTCGGCAAGACTTTGGAATACCAAATCATTTTGCCTAAGATAGTGCTTTACCAAGGCAAATGATTCCTCTATTGGATTCAAGTCGGGGCTGTATGGAGGTAAATAACGGACAATAACCCCGGAGTTGTAGATCAAGTCGATTATTTCTTGAACGTGATGCACTGGGTGGTTGTCTGTTGAACAAGTATCAAAATTATGGAATAAGATACAGGTATTGTCAGAAAAGGAATAACGATAAGAGTGTTCTACTACTGGTCAGCTTACCCATAATAATGACAGATCGGGGATTCTGACCATTGAATGGATTCATCATGGGCAGCAGTTTGTGCCTCAGAAAACGTGAGAAAGTATCCGTTACAAATCGATCTCCTGCGCCCAACAATTCCAAAGAGATGAGACCATCGCACGATATTGCTGATACGGCATTATAGTGAGGTCCCCATCTAGAATAACTCCGGTTTTGCACAGAGGCTCTTGTTCCAGGTTGGCTGTATCCGTATTGACGAGATATTCGCTTATCCTTGATTTTTTAAGATAAGGAATACAAATAAGCGTGCCATTATCAGATTATTTGCGGCTGCAAAAGAAATTATATTGTGCAGTTTCAACACTTACAATTCCAGTTTCATCCAAGAATACCAAATGGCTTGGATCAAAAACTGTCATTTCAGCTTTAAATTGGAATCTTAAATTTTCGTTTCTCATAGAAGCAATCTGCTGCAACTTTAAAAGGATTTAAAATTCATGAAAAATTATTTGTTAGTAATGAGCAAACCAATCTGCACGTACCATACCTTCTTGCGCGTGAATCCAAGCCTGTGGACCGTTCTGCATAATGTTTGGGCACTAAAAGCAGAGCCAGTTGTATTGAATATTTTCGACGCTATTTCATTCAATTGCATTTCAGGATGTTCTAGAAGACACTCCATGACGATATACTCTTCATGCGGAAAAACTAAATCCGACGGGCCAAGGATTAATGTCTCCACTAGTGTAGAATGTCGCACACGTCCGTTTGACCGTTTTAGAACTTACAAACAAATTAGCGGCTATCTCCTGGTATGTTTTTGCATAAAACAAATGTTGGTATACCATTCTCCACCTTAAATCATCCGAGAAAGCCCGCGGCATCTTTCAGATTCAGTTTTCAATACTGTAATTTACTTTTGCATCAGTATGCTAATTAAAAAAATCCACGGGCGTAAAACTGAATATTTAATTGACACGTGACACTTATTGTCCTATAAACCTCTTTTCACTTGGACAACGTTTTTGGGATCGACTGTATCTCAGAAATACCATGACACAAGATAGATTGAATGGACTTGCCCTGATGTCCACAGGGACAAGCATATCAATTTAGATGAAGCGATTGAACTGTTTCTTCAAATGCACCCTAGAAGAATGAGAATGGCTGACATTTTGCAAGGCAACCCGTAAGTAAGTGGTCTTAAATTGTTAGTTTATTTTGAGTTTTTGTATTTTTGAACCTACTTTTTCTCTAATTAATACATGAGAAATCACACAATACTGTGACTATAATTGGGAAATCAGGAAGCTGCACTTTTATTGTTATGGAATGGGAGGGTTTGAGGCTGTGAATGAATGGCTTTTTATAACCTGCTTATTTTGGACTGCTGAGTAATTAAATTCTCTGAAAATGCAGGAAATGGCACTTAGAGAGCTCCTAAATTCCACACTTTCTTGTGGGAGGACCCTCCAAACCCCCTAATAAGGGTTTTATCGGGGGTTGGCACTACTTGTAATGTTTGTGCATAAATTATGTATGTTAATGAGATGAATATTAAATCAGTTTAGTCTCAAGAAGAGAAACCTGAATAATAAACAAAAGAAGATTATAGCTCCAAAACAGACACCTAGAACACGACGAGAAACCACCTGTAGCCACTGTGGATACAAGAAACATAAAACCAAAGGTAATCAATGTCCAGCAAAAGGCAAACAGTGCAAAATTTGTCAAACGTTTAACCACTTTGCAAAAGTATGCACGTCAATACAGGAAAAAATTCAGTGTGTAGAAGAGGAAGAAGAAGAAGATCAGTATAATACCCCTGAGGCTGATGAGGATAACCTCTTCTATATTGGCTACATCGATACCATCAATGCAGTCCAAGTTAGTGAGTGGCAAGAGGAGTTGACCATAAATGGTAAACAAGTCATTGTCCAGCTAGACACTGGAGCTAAGTGCAATGTCATGTCATTGAATACATTCAACTCGCTAAGAGTAAAGTCAGATATACAGAAAACAAAAGCACAGCTCAAGTCTTGCACTGGTCATGAAATAGAGATACAAGGGACCACTATCACGGAGTGCCAACATAACGGAATAAAATACTCAAGTTTTACATTGCCAAGAAAGAAGGAACAACCATAATAAGTGCACTAACCTGCAAAGATTTAAAGTTGTTGCAACGCGTTGAGATAGCTGCAGCATCAAGTCCAATACCCAAGACAGTTCAAGAGGAGTTTGCAGAGAACAGCAACAGGACTGACTTCCTGAAGGAATATCTAGATGTTTTTAAAGGACTTGGATGTCTGCCAGGTAAATATAATATCAAAGTAGACACTATAGTAACACCCTTTATTCATCCCCCAAGGAAAGTATCTATTGCTCTCAAGGATAGGGTAAAGCAAGAACTAGACAGAATGGAGAAAGAAGGAGCCACACAGAAGCAAGCAGGGCCCACAGCTTGGGTCAACAGCATGGTAACAGTAGTCAAGCCACACAAAATACGCATATGCTTAGATCCACAAGATTCGAATAAGGCCATACAGCGTGACCACTTTCCAATAAAGATCATCGAAGAAGTAGTTGCCAACATGCCCCATGCCAAAATAGTGCCAGATTAGAAGAACAGAAGTTCCATATGTAGGCCACTTATTGTTGACAAGTGAAACCTAGCAAAGGAAAGTGCTTCTTTAAGACAGTTACTAGCGAAACAGGTTAAATGGCATTGGGAAACGCCTCAACAAGCAAGCTTCAGCAAGCTCAAACAGCTGATAACAACAACTACAGCCCTGGGATACTACGACCCAAAGAAACAGGTAACACTATCTGTATATGATAGTGAAAGATGAGCAGTATTACTGCAAGAAGATAAGCCAATTGCATATGCTTCCAGAGCACTGACAATTGCACAAAGGAACAATGCTCATATCGAAAACGATTTTCTTGCCATAGTGTATGGATGTCAGAAATTCCATCAATACATTTACGGCAGGAGAGTGGATGTAGAACTTGTTGACAACACTGACCATCCATACCTTCCAGAAACCAAGGAAGTACTTGTCGAAGATCTAGAAATCAGTTAAGTATGTCTAACAGCACATTTGTCCATGTCAAAACAGAAGTACGAGCAATTCCGGAAAGCAACTGCAGATGACTCAGTAATACAATCACTGATCGACACCATACTTGAAGGATGACGAGCCAACGAAGCCAAACTCTCAGTAGATATTAGAGTCTACTGGCAGCACAAAGATGAGATATCAGTGATAGATGGTCTAATAATAATAATAAAGTTTATTTATATAGCGCTCATATCCATGAGCATGTCCAAGGCGCTTTACAACAGGAATATATGCATAAATTATATATATGTATTTACAATATTTACAATGCTACGTATTTAAAATATTAATAAGTAAATCTAATTATAAAAGAAAAACTTATCTTAAAAGCCTAAAGGCAATATGCATAAAAGCAGGAAATGAATCAAACAAAAGAGATAGATGGTCTAATAATAATAATAAAGTTTATTTATATAGCGCTCATATCCATGAGCATGTCCAAGGCGCTTTACAACAGGAATATATGCATAAATTATATATATGTATTTACAATATTTACAATGCTACGTATTTAAAATATTAATAAGTAAATCTAATTATAAAAGAAAAACTTATCTTAAAAGCCTAAAGGCAATATGCATAAAAGCAGGAAATGAATCAAACAAAAGAGATCTAAATATATTTCCTATTATTAAGGAATAAAGTAAATAAATAAGTTTTAAGCTTACTTTTAAAGGAAGCAACAGTAGTACAAGAGCGAATCTCAAAAGGGAGCCTATTCCATAATCTGGGAGCAGCAAAGGAAAATGACCTGAAACAAGTGTTCAAAGGTCCAAAACTAATAGTACCTCGCTCGCTACGCAGAGAAATGTTAGACAAGATCCACGAGGGACACTTGGGAATCGTCAAATGTAAATTAAAACAACGAGCCAGAGATGTGCTATTCTGGCCGGGACTATCCTCACAACTAGAAGATAAGATTTCAAAATGCGAAGAAGGCAATAAGAAACAAAGAAAGCAACCCAAGGAACCCCTTATTCCACATGATCCACCCAACAGGCCTTGCGCCAAGGTACAATCTATTTGAGTACAAACAGCAGCATTACTTGTGCACAGTAGATTACTACTCAAAGTGGATTGAGGTAGACAAGCTTGAAAGCCAAACCAGCAACACAGTAATCAACATTTTGAAACCACATTTTGCAAGGTACGGTATACCAGATGAGGTAATAAATGATAATGGTCCAGTTTGCATCTGAGAAATTTACACATTTTGCAAAAGACTATGAAGTCAATCACAACACCACAAGTCCACACTATCCACAAGCAAATGGACAAGATGAAAGAACTATCCAAACTGTTAAAAAGCTGATGTCAACATCAAAAGACTTTAACAAGGCGCTGCTCTACTACCGCAACACACCCTTGGAAGTTCGTAACTACTCTCCAGCACAACTTATGATGAGCAGAAGGTTGAAAACAACACTTCCAACAACAGCAGAACTTTTAACACCTCAAAGTCAAAAAAAAGGTTCGGGGGAAAACTAGACAAGATCAAAGACATACAGAAGAGAAACTTTGACAGACCAAGCACAAGAAAGCTGACAGCATTGCTGAGAGGAGGTGTATGTGACAGAGTCAAAAGACACTATTTTGGACAGTAATTATTTAGTCATAAATCTATATTTTTAATTAGGAATGCCTCGTGTACACATAGGAATGTAATTCTTTAGTTAACTGTTTGCGTGGAAAATGCGTAAGCAAGAAATAATTTTCTTACGTAATTACATTACAGTGAGTCATGCCTAGGTTAGGCGCTTGTTTACGTAAGTTCGTGTTTGGGACATCCTGTTTGCGCCTAGGGCGTGCAACTTTGCGTAGGATGTGTAAGGTCTTAAGAATGCAGGTTTTCCCATAAAAGTAGGCCCAAACTAAGCTTAAATCAGTGTTAGTAAAAGTTCTTGAAGACGTTGCGTTGTCTACGGATATTTTCACATATCAAGACAAGGAATTCTCTTCGATGTAAAGGTATGAATCTTTGCAACCTTTTACACTTTTACCTAGGATAGATTTAGGACAAATCTATGTTAATATCGTTAACTAGTCGTTATATTTTATAGCTTAGATTATCTATATATTTGTTAAGCATTCGTTTCATGTTTTTGTAATGCTAGTCGCATTAGCACGTAATTTAGTACAAAGTTATCAATTTCACGCAGTAGTAATTTAGTAATCACGCTAAGTGTATTTTGTCTTTTAAACTCGTAATTCGCAGTTAAATTACTTTTAAACAAGTTAAACAGCTTAGCAGTAAATAATCTGAAGTTATTTAGAGTTTTTCCAGTAAACTTTAGCTACGTAAACGCGTATAAACTTCACAGTTATCAGATAAATGTCGCGTCGCTCGTAATTAGCTAGCCGTCATGTATAAACTCTAGTTTTTGCTTTTAAACTCTTTAAAACGTTTACTATAGGATCGCTACCGCCTTAATCGCTTGTTTAAACTTTTTACTACGTTAAATAGCCTTAACTGCGGGATAAAAGACCTTTTTTAATCAACCTTTTGTTCACTACTTAAACTCTACACTCAAGGTCATTGTCGCGACCGCGTGTTCAGTAAACCGTGTAATTCTTAGTTTAATTGTCATAAACAAAGGTTAAAACACTTACCTAAAGCCATAGTTAACCTCTAGACAATTTTTCCTATTGTTTTTTCCATTGGTTTAGTTCATTTTAAACGGTTTATAAACTTGTATATCAAACTTTGCAACCTAGTAATTTTCAATCGCGTATTGTAAACACTGCTAATTAGTTGCAATATTCAAATTACCTGTGACGTAATTTCCGTATTTCCGTTTCTATTTATATCTAGCAAAACTGTATTTTATTCATAACTTTTTAGCTATTTAGATAAGCTACAAATTTATTTTATCTCATTGTAAGTATTTTTCTTGTTTTCATTAGAGATATCCTGTAATCTCGTTCCCGTTTTGTTTTTCGTGTATTGTAAAGTTGTGTGAATTTTTCAATAAATTCTTTTGTCAAAACCACTTGCAATCTGATTCATAGCTGAGCGCCTTGCCGCCGGTTACATGTAGTTAAAGTGAGACATAACAACAAATGGGTTCCAGCAACAGTAGCTTATAAGCACCAGAGGATTGAGAAAAAAAGGAGAAACGGAAGGCAACTGAACTATACAAAGAGCTCACAAACAGTAAAGATCAAGCATCATGTGGGTTCTAATGACTACAGTTTGTTTGTACCACTTCTAATGTTGTATATTGTATTAAATGTACCCGCTGTAATCTTTTATATGTGGGTGAGACTGGCCGCCGTCTTGGTGATCGCATTTGCAATCATCTTTATGATATTCGCAATAACGATCCTACCAAACCAGTTTCCCGCCATTTTAATCTAACTAACCATTCTCTTTCTGACTTCATTGTTTTCGGTCTTTCTTTGCTTAACGGCAACAATGATTGTCGCAAGACCAAAGAAATGCGGCTTATTCACCTATTGGGCACTCTTAGTCCCAACGGGATTAATGAACGCTTTATTTTCAACTAACCTTTCCTTTTGTCTTTTGATTGTTTGTTTTTGTTTCCTTGCCTACCTTGCTCTCATTGGTTTCTTTTGTCTTATTCTATCATATATACACTCCTTTCTACCACTTCTTTCTCTTTTACTCCGACGAAGGACTAGCGTCCGAAACGTCAGTAAGTTTTTTCATCTTTTCACGGTGTATAATTTACCTTTTCATCATGACTACAGAACACTTGCAAGAAGTAATGAATCACCAGTACATCCTAAGGCAGCAGCAAGTACATCACCAACTCAGCAATCAACATCGAAAGTAATTGTTTAACCAACGCAGCCTGCTAATACACCACTAGTGAAGTCAACAAAGATCCCTGTCAACGGAACCCAGCAGCAGTCTAGGACAAGGGATGGGACATGGCAGTGCACCACCCACTGTTACTAGATCGGGTAGGGTTGTGATGAAACCGAACCGCCTATAGGACTGTGTAACACCATAGAGCAGTTTTCAAAGACTATTGACATTGTTGTTGTTTGAACATTAAGCTTTTCCCCAACAGGGATACTGTTTGTTTAAATAGGGACAGAAACTCAAAACAGATACGTACTCATTTTTATTTTTATTTTAGAGAAAGAAATATGTAATGTATGTACATAAATTATGTATGTTATTCAGATGAATATTAAATTAGTTGTGTGCACCAACATAGCGTCCACCTATACATATAACACTACTCATTTCAAAAGCTGGATCCATATTTTTGTTGTACGGTACGTATATAAATCGAACCCTCTTCCCCCGACGACCGCAATACCTAGCCCATTTAAGGCGTGTGAACGGTGTTCTCTGATTGGTTGAGCGGTAATTTATTTTGCAATCTGCCCATGCTAACTTTGAACTTCAAGTGAGAACGCGGTATAATTAGTGTTTCTATTAACAACGGTTCAAACAGTCAAAACAAACGTGCAAAATGTTTCCATTAAGCACAATCCGCCGTACAATTAGGTCTACAGCGTGATATTTTGAGCTAAAGGAGAACGTACATCTCTTTTAAAAAGTGGCTGAATGACTATTGAATGTTTGATTTTGAAACTTTTCAAATTCCAGCATCAAAGTTTCGGTTTAAAAATTGTGATTCTAAATCTTTTTGATGTTTTTTGCTTTCAAAAGCAAGCGGCCACCTTAAAGCTCAAATAGAAACAGATTCTTTACTTACAAAACGTCCATCGTTTGTAAATTTTTAAACACAGCTGTCTGGGAGTCCAGATGTAACGGATTGAATGACAACCTCCTTCAATGCAAATAAATACAAACGCAATCTTTATTAGTTGATGAAAACGATAACAGTCCCTTTCCATTTGCTTTATGATAAAACAATCATTTACACATGCTTAGCCTCGCGTAGGAGCAAATCATTCAAAAACTACTGTAAAAAACCCCAAGAGTTTTTAATGGTATCTGTGAATAGCTGATTTATTAACGAGGCTAAGCCTGTGCTTATGAGTCTTTCAAAACAGCATTATGTATCGAATGCAAAACTGGCTTATTATTGTTGCCACTTACAAATTTTGTAGTTGAGTCAGGTTTCCTAGGTATGGTAGTGTCGTTAGAGAGTTATTGTGCATGCTCCTGGCAAAAAAGAATACATTATTTACGTTACATGGCCCAATATTGAAGAAGATATTACAATATTGTTAAGGTCTTGAAAGCTAGCCCACTTATCTTTGTGGTTTGAACTTTTTTCAGGTCATTTAAGTTTTCAGCACTCACAGCACGCTCCTTATTAACCTAGTTTACTTAAGATGTGGCGGGAAGCCTCCTTACTTCGGATGATTAGTTTGTTTAATGATCTAGCATTAAACGTCTTAGTTTCAAAACTGTTTTCAATAATTTCAAGCGCTTAGTTTGTTACTGTACTATAAATGTAGGCCTTTCTTGTAAACGGTTAAAACTGTTTTTTTTGTATATTTACACTCCGATGTCGCCATAGGCATTGGAATACAACCATTTTCCACGGCCCTGGCATCTTCAACTGATATATCTGACAAGGAACTGGCAGACATTCCAAGTTTCTAAATTTTGGTGGCTGGAACTTTTATTAAATTGATGAGTGCGGAGATACCACCACATATGGTGGTTTATATAGCCACATTGAATTTTGGATTTCAAAATATCGAAACATGGCACGATTTAGTCAGGTCTCTTATGGTCTTGATCGTTACAGAGCTTACAAAAACACCAAATTTGGCATAGTTGTAGCTTATGGTAGTGCTATCAATGTTAGAGGGGGAGCCCAACGTAAATTGTTCTATAAGGGGAATTACGCAGGATTTACTTTTTCAAATTTCACGAATTGGGCTTCCTGTGGTTCGTATTTTAAATATATTCATTAAAAATGTAATAACGTTTTGAATAAATTTTAAAACAGCTATCTACCCATAAGAATGCATTATCTGTCATGGCTATCGATTACAACCCCAAATCGAAACCAAATAAAGCTACTTTTCGGCTTCTCTTTCAAACACTAGTGGCCAGTCCCACTCGGCCATTGATGGCGGCCCCCAGACTTACCTACCAAACCTGTAAGAAAGTTTGCTCAATAAAGGCCGTAATCCTGCTATTTTTATATTGCAATATATATAAAAGTTTGGTTTAACAGGTTTTCTTTGAATTTCAAGTTGTTTTTCGAATTAATAAGCTTAAATTAATCGAAAATATAACCATTTCAGAATCGGAAATGGAAATATCTTGGAATCGATGCATCATACACGCCAAATAACTACAACAGAAGATATAAGATTTCCCTCTAAAGCATCTGGTTCTTGTTATGACCCTGCATCAGTCTATGCCTCTTTTCTTTGGAATGTTCTCGAGTTTAGCTCACTAGGTGCCCTGCCAGTCAATGTTCCCTTCGCTCTTGATATAGACACTGAAGTTTTAATTAAAAACGAGGCGTCTTGGCACAAGTCTTGCTATTTGAAATTTAATTAGTCGAAGGTACAAAAAGCCAAAGAAACAATATATAGGAAAAGGAAGAAAGAAGAAGACCACCCAGAAGAGGAGAAAACCACTGCATTAAAGAATCGACGACCATCAGTAACACACAATAAGGTGGACTGCATCTTCTGCGGTAAGGGGGAACAGCTACATGAGGTCACGACTTTTTCGACTAAACAGAATATCGGTCCTATGATTACTGAAATAAACGATGCTACGCTAATGCAATAGATCTCGGGAGTTGATCTTATCGCTGCTGCGGCCAAATATTACCAAAGCAAACGGCAAGAATCTTGTGAAGAAAAGGATGAGATGATTATGGAATCTCAAGCATTCATTGAGTTGGTTGAGTATATTGAGATTTCTGTTAAGTAAAACAAGCTTCTTTTTGTGCTATCTGAATGGCATGCACTTTATATAAGTCGTATTGAAGCTTTGGGGGTTTACAAGACTGTAAACAAGATTCGACTGAAGAATTCATTGTTAAATCAGTTTCATGATGCACAAGAGCAAAATAATGGAAAAAAATGTTGTCATAGTTTCCACGAAAGCATTAAAGGGCATGGTTAAAGATGCAATCAAGACTAAAGGGGACTTCTCCGAGGACCCCACGATAGTGGCCAAAGCTTCTGCAACTGTAAGAAGAGACATACTTGAGCATAAAGGATTCAACTTTTCTGGAAGTTTTACTACAGATTGCCAAGAAATGTCCACCCCAGCAAGTCTAAAGTCGCTCATTTCTATGATCCTGAGTGGTTTGGACATTGAGAACACTGAAGCTCAAGATTCCCAGCCATGTTTGACTGTGTGCCAGACGATAATTTTCAAAGCAAAGGAACAAAAGGGAGGGTCAAAAACTGGCCAGACACGACATACCAAGTCCCGCGAACCACCACTCCCATTATACATCGACTTAACATGCAACAACAAGAAGCAAGGCGCTAATAATGAAGCTTTGTCAGCTGGGGCTGTCAGTCTGATACCAAAGGATTTTGGAGCTAGAGGGATTCCTTTGCCAGCTCCATAAGCGAGCGATTTGTTGCCGATGGTTGTGTAGTTCCTGCAAGTTTGAGAAAGGAACTGTTCACAATAGGAGCACTGGATAACCTTGATCATAATCCCAGCTCAACAACCGCTGCATCATCATTTCATGGCACTGGCATTAGCCTTTTTCACCTCCCAACGGCTGGAAATCCTGGGGAACCCAGAGTTCCGATCTGTTTACCATCACAAGGATCAGGGCACTCGCTACCAGAGGAGTACGCCGTTGTCCACCCAGTTGAGCTAAGCACCAACAGTTCTGTAATACCAGCAATAACCACGAAACAAACAGGGAGGTATTTGAACATTGAGAAAGGGGAAAAAAACGGTGGATGGAGAGCCTTGTGATATTCGATAAAGAACAGGTTGTGGCTTGTGACAGGTTGACGTGGCCAGCCTTTCATTCAGAAAAGCAAGTTGAAAAAGACCCGTCAGCATGCACTGCCCTGTTACCCCCTTTTGAGAAAGCATCTAACCCAGCCATGATAAAGCATGGCATGGATGTAATACGACAGGCGAAAACATTTCACTGTAGACCAGGCGACAATCATCACTGTAGACCAGCCTCTATTTGCCTTGGTGAAAATGGTGTAGTGGAAGTGGCCGACGTCACACGGAGAGCAAGCATTCGTTGCGATGATGGGTGGTCTCCACATTGAGATGGCACTATGGAGTGCAGTTGGCGATTTGCTAAATGGATCAGGATGGACCACCGCCTTGACAGAAGCTGGCGTGGCCTCATCTAGTGTAGCAGATTCATTCCTAGAGGCATCACATCTAACAAGAACAAGGTATGATAGGATTGCTGTTAGTATAACTAGCTGTTTTCCCAGACAGTGAGAGTTGCTTTTATTTGTAATGAAACCATATAACTGTGAATGTTTGAATTTCAGGCATGCTCACCAGGTTACATGTCTTGCCCTGTATAAACTAAGGAAAGAGGCATTTTCGACGTCCGCTGATGACACTACTATGGCTATATTGGAGGACCAGAGAAAAACAAGGAGCCCGACGTTTCTGTTCTGGGATAATATCTTGATGTACGAAACCCTGATTCTACTTGTTGTACGTGCACATCGCCAGCGTAATTTCACCTTGTACGTGGAGGCGCTTGAAGAGCTGATACCATTATTCTTTGCACTGGATCATGTTAACTATGCCGATAAAAAAGGTAAAGCACCTATATTTTACGTCGGTAGTTCCTTCAGTTGAAATTCAACTGCTATCGATGGAAGCCGACGGTGCGCACTTTAACCCCTCTCTCCATCAGTGTTCTGTTTTAAGAGTATTTAAAGCTGAAGCTACACGGATTAGAGAGAAGTCGAAACAGACATGGATATCCTAAGGATGGAAACGTGGACCTCTAGCTCTGAAGGTGGCGCACTAACCAACTGAGCTACGCCTGCTCCTTGCAAAGGTGGCCACCCATCCATATGCGAGACATGAAGTCCTTGCCTGAATCAATCTCCAAGGCATTTAAAGAGGAAGGACGATGGGTATTGTCGAAGACGGGCAATCAGTTCTCCTCGATCCCCTTTGACCAGGCGCACGAGCAGGAGAACAAGGTTGTAAAGAGTGCAGGAGGAGCCGTTGGTCTTACGGAGAACCCTGTTGCCTTTAGGTAAACTCAGGGCAAGTAATTATCCTGGACGGATTAATTTACTACGCCCAATTATGAAAACAAACACAGTCGCGATGTATTGAATAGCTTGCAGGAAAGATTGCTGTTCTGAAAAATTTGTATGCATTACAAATTTTGATTAATGGGGATAAAAGTAATAATTTAATTTCGGCTGAGAAGTTATCATTTACTTATTTTTCTTCAGACGATGGATGCTCTCAGGCCCCGAATTAACAAGGCTTTTGCACCAGTTCAAAGGTCAATATCTAGAAGACAGCGACGAGCATGGTGGACGTCTCAACCATGAAATGGGCTTCAGTGCGCAAAAGAAGTTCATGCAGCAGGTGAATAAATTAGTAGATGTCATAAAAAAGATGGGAAACCCTTTTTTGGATGACTTCCCCGAGTTGGTTACACTCGACAGCCTTGGTCAGACCAAGTATAAGGAATATGTCAAGACAGTTATAGAGGACCTAAAGACTTCCATTCACGTCACCATTAAGAACAAGATTCCCCTTTTCAAGAAACAACCCTTTCGAGAGAAATCTAAACAGACAAAGAGAATAGCTACACTGCAAAATGTTGCACTATTTGCACAACTGTACATCGCCATGCAGAGCCGTAATGCTGACCTCGAGGAGTTCTTCAGCCATGAAGTTCAACCATTCCCTCCCTCCTTATCAACTTTGGCAACCTTCGTCTACCAAGCGCTAAATCGGAACTCCTAAAGTGCATTATTCCATCGACTCAGCGCGAGCCTCACACGCAATTTGACTGCGGCGTTCTAGACGGAGCTGTCGTGGTCCACTGCCTTCCCGTAACTGGTTCGATCACCTTTGATGATTACGCCCATAAAGTCTTCATCCCCCACCTAAGCAGCCAGAGAAGTAGAAGAGTGTACGTTGTCTGGGACACACACATACCTAATAGTCTCAAGGAGTCCACCAGGGAGAAGAGAGGCAAAGGCGTTTGACGGAAAGTAGCTGGGGGTACTTAACTACCATCCAACTGGTTGTCATTCTTGCATGACCCGTTAAACAAACAAGAGTTGTTTCAATTCCTATCGTTGAAGGTTGCTGGATATAACTGGCCAGAAACGAAGACAACCCACGTTACAACAGGTAACATGCAACACATATGTCAGCTATGATACTCAAACAAATTATGCTGTATGAGTAATACAACAAAGAAAATTAACCAACAAATCTTTCGGCTAAGCGACCCCCCTCAGTGTTCTACTAAGACATATTGAAAAGTGGTTACAATCATGCTAATGTGTATTGTTGCATTATGTAATCTTATATGCACACATATGACGTATGCATATATCCGGTTATCAATGTAACCTTAGTTAGTCATTACTGAGTCTTGATTAAAAAAGCTCGTGTACTGCTATACACATGTGTGATTACTCCTGCTAGAAGTAACTAACCAATACGATATTGGAACATGGTGGCAGCGGTGGAATCACACAAAAAATGTTAACTACCGAAATGAGTTTTCTCACGAGGAGGCAGATACGAGGGTTGTGGTCCATATCCTTTACGCCATCCAAGTTGAAGAGGTGAAAACTGTCCTCCTCCTAACCGTGGAAACCGATGTCCTAGCCATCTTGGAAAATTTGACCTGAGAAAAGTCCAGCCGGAACTTGATCTGTGGCTTGCCTTTGGCATGGGTCGAAACTTTCGCTTCGTCAGCGTCAACTCTATTTGTGCTGTACTTGGTAAACCACGATCTACTTCCCTGCCTGTATTCCACGCATTAACTGGATGCGATACCACCTCCTGCTTCTTTGGGAAAGGAAATAAGTCAGCCTGGCAGGCATGAGAGATATTTCCAGAAGTCACTCCCACATTCGAAATGCTTGCCAAAACACCATTTATGCAGCTTACGACAGACTTGCCCCTCTTCAAGCAGATCGAGAGATACACGGTAATACTGTACCATAAGCTCAGTCCCTTAATGAACATCAACCTAACCCGGATGGAGCTATTCTGCGAGAATAGCAGAGCAATGGACAAGCTCCCGCCTACACAGGTAAAGTACTTTTTTTCTTTATCAACATTTGTCTACAATTTACTTATGAGAGGAAGAGTCAGGGGGCCAGGACGCTAACAGGACACATACTCGCAATGGCAAGTTTGGACTAACCCGCTGCACCCTCTTTCCATGAAACTAGGATCAAACTCTTTCTAAATAATTCTTAATAGCATCGACACCGTTTACCAGGCCGGTATATGGACATTTAGAAATCATTAGTTGGAGAAACACTGCATACGAGCTAAAATGCTTCTAAGAAGGGCGCGTTTTTTGTGTGGCTTCCTGCGAAGTGTCAAGGTCTCGATAGACCAATCAGCACGATCCTTCTACGTTTCAAAAGATTAATGCTGATTGTGGTAAATTTTTGAAAGGAATGATCTGTTGAAGTAGGCAGACGATTGTGGGTGAGTGACAGACCCTAATAGGTAGGAGGCTAAAATAATAGCAACTGATCGATCAAATTGCAATTTAGAAGCTGGTTCTTGCAGCTCGACTTGGTGAAAAGCGAGCGTTTTCAGAACCGTTACGCCAGCCCGTGCTATTACTTACCTAGTCCATATTTGCATGTTTATACTCGCAGTAGGTATTTATACTTTCTTGTTTATAATCAGTTTTATGGTTGGTTGGTAAGTGGCATCCTCGCTCCGTAAAAAACACAACAACAAACAAACAAACAAGATGTGAATTGTTGTATATATAGAGGTGGTGTTGTAGCGAACCTCACGGAAAAGCCCTTATGATAAATAGTGTTATAAAATAGAAATATAATGTGATTGGTTGGTTGGGCATAATTCATGCATTTTACTTACAATGACTTTATAGACTGAAGTGCATTCAAGCAATAAAGATCAGCGGTATGAATTTGATTGTTTCCTAACGTCCTTAAATTAAGAGAAAACATTGGTTTAGGGGTCAATGGCAACATTTTCTTTATGTTCTGTACTTTTATCAAGTTCAATGAAATATCTCAAGTTGAAGCAGTCAAACTGCCAAACCATGACGAGTTTAGAGCAGGTCCACGTATAGCGTATTTCTTAACCTTATTTTGAGAAGACCGGTTTATTTTAGGAACGCCATGGAAAAATCTAAAACTGAGTAGGCCACATGATTTATATTTCATCAACTGTTAATTTAGGGCATATAATTACCCGGATTTGAAATATCTCCATTTTTATATACTGACAGGAGGATCTTTTAGACATCTTTGAAACTTCTGGTACTATATGGAATTAGAACTTCAGCCTACACCAAGACGAGCTATTGTTTTTTTCTAATAAGCCAACTTACAATGTCCTCAATGATGTCAGTCCCTTAAACGCCCCTTCTTTCAATATCCTGATTTCGTTTCCATCTAAATACCTATTTCGAAATACAAATAAAACGAATATCTTCAAACGGTGATGAAGCTTCCTGGTATGTAAAGTATGGACCACAAACAAAATTTAAAACTGAAACATGAGAAAGTACACAGTATAAGTGCAACTTAGAATTGTATTCCTAGGCCACTTGTTAATTTATACAAACGACCCCTTTAAAACTATTCCCTTGTTGTTTTTTAGGCAAAGCTATTATATGGGAAAATACGTGCATTGGCCGACTTAAAACTTGATCTTTTTTGCATTGATTGTTTTCAAAAAATCCGTTTGTTTGTATAAATCATTTTGATCAACTTGGTATTCATTACTTCAAGAGGGACGGTTAACTGATAACATCCCCTAGCTAAACAGTGTGTATAATGGTGGCCAAACTTCCTATGCTCTTACATTTTTGTTCTTTCCTTCTCCATTGTTTTAATTCTTCATCTTACCTCAACAATAATGTGTTATGTAATTGTAAAATAGTATCTCGTGCAATTATTGATCATATGTGCATTGTTTCTCCACGTCTTCCATGTTTATGGAATGTTTGACGTTAATCTGTTTTAAACGTCGTATTATTTTCTGCTATTTTTTGGCAACTAATATCCGCTCTGAAGTTTGTAGGATGTACATCTAATCTAAATCAAGTATCTCATAAGCCTTTACAAATTAAAACATAATTGTATCTTCAGCTTCAGAAGAAAACGCGGTGGCTTTCCTCGGCATTAAACCCAGCGTAATAAATCTTCTCCCAAGTGTTCGTCTTCGCCTTTCATCTTCTAAGTATCTGTGTTGCAAATGCTAGATCAATCAATATTGTCTCTAGAAATCAAAGATTATGTGGTTGGCTAAAATCTCGAAATCGGTAGCTCTGAGCTTCGTCCTACTGGTTATTTTCTTCTCGCATGCTCCTAATCTTAATCGCACTGCTAAAGGTTTATAAAAAAATAAATAAATAATAAAAAAAATTAAAACCCTATAATCATTCAATTGCATCAATCCTTATTATAGCTCGTGTTCTTTCCGTATTATTGTCGTTGTCTATCGTCCACCTCCTGCATTTAAAATGGATTAACGTATGACGTTTTCAACGAATTTATAAGAATGACTTGTTTCCTCTTCTGAAAAACGTCTGAACGTTGGTGACTTCTAGATTTATTGGATTGTTTCAATGCAATTCTACTCGAATCTAATAACTGAAGCAGGGTCTGATTATCATGCTGTCTTCCAAACAATTAATCGTTTAACTACATCGAATACCGGAGAAACGATTACCTTTAAAACAAATCATCAAACATTATCACCAAAAAATGTTGGCTGTGTCAAGGACGAAAATATTAATATCAGAAATCGAAAAGCCTATAAACAAGTATCAATAAAATAACAAATTGTCAATTATTCGAACCAATCTATGGTATTTATCCTATATGTTATTTATTTATTTATAATATTATAGTACACCCAACAAAATTATTCGACTCTAATTGGTCTAGAGGAGTACAATTATAGCGTTAATTAAGGAGTACCGAATTAAGTCGCTATGGAAACACGGCTAAAACAATGTCAAAAGTGGCAAAAAAACGTAAAAACCAATAAGAGCTAATCTTTTTAATGCATTTTAGTTGCGCGATGGCTATTGCGTTTGCGTTTCCCCGATAAAACAAAATTATGTTTTCGTATTTTAACATATTATAAGAAAATGTTTAATTGTACATCGTATTGTATAAATTTAAATTAGCAAATAAAAATATTGATATTATCATGATCATGTCATGCTATAATTTATAATAAAGTTAGGGTGTAAGTATGGTGTTGGGAAAAGTTTACAATTCATTTCCTCAGAGGACAAAAAATATTAGTTAGGGTTAGCCTTAATAAAAATACTATAGAAAATATGACGATGTGCTTACAAGCTGTAAAGTAGTTTGAGATGTTTGAAAAGTCCAACCGCAACATCTTCAATACGATTGTTTGAAAGATGCCTGAATAATATGAAAAAACACATCTAAGACAACTCATAACTGTTTATTTTTAAATTATGTGTTTAATTATATTGATATATCCATATGCGCATCAACTTTTTCATTTATTTGATTTTTGGTATACTATAGTCATTGAATAGTGCCAATGAAGGTAGTTTTCAGACATCCACTACATCTACAAGTAAATCGGAAATGTCTATGACGCCAATCCCACATTAATTCTTCTACCTCCCTAGTTACTGTTGCTACGCCGGATAAGCTAATAACTGTTTTAGATATACAGTGTGTGTGGCCAGGTGTCCTGCCACTGCAGCTACAAATCATCGTAACTCCCTTTTATTAAAAGCTAATGCATTTAAACCTGCAATTATCCTGCAACATAATAAGAACAAAGTTGTCATTTGTATCCTTTGTCTTTGGTTTGCATCGCAGTTTTAACGAAGTGGTTTGGAGATCCAGTATCCTGCCACCTGGTCCAGTATCCTGCCACTGCCAATAACCGTGCGGTTTATTGAGATCCCTGCGTTGTTTAGGTGCGCTAAATAGCAAAAAGGCACTTTCTAATAGTTTATTACTTTGAAAGTTGCAAAACAAGTTAGATATCATTAATCGCCTTGAGAAATATTTCCAAATGGCTCTCCTACTTTCAATCGTCATACAAAATTTCCACGTTATAAGATCCGCTTATTGATATTACAACACAACACACAAACAAATAGATCCCAGTTAAAAAAAGTTATTATCAATTTTATACTCCTAAATGATCATTTCTAATTAATTAATTAAAATTAATGGTGTTACGAGTCCGCTTTATTTATCTATTTTTTACTGCATAAACAGCACGAAAACATTAATGCATCAAGCTAGACCGATTGACAGTAAGCTATTCCATTCAACATCAAGCTAGACCGATCCATAGTAAGCTATGCCTTTCTACGTCAAGCTAGACCGATACATAGTAAGCTATTCCATTCAGCATTAAGCTAGACCGATGCATAGTAAGCTATTTCATTCAATATCAAGCTAGACCGGTCCATAGTAAGCTATGCCATTCTACGTCAAGCTAGACCGATCGACAGTTTAAAGCTATGCAATTCAACATTAAGCTAGAGCGATTGATAGTTAACTATACCATTCTACGTCAAGCTAGACCGATCCATAGTAAGCTATTCAATTCAGCATCAAGCTAGACCGATCCATAGTAAACTATGCAATTAAACATTAAGCTAGACCGATTGATAGTTAGCTATACCATTTGACATCGATAGCTAGACCGATCAACAGTTTAGAGCTATTCCATTCGAATTTATGCTAGACCGATCGATAGTTTAAAGCTATTCCATTCAACATTAAGCTAGATAGATGGATAGTTTAAAGCTGTGCCATTCAACATCAAGCTAGACCGATCCATAGTAAGCTATGCCTTTCTACGTCAAGCTAGACCGATACATAGTAAGCTATGCCTTTCTACGTCAAGCTAGACCGATGCATAGTAAGCTATTTCATTCAGCATTAAGCTAGACCGGTCCATACTAAGCTAAGCCATTCTACGTCAAGCTAGACCGATCCATAGTAAGCTATGCAATTCAACATTAAGCTAGAGCGATCGACAGTTTAAAGCTATGCAATTCAACATTAAGCTAGACCAATCGACGTACAATGTATTTTTGG
Organism: Actinia equina; assembly: GCA_011057435.1. Classification (NCBI taxonomy): domain Eukaryota; kingdom Metazoa; phylum Cnidaria; class Anthozoa; order Actiniaria; family Actiniidae; genus Actinia; species Actinia equina. Next base: position 59,856 of record WHPX01000639.1, read on the forward strand.
TGGTGTCGGCCGCCCATAATCAAGCACTAACTTATTTGGGTTTCTATCGCGTTTTAACTTCTTCATCTCCTGCTCTTCGGTTGTAGAATTGAAGAAATAAAACAGCCAACGCAACATACAGCCCTTCTAATGCTTTATCAATATCAGTACATAGTTTTAAGAACCTCCTAGGCAAATGAATACAACAGATCTTTATTCAACTTATAAGACAAAGAAGAAGTAGAACAATAAACTGGCAGGAAAAAGAGCCCCCAAGCATAAACTTTGTCATTGCTTTATTCTAAAACTTATTTAATGGCCCTTTCGCTCAGTTTATGAATGTTTTCATCATTATTCTTTGCATGTTTTGAATTTATTTATAATCATTGGTAATTTCACTGCACAGTAAAGAGCCTAATTTTAGCCATCAGAATGCTTACCTACCTGCTCTTCTCTTTTCCTTGTTTCCGAATGCGTTGACCAAAAAGCCCGCCAAAACTGTTTTTGGAAACCGGAAGTGTTTGGCTTATCATCGGATAGTTTCGGATTTGGTAGAAAAATAAAGTCGACGAGATATTTTAAGTTGATTTTTTTGGGGCAGGATACTGGTATCGGCAGGATACTAGGCCAGACACTGTACAGTATGGATAAGATACTGAGTAAAACTCATCTTTAACTGTATAGAATATATATCATGAAAGTTATTTTCATGAGGATATTTTGGGGAAATCGATTCCCCACAACGATTTGCAAAAGCATCTGCTACTTTACGCTGAACCATTAAGTTATACATGACGAAACCTTCCTTTTTCCTCAATAAGAGACCGAGAGGAGTCTGGTAATTAAATAAGAGCATCTTAAGACTGAGAAACAGACAAACATCAAAACTAAGGTGTTACTTGCAATTTTCTGAAGGAATTTCCGTTAACAAATCGTAGGAAGTCAAGCCTTGTCAGTATGTTATTTTCCAGATACCTGAGGAATAACGACATCTGATAAACTAATGTTCCACTTGCATCAAAAACTAGCAAAGGTAAAATTGGTCCCCGGTCAACTTCTTATTAATTTGATGACACTATAAAGTAAAAGCATTACTTACAAATCATTTAATCTTGAGTTGTTTTGAAATAATCCTTTTTCAATATAACTGATAGAATTTGATGACAAATATCTGGGGAGGGGGAAAGAATTCACTGTAAAAAAACTTTTTGCACATTCCTCGGACATCAAATATCAAAATACCCACTCATCTCCTTCGCAATAGGGAGCTTAAGCATCGACGACGAAACACGCAACGACGACGACCGTAAGTCAGATTGTTACATATCTAAGGTACTGCGCATGTGCGCACAAGAGAATAGGTCGTTCTGTCATCGTCGACGACGGAATTTCCAATCGAAAATAAGAACTGGTGTTATTTACAGAGGTGTAAGACCGTTTCCTACGAAAATGTTTGCAACCGACGGTAGCGAGAAAGCTCATGTGGCAGTTGTTTTGGCTTATGAATATTAATCATCGTGTAACCTGAACTCATGCGCAGTAGTATGTTAGAGATTGAACCTCGTGTAGCTCTACGCCATGTGGTTGGCTAAATAAATAAGCTGATTCAGAGTTCTAGCGCTGTTCTTTGAGTTTACGGACACAGCAGCTGTTTACAAGCTTTTTTGCCGAAAAGAGACCAGACAAAATGAAACAAGAATAATCTCCATTTTATCTAGCCATAAACAATACCAAAAACACAGAATCTCTACAAAGTAAGCACTACAAAGTAAGCCCTGGTTTAAGTGCAATGCAGGTTAGTATAAACAAACTTGGTAGTCTAAAGAAGGAAATGGCTGAGAAAAGTGGTTTAAAAAATCCAAAACTTCAGAATCATAGTTCCAAAAAAAGGATGCTTCAAATTCTAAGTGACAACGATGTCAATTATCGGTCTCAATTATCAAGACACAAAAACCTCAAAAGTATCGAGAATTACAGCCATTTTTCTTTTAAACAGGAAATGCGTTTGTCGTCAAATATCCTTGCAAACACAGCTAGTACTAGTACATCTTCAACGACAGCGGAAATGCCAACTAGCACATCTAGCGAGTTTCCTCCATGCATGAGGTCTTTATACAGAGCCACGTTCTATTAGGTGAATTGGAGTGTATTCGAGATTTATGTGATCCAGCTACAAAATGTGAATACCGAATGGCAAGCACCTATAACGGAGCGTATTCTACGTCATTTCCCGGATAGGCAAGAGAAATTCATTACTTGGATGTTTTCAGTACGCCAACTACAACTGAAGATGGATCACCTCGAGACATTTATGACTTCTTACCAAGACGAGCAAGAGTCAAGAAATGTTTTGCTGCAGGCGACGTACAGGGTTCTGACAAACGAACATTGACAGGCCTCAGTAAAGAATTGTGTGTTCCTGCGTAGGTTTATTACAAGATTCCGTGCCTCCAATGCCTCCAATTGTCTATTTAGGTTTATTTATTCTCAAATTTGTTTCTATTTGTTTCGTTAAGTATAAAAACTCTTTTCAAGAGCTTGTGGGTGAGGATCAAAATAACTAGATGTTAGATTTCCATATAAACAAGTCAGGGTTTTTCGAAGAATGTCAGAAACAACATTTTGCAACACTACTCAACATAACAGTCACTCAACTGAAGACCTGATTGCCACTTTACTGAAGACCTGACTGCACTCACTGAAGCATTATATTGTTGCTTTAGGGAGTAAGGAGGCCATTATTAAATTGAATTTGTAGAGGAAACCCGGTTGACCTGCTTGATTAAAGGCAAATTGCTCGAGAAGTAGTCTAGAGTTAGCAAGCATAGCAGAATCAAGTTTTTTTTTCCTACAAAAACATAATTGAAATAATTTGAAATAATAAATTAAATAAATTACATGGACTAAGATGAAACTGACTGAAAAAGTGCAAACGCAAATGTAAACATAAACACAAATGTACTATGTTTGTTAACATGTTTAGAACTAGAACTAGCTTTACCAAATCTCTGTATCATATCCCCGTATCTAAACGGAAAAGCCAACTTCCTTAAGAATATACAAAGAACTTCCGACCGATCACAAACATACCTCTGGCCGCATTAAATGAAGGCAGGAATCTAAAATATGTCCTATTTGGGATTTTCGAGTTCCTCAATTTCAAAAGGAAAATAGGAATCTTAAAGAAAATCTGAATTTCTTGAAGAAAACTGTCGTACAACAGCAGAAAATTGTCGTCATCGATCAGCCCATCAACATAACTAATTACAAGAAGATTTTAAATATCTTTAAACGAATCCATCTTGGTGTTTCGTAGTTGTACAAAGTAGTTTCCGCATATATAAGTAAAAAATATAATTTCCAATGCAGTATCAGTGATTTTACTTACAGTACTACTAGATTCGGTGAAGTGAACATAAAAGTTCTGACTTCCTTTAGACGGTTTTCAGTCATAAAACTAATAGATAAATAAGTTTGAAATATAGTCAATAGAGTGGTTTTCATTAACCCATGAGTAATTGTCGGAAAAACAACAAATTTACGGATATAATGAACACTCTCTTTGAATGAAAGATGACCACATGACGCTACCAAAATCTAAATAAGTTATTTCTCGGTCGGGAAACAAGATGCACGTGAAAAGAATGGTAAAAATAAAATACTGCACGTCACCAGAAACTTGAAAAAAGGGTGTGGCATGATATTTTGCACCAATTAAAAACAAAGCGGGAGCATGTATATACTTTGATGAAAGAAGAAAAAAAACGAGAACAATACAGAACAATACAGACTTCATGGAGAAAAAGGATTCGGAAAATAAGAAAAGAAAGCGGCTAAAAAATGCCCTCCTCGCTTTTTATTTGTGAAGTATGAAGGCGTATGAGAGTAGCATTTGTAATACCATAGTGAGTTTTTATGCATTTAGTATGCTTAATAAAGGTCTTATTTCGTAATCTTACTTCTCTATATAACATATAGAAATTTATATATTACAATACAAACAATGTCTGCTCCTTCGGGAAATTAGTAAGTTTTGTTTTCCATCGAGTCTAGATGTTTAGAGGGAAATATCAAAACTAATTATTTCCCTCCTGAAAAATCATTAAGTGTATAATCATAACCTAGACAAAAACAATCAGACAAATGATAAAATTAATGCGAAGAAAAAGAGGGGGGAATTTAAAAAAAATTAAGCACACCTTCGAATAAGGCTACGCGGACAAATTAAGGATAGATATGGATGAAAGATAGATAAATGGATGGGTGGATGAATCGATGGACGGTCGGCCGCATAAAATGATGATTTAGTGGTTATTCAGGTAGATGGATTGATGGATATATATATGGGTATATGGATGGACGGATGAATTGATAGCTTGATGAAGGATGAAATGACAGATGAATGGATTAACTGGAAACAAATAGAAAAAATAATCAAGAATTCAACAGTTACATGGATGCTATAAGTCGATAGTTAATCCCTTGCGGTAAAGCTGTAATTTTGTTTCTATCAAAGTACCTGAAAGATTCAAGAATTTGCAATTAAATTTACCTGACCTTTCAAAAAGACAACACAACTCCACACGACACGATTTGACAGTATATTACACGACACCACACCACATATAGCAATAGAAAACAACACGAAACCGTACGAGACAAAATTAAAACAAAAGAATTAAGGCATGAACCTAAAATGACACTTACACAGATTGAATGCTGGCTAAATGGGAAAACAGGTGCGTCTCTACTATTTCTAAAAGGTTGTCTTCAAGGCGACTAGGTATATGAAAATACAAAATAAGTGATAGATAAATGTTTCAGTGAATTCTTGACGGCAAAATCCAGGAAATTTTAAGTGCTTTTTAAACATCCTTTAGATTTTCCAAATGTCATTAATTTTAAAATGTTATTTGAATGCATGCAAGTTGTTTCTTCACCAACCATTTAATAGAGCTTTTGAAAAAATATTTTAACATTCTTGCTTTTGGCATCGAGAATCTCTCCATCACTGTGCATATGGATGTTCAAAAAAATCCCGCTGGGCACGTTGTTAAAGATAATCTGGCTAAAAATGACACTTGGACCTTCGTCTTATACATAAGGAGTGAACTTATTGTAGACTAAGCCAGCTAGCATCATTTTTGAGGACTTAATTAACGCTTGAGGTATCTTCAAATAAAGAGGATCTAGGGCTGGTAAACGTCTAGTGGTTTGGTAGTACAATTTCCTATTGTGGTATGACGCAGAGTAACAAAGAAATTGTAATCCACTTCTAGAAATTATAGTAACAAGATCAAGCGAAGCAGTACCCAGTAGTAGTAGCTGCTGAGACTGGACAGTATGCAATTCCTAAATATAAGTTCTTGTACATATGCAGTCTATTAAACAAAGAAAGGAGTAAAGACGCCAATTGCACTTCAAGGTTAGCTATTTTCCGAACGATATTCATATTTGTGTTATATCTGAAATATATATATTCTTAATTTAGCAGGTGTAAGAGATTAAACATTTAGGCTTTTAACGGTAAACTCTAAATTATCATAATTTTGTCCGCCGAGTTTGGAGTAAAATTCAATAATTGACAGTCGTAGTGTGGCAAAATATGGCTAAAAATTGAGTATAAAAATAATGCATCGATAATACGTACAGCGTTCGCAGATAGTAGAGAGGCCAAAATGCATTTCGTTCTATTCTTTCGATACGATTTGATGAAAGGTCCCTACAATATAGAGTTAGTTATGAAATCAAAGGCAACCCGTTATAAGTTATTTCAAGACCCCAAGTGCTGGTCCTGCCTGCACTTCAAACAAGACTGAGCTCCTGCAACACAAGGGGATGAAACAGTAACCTTGTAGAGCTTTACTATCTATGATGTTGTCTGAACTAGTTGTAAATAGAATGTGGCAAAAAAGGGAAAAAATTGAGCATAAAAATAATGCATCGATAATACGTACAGCTCTCGGAGATAATAGAGAGGCCAAAATGCCCTAAATTCTATTCTTTCGATACGATTTGATGAAAGGTCTCTGTAAAAAAAGTTAATTATGAAATATGAAATCAAAAGCAGACCGTTATCAGTTATTATCTGACCATTCTCGCATGTAGTCTTTCATTTTGGTAATAATTTTTGAAACTCTCTATATTACACAGAAATTGAAACCCATTTCAGACAACGTTCCACAACTAAGCTGATATGTTAACACAGGACACACACAGGCTACACAATTAATGAAATGCATTTGATTTGTTATTGTAAAATAAATTGGAAATACTTCCTTACAATTTACGGAGTCGTAATAGCAGCTTGAATCGAAATTCATGAATCACTGTTAGCTTGTTACCTGAAAGTGAGCTATAAAACGAAAATTGTTCTTAAAACCATTAGAGCGTTTCAAAAAAAAACATTGCTTTGCTTTGGTTATGAGAAAGCTTCGGGAATATAATTTATTTGGTATGTATTTTTACTCGTTTTCTTGTATTTTTTGTTTGTTTGTTTGTTTGCTTCTGGAAGCAATTTATTTTAATGACATTCCAGCAAATTTTTGAAAAAAATTGATGAGGAGAAAGGAATTTGAAAATTCAAAGCAAATGTGATGTTAGAAGGGAAAGAGGGAAAAAAATAGCAATGAAGATAGAAGAGAAAACATCCCTGAATGAATGCTAATGAAAAATATTTACAGCTGGGCTAGGTATTTGAATGGTAAAAACGTTTCATTCCCAATAGATTCCAGCTGACTGTGGGTTATAGCACTATAATAATAAAAAAGAGGATGGTTATGAGTTCATTTTTAACAGTGTAAACGATTACACCCATTTTAGTATGAAATCCTCCCCCTCCCCCCATGGGGAATTCGGAGACATATTGTTTAAAAGTTTATATCAAGAGTATTAGAAATCATGTTGCTTGCAATTGTTTATCGGCTGGGAGCGAGCCCGTACCGCTCGAAACGAGTTGCATGATTGGATTAAAAACAACAGATTGGTTTTCCAAACGATAGCACTAAGACTAACCTTACAAAAAGCGGTACCGAACTTAGAGAGCAATGAAAATCCAGCTTCCGAGCGGTACTGGATTACTCTCCGCTGGGTGTGGCCGGCCAAATTGATAAGGCAGCTGGTAGATCGAATTAGAATATAAAAGTTGATTTTTGGGGAGGGAGGGGGGGGGGGGGGGGGAACCGGAGAAAAAACCTTCGGAGCACAGGAGAGAGCCAACAAATGACTCTACTCACATACGACACCGAGATCAGCAGAGTACTCGAACCCTAGTCGTATTGGTGAGAGGCGGCGTATTACAAACGCAAGCCCCCACGTGCTTCCCTAATGATATGTTAAAAGGCAGTCTGTCAAAGAGACTTATATCGAGGAAGAATATGAATCAAATGATCAACTCGAATTAAAAGCAGCGCATAAACAAGCTTTTGATCAACACGGCGTAAATGTGAAAGATATCATTGTCTTAGGAATAAAAGTAATTTAAATGTCAATGCTGAGAAATTTTATATCAACAACTATAAAACGGACAAACTTAAAAGTAAACTAGTAATTCAGTTTTGCACGGCAGTTTTTGGCGTCCTAACTACGAGATCGAACTAATCTATTCATCTGCGATTGAGAATGGTCAAGCAATGGCTTTTTGTCACCCCCCCCACGTGACCAAAAATCATGCTTTATTGTGATTGGCTAATATTCCTTGGAGGGCAAAACCATTGCTGCAGCTTTTGAGAGTGCGGCATTAGAGTCTAAGACAATGGAAGAGGCCATCTTGATTTTCTTGATTTCCATCTTGAAGTCATCATGCTGAGTCAGATGATACCGTGGCCTTCTTTTGCAAGGCAACTTACTGACAGTTCCATACAGTCTCCATCAAGTTTGATGAGTTTTATAAGGACCATAGTATTAGTTAATATAAACGAGATTTCTCCCAGGAAACAACGAATCGCCTCCTCGATTGCACAAGAACTGTGCAAGGCAGCTACAAATTATCAGATCGAAATGCCAAAGAACCAGCTTCTAGGAACAGCAATGCGCAAGGCTATACTATGACCGAGAAAGTATCATTCCTCCTACGATTAGCTCTAGCAACCGTGTAACACATTTATGCTGGGATAATTTTAACTAACAAGAGGAGACGCCATCTGGTGCAGATACACTCATATCGTTCACGGGATCATTATACAGGAAGATTCCAGTGACGCCCGAGAAGCAGTTGTAGCACAAAATACAAAACATTCTGACAAAAAAATCACGCTCAGAACAAATACCAAGAAATCGAACGTTGTCTTACAGTACATTTAACAGAAGTTTCAGTAAAGGCAGGCTGAAATCAGAGCTTAGTAATCAGACACGTTGTGGACAATATCCCGTTTAGTTATCTCAAAATATGTCTCAAATTGTTCCCGTGGTATCTCTACCTAAGACTTCCAAGGATACTTCGATTCGGCATCACTGATTATCCAACTGTGTCGCATATACTAAGTGTCTCAAGTAGCTTCAAGAGAAGTGCATCAAAAGGCAGTGCCCAAAAAAGCTTATGCGCTAGTGTGGCATAATAGCCACCTGAGACTGGCCGAGGTAGCTAAGTTCATAGTTTTTATTTCCCCGTCAAGGAGTTTACAATTTCGTATGGTGAGAAAAATTTGATTTTTCAAAGAATAGAACGAGCAAAAGAATGAGAAAAAACAGGCTGTCGCACGCGCCACTTGATAAGTAGCATGGCTCATTCATTAAACCAATGTGAAACTCGGCTTGAAGGTTCCACCATATTAGTTCGGGAAAAATAGTATCAAAGAGCAGTGTTACCTCTATTAAGCGGCCACCTACTAAGTGCCCACCCTTTATTTAGCTGTGGTATGTTATACAACCTATGCAATTGAGATACTTGTATTATTATGAAAACTTATGATGGGTTTTATATGGCCACAAGACCGCCACCGGGGCGCGAAATAAAGTGTGTTTTTGATCAGGTCATCGATAGGAGTCCTGTCTGAGTCTTGGACATGTATGAAAGCAAACATGCACGACTTGTGGCACGTACAACAAGCTCTTCCAATGCAGTTCTTCTACGTTTTTTGTTTCACTATTCGGTTTAAGGCTTTAAGCTTAATTCATGAACAACATCACCTTTGAAATTTAAATTAGTCTGGAGTCAAGCGCTTTAGTCATAAGACTCTAGCCCCAGAGACTGAGCAATCATTTCATTTAACATTCCATTTATACATACAGTGATGTTAGTAGCGGGCAACACCCTTCAAAGCTTTCGTTGTTCAGGACTTTCAATGAACTCCAACGTACTACACTAAAATTTAAACAATGAAATCCGCATGCACATGAGTTGTGTACATTTCAAGTTTTATTCCCTACCCGAACTCGACTTGTCTTTCCGTTTTTAGCCCCCTTTTGTAACAACTATAATTGATTAAATTGATATAAAAACAATTGTAAATATAAAATTGTGTATGCTGATTACTTGAGATTTCTGTTATATTTATGAGGGTAAAGACGTAGTATTCACCAACATCATCATAAATTCGAATTATAATTTTTAATCTGTAAGGAGGGAAGAAAATAAGAGGACCTGCCAAAAAACCTAGGAGTGAAGTTTTTTCCGTCACTTTTTTTTAAATAAAAAGCATGAAATTGAAAACAATAAATTTGATGTCAAGCGCAGAAAATAAAGCATCGTAGGAATTCTTCAATAGAGGTTATCAGTGGGCTAAGCATCTGATAAGGCTGTGTACTCTTACATTTTACAAGTCACAGGGTACAAGTGACGAGTAAAAATACACTGCTGTATCATATGCTTAACAGACTGATAAGTTGTTTATTATTTAATTCTGCAAAGAAATGCCCAAACTCCCTCTAAACATACAAAACTGAGATTACCATTTTTTATTGTGTAATACTCAAATGGACAGAAAACAAAAACAATGGAAATTAAATAAGATCTGCTAAACTCTATTAGGAAAAGGACTTGCTAATTTGAATAAAATCAAAATGCCTAGTAAATTCATCAAAGGCATCACATGTCCTTGCGTTTTTGACAATATTCTTAATATATTCGTCTTCAACGCTATTTTTTATATGTTTAATGGATATGGGAAATTATGCCAATGTTGCTCGATATCAATTAAGAACTGGAAGTGTTTCTCGTATTTCGATAATCAAATTCATTTTGTTTTCAGACACAAAAAAACTTACAGTTTTTTAATACCAGTCGTATTAATGAAGGATCTTCTTGGAAATTCTTCTTTAGAAAAATTGACAAGAATGCTGTGTATTTAAAGAATAACTAGTGTTACTATGATGCTTGACCCACACATAAGTACGTGCCGTGCGTTTGCTTGTGCTGATGTATCTTTTGTTGCTAGTTGTTTTATTGATAAAACGACTCTTTATTTTAGTATTCAGAATTGTTTTCCTGATAAAACGGCTTTTATTTTCTGAGCAACGTACAAACGTGTCAAAGACCACGTTTCTTTCTTCCCTCCCCCGCTAAGCCCTCTGGGGCTTAACACAGTGAACCCATTTCTCCGGAACACTAGTTTCTATTGCCACCATCTTATTTGTACTTAAGGAGACGTGTTTTATGCCTTCGCATTATAAACAATTCTGAACTAAAAATAAAAATATAGCTATAATACGACAGCAAGTAAATCCGGAAAGACGAAGACCATAAGACGTCAATGGACATAGCGCTCAAGAAAAAACGCTTCGATTCTCCTTCTTTTGTTGTGGCAACAAACCTTAACGTTATTAAATTTTGCCCAACATGAAGTAAGTACGTTACCGGTAATATGACGGTCTAAATAATACTTATAATCATAAGCGTAAGAAATAAAAGACGACGCAGCAATTCCGGAGGTGCAAGACAAACTAATTATCAATAAAACACTGAGTTTATCATTGGGAATCAATTTTACTGAACTCCCAAACAGATAGTTCTTGGCTATCGATATCAGATGGTTATTTGATTTTCAATGACGTTTAACATTCTTAGCCACAGCTTAAATCAATACTATTTGTCTTAATCAAAATATAGTGACTTTATCTAACCAAGTGGTGTGGAAAGGAAATCAGGTTTAGCTATACAATGTATATATATATACAGTCAAACCTATACAGCTCCCTGTAACACTGTATCGACTTAACTTTGGAGGTAAAGGCCGATTCTAAGGCTGTAGCTGTAGCTAGGTGAACTGGAAAGCGTGGGCTAGAAAGAAAATCCTTCTAAAAACAAAACTACTAAGGCCAAGTCTTTCAAATCAGAGGCTTCGGTACACTCTAGGCTCGTAGCAAGTACCTCGTATTTGTAGAGTTAACTAGTCTCCTAAAAGACAAGTCGAATAAAGAGTGGTACCCCAGGCGATCCCGGAGCTATTTCAGCCAGTTCTAACATTGTAATGACAAGCAAATAACAAATGGAATTATAAAAAAAAAAGATTTAGCAGTGACATTTTCCACAAAGTGGCTCTTTATCCACTGCAATTCCAATTGGAATTTAGATGTTGATTTTTGTGGAGTGAGGAAAACCGGAGAACCCAGAGAGAAAACCCCTCAAAGCACCGGAGAGAACCAACAGACAACTCTAATCACATACGACACTGAGCTCAGCGGGATTCAGTGGGTATCTTGTGGTATTTGAGCCACAAAGGAATATCTTTTGCATTCTGCAATGGGAACTTTTCTGGTATTATAGTAATCAGAAATCATATTGCATGTGCAGTTTTCTGGTGCATTTCACTTACAGCGCAATTCTATCTTGTGATATTTGAGGCACATAGGAATATCTCTTACATTCTACTACGGGAACTTTACTGACCATGGAAGAATGGTCCATATAGCATGAGCAGTTTTCTGGGCAACCTAAAACGCATTTTTAAAAATGATCATGATCATATATATATATATATGGGTTTGAATATGTACATACAACATGACCTCGGTGTTTCAATCACTTCCCTCTGATTCGCTAGTGATGAGGAAGGTGGGAAGACGGGGCCGCAACTGTTTTAAAGTGGAACTACTTGAAAGCCTAAGCATTTTTAGATGTAGTTATAAAAAAGAAGCACTGCAAAGGTCTTTTTTTTCTACAAGCTAATTTCTTACATGTAGACAAGTATACATTCAGCGCGAATATTAGGCCAGCCAGAAAGAAGGCATGTACTTTCATCCTTGGTTGTGGTAGTTGATCAAATGCACAGAGCCGTTTCTCGGATATCACATTTTATAGGTGATTTCAGTCTTCATTATAAAACAAATTGAAATATAAAACTCGCGCTCATTGGCTGGGTAAAAATATCACATAAAACCTGCAAGCGGATTGCCTGATTGCGAGTTTAAATCAGAGGACAGAGACACACTCGCGAATTACCGTACAAAAATATTGAAAGCATTATAAAGTGTTTGTGTCTCTTTATTATGATATAAACACTGTGAGAGCTGTAGAGAAATAATTGATATAGGAAATTTGGTCATTGCAGGTTTCAGCTGTTTCGCAAAATCAAATATCCATCGCGCTAAACATATCTCCAATTATCTCGCTAAACAAAAACAATGACTTCGATATTAATCAAGTGAAATGAATTTGGATGTTATGATGAACCATAGTGCCACGTAATGTTCCTTAATCATCTTTGTAAAAATGAAACAGCACTTCACTTTCTCTCTTCGCTTTAAGCCAGTTATATGTTTATGTAAACAGCTTCGGGTAACATCGAAAACAATTAAGCAAAATCAGTAATGATGAAAAGGTAAATTATACACCGTGAAAAAGATGAAAAAACTTACTGACGTTTCGGACGCTAGGACGAAGGACTAGCGTCCGAAACGTCAGTAAGCTTTTTCATCTTTTTCACGGTGTATAATTTACCTTTTCATCATTACTGTTTCATTAGAAACACCGACGCAGCTCACACTAGATTTAGCTAGTTATACCTTTTTAAGCAAAATCAATTAAATAAACTCCAAATGAATTTTATTTTTCTTGCTTTCCTATATTATATCTGGCTATGCAAGAATAATGAAAGTAAACGGTCATTGGACGGTTTTCAATTACTGTATATATAAAATCAGTTTACTATATGGAAACGTTTGAGGATGAAGACAGTTCTATGGCTAGGAAATGGAAGCCAATACTTGGTCTTGTCCCTGACCTTTAACAATTATTTAATTTAAACATCAGAAATGCAGCTTCTTTCGATTTTTTTTTCTTTTTCTCTCCTGTTTATTTGATTTTTTTGTTTCTGCTTAGTTTTGATTGTAATGTTGAACAATTAGGTCTAGGTCTTCTTCAATAGTAAAGAGTTATGAGCTAATAAAGGAAATTAAGAAGGATCTGGTTAGATCAAACAGTGTGCAAAGTGCAGAAGATGTGTTTTGTTTTATTCATTTTAATAAAATTAGCTATAAATTTATATTAGTTAAATATCAAAAAACGTCCTTTTTTTAAGCGGCCACACTTTATGTTCGTATGCAGCTGTGCAAAGGGCATCTAACTACAAGATCAAGTAAACAGCCAATAAAAACTTTAATTGCTTTTTAGAAGTGCTTTCCACTAAGGTGCCCGACTAATTTTCAACATTCGATTTGAACCGATTCGATTTTATGTGCGCGCTCCAAAACCTCCAAAACTTTATTGAAGCACCATACACGTTTTAAACTTCAAGAGGGCAAAACCCTCAAACCCAAAAAAAGCGGATGAAGGATTTCTTCTTTTAAAGGGAAGAGAAAGTCTGATATTAGTGAATTTCAATAATAAGTTCCCAGCTAATCAAGGAAACTGAAGTTTAACATGGCAAGATTAATATCCAATTAGTATACAAACTGATAATCGTACCTCCCACCATCATAAGGCAGAAGCTAGCTAAATAACTGTTACCAGCTTGTAACCTCTGTTTTACAACTTACTTATTTTGGGAAGAAAAAAAAGGAGCGAATGACGAATTTCGCCTTTCAAAGGGATGAGAAAGCCTGATATTAGTGAATTTCAATAATAGATTCCCAGCTAATCAAGGTAATTGAAGTTGGATATCACAAGATTAATTATACAACAAATTGCGAATCGTACCTCCTACCATCATAAGGCAGAAGCTAGCTAAGTGTCTGTTACCAGCTTGTCACCACTGTTTTACAACTTGTTTTGAAAGAAAAAAAAGGAACGAATGATGATGAATTTCTTCTTTCAACGGGAAGAGAAAGCCTGAAATTAATGGATTTTAAAATTCGCTCCAAGAAAACAAGGTTTCTCCTAACCAAAGTTTGCATGTTTATTTGTGTCCCTTTGAACTGTCAGATGAAGCATTAAGAGACAATTTCTGTAAAAATCAAACATCTGGCGGCCACGTTGAACAAATTTGATTTTGTTCATATTTGGTTCAAAAATGTGGACTACCAACCAAATAAAAGTGCCGATGTTCATTTTAAATAATTTCACTTTTATTTTGAGAAAATCGTGAAAATCGATTTTGGCCGTCGACTTCCTCAATTCAGTCTAAATCCGAGGTGAAAATAGTAGATCTGAGAAAGGTGCTCCCGCATAAAATTGAAGAAAACTAGGTATAACTAGCTAAATCTAGTGTGAGCTGCGTCGGTGTTTCTAATGAAACAGTAATGATGAAAAGGTAAATTATACACCGTGAAAAAGATGAAAAAACTTACTGACGTTTCGGACGCTAGTCCTTCGTCGGAGTAAAAGAGAAAGAAGTGGTAGAAAGGAGTGTATATATGATAGAATAAGACAAAAGAAACCAATGAGAGCAAGGTAGGCAAGGAAACAAAAACAAACAATCAAAAGACAAAAGGAAAGGTTAGTTGAAAATAAAGCGTTCATTAATCCCGTTGGGACTAAGAGTGCCCAATAGGTGAATAAGCCGCATTTCTTTGGTCTTGCGACAATCATTGTTGCCGTTAAGCAAAGAAAGACCGAAAACAATGAAGTCAGAAAGAGAATGGTTAGTTAGATTAAAATGGCGGGAAACTGGTTTGGTAGGATCGTTATTGCGAATATCATAAAGATGATTGCAAATGCGATCACCAAGACGGCGGCCAGTCTCACCCACATATAAAAGATTACAGCGGGTACATTTAATACAATATACAACATTAGAAGTAGTACAAACAAAATGGTCAGTGATTTTAACAGTAGATTTGGGACAGACAACAGAAGTGTGAGAGGCTATGTGAGGACAAGTATAACAACGTTTACGAGAACAGCGAAAAGTACCAGGTTCTTTGTTAGAGGGAAGAACTCCCTTGACCAAGAAAGAACGGAGATTACGATCACGTTTATAGGAAAAGAGAGGGCGGTTGTTAAAAATAGCAGAAGTGAATTACGAGTTACGCTTAGCTGAACTCGTTCTTACTCTTAATTGTTTTTCTTTCGGTGATCGGTATTATCGGCAAATAAACGGTGTTGCTATGGGTACTAAGATGGGCCCTAGTTATGCCAATTTGTTTGTTGGTTATATCGAAAACCTTGTTTTTCAACAATATACTGGACCTAAACCTGAGTTTTTTGGACGGTATATTGATGATTGTATTGGTGCTACTTCTTGTTCGCGTAATGACTTAGATTCTTTCATCTCTTTTGTTAACTCTTTTCACCCTGCCTTAGACTTTACGTGGGAGGTTAGTGAAACATCAGTCACTTTCCTTGACATCTTGCTTAGTGTTAATGACGACCGTCTTAGCACTAGTGTCCATTACAAACCTACTGACTCTCATTCTTATTTACTCTACTCGTCTTCTCATCCTAAGCACACTCTTAACGCTATTCCGTTCTCGCAATTTCTTCGTCTTCGTCGTCTGTGTAGTGATAATCTTGATTTTTCTGTTAAATGTTCTGAGATGCGTTCCTTCTTCCTTAAGCGTAATTATCCTGCTCATGTTATTGATCGCGCTATTCGTAAAGTTTCTACTATTGATCGTACCACCGCTCTCACATCTCACACTCGTCCCTCTAATGACCGCATTCCTTTCACTCTTACGTATCATCCTATTAACATTTCCATTAAGCCCATTGTTAACCGCAACTTTTCTCTGCTTGACTCTGATACCCGCACTTCTGCTATTTTTAACAACCGCCCTCTCTTTTCCTATAAACGTGATCGTAATCTCCGTTCTTTCTTGGTCAAGGGAGTTCTTCCCTCTAACAAAGAACCTGGTACTTTTCGCTGTTCTCGTAAACGTTGTTATACTTGTCCTCACATAGCCTCTCACACTTCTGTTGTCGGTCCCAAATCTACTGTTAAAATCACTGACCATTTTGTTTGTACTACTTCTAATGTTGTATATTGTATTAAATGTACCCGCTGTAATCTTTTATATGTGGGTGAGACTGGCCGCCGTCTTGGTGATCGCATTTGCAATCATCTTTATGATATTCGCAATAACCATCCTACCAAACCAGTTTCCCGCCATTTTAATCTAACTAACCATTCTCTTTCTGACTTCATTGTTTTCGGTCTTTCTTTGCTTAACGGCAACAATGATTGTCGCAAGACCAAAGAAATGCGGCTTATTCACCTATTGGGCACTCTTAGTCCCAACGGGATTAATGAACGCTTTATTTTCAACTAACCTTTCCTTTTGTCTTTTGATTGTTTGTTTTTGTTTCCTTGCCTACCTTGCTCTCATTGGTTTCTTTTGTCTTATTCTATCATATATACACTCCTTTCTACCACTTCTTTCTCTTTTACTCCGACGAAGGACTAGCGTCCGAAACGTCAGTAAGTTTTTTCATCTTTTTCACGGTGTATAATTTACCTTTTCATCATTACTGAAGAAAACTAGAGGTCTGTTTTTGAAATATGGTAAACATTAGAACGCGTTTTCTATTTATACTTTAGCGTAAAATAATTATTTATCTTTTAAGTGAACAGGAACTTTTTTACAAACTACATTTTTCGGATTTCTAGGCTACCGATTTTCGATTAAGTTTGATTTTTATAGACTTTGCTTCTTAATTGAATATTTTGAGTAAATTTATAGGGAGATAATCTTCTCCGAATACGCAATACTTTGGACCTTTCGCCTAGAAGTGGAGAATAGACTAAGTTTAAATAGTCCACAAAGAAGGTACTATAGCTTGAGAAAACTAAAAACACTAATTTTCCTAGAAAGATCATTTATTCTACTAACTTTTTCCATTTGAAATTCAGCAACTTAAATTGAACAACTCGTGGTAATTCGTGTTTTAATTTGTCGACGTGGGATGCATGGGAGACACGTGTATGCTCCACTAATTATGTCTTCCGGTATAAATTCAAACCCTTTTTTCTTCAAAACAAAAACAATTGAGTTATTCATATAGTTTTTTTTGTAACAGTTTCTTTTTTGTGATAAACATTATAAATCAAACCTCCCTTTGGCGAGCTCGTGAATACTAGTTGCACTTTCCAGAGATTGGGCTTCCGTTTTCCTTACACTTGTTGGCAAGTATTTAGATAATGAAATGATTAATCGTCCTATTACTTTACTTTTAAGGTGCAACCAAACTAATTAAGAGCGAATTTTAATCTCTGTCGCTTCTAGATTTTTCATATAATGTGATTGGATTATCCTATATTCTAACAGCTATTTTATTCTAAGACTTTTTAATGTTTTAACCTGAAAATGTAAGAGTGCTATTTTTAGTATTTGGCTTTTTTCTCCTCATCCTCAGGAACGAGTTTTATCATCTAGTACTAATGCCCCTGTGTATAAATTTGGATGGAAAGTCTTGGGCAGAAAAAAGTTATGACGCCGCTTGAAAATTCGATCCAAAATTTTAAGCATATGAATGACATCGCGCTGTAGAAACTAACTTTTAAGTGAATTGCCTTGAAGTTTTCACATATCTATTTTCAAATATTGCGGATGCGCCTTACGAAAATTCAGCATAAAATCTTACATTGAAAGTTTCGTTATGCAAATATTCTCCCGAACTTTAACATGTGGAATGACCGAGAGCGTTTTTGTCCGACGGACGAGGTGAGCTCTTTAGGTATCTTTAAATTGTCCAAAATTCGCTCTGAATTAGTTCCACCTAAACTCCTACTTTGTTTAGTTACTTGTTGTTTTGTTGAGTTTGGAAACGAATTACGTGAATTGATTGCCTGAATAAAATATAATCGAAAAAATAGCCGAGGGCGGTTTATGAAAGAATAAGATCAGAATGGCAGTCCAAAACACAATAAGACGACTTTTTCGCCTGTGTTCCACTGGAGACTGAAACGATCGCAGACAAAATGGAAAGGATAGGTACTGACAAAGACGAAGCTCAAGCGCTTTTTCAGTCAGTGTAGTTTACCCCACTATTGAATGAAGTCAGGGACAGGGGATTTTCCCAACGAGGGAAATGGAAACACTTCAGAAAGCTTGTCATGACATCGTCGTTTTTGGTCCTGTCTCAAAGGTCCATATCAGAAACCAACTGGAGAAAAATGAGTCTGGCAAGATACTGCTGGAAAAATTCACCTCATTCATATGAAAGAAGAATTATAAGACACCAGACTAAATAAGTCACCGCACAAGTTTCCCGCTTTCTATGCTTCGCTGAATAGGCTCCTCTCTCAACTGACACAACTGAGCTTCGAGTTATCTTATCATGATATTTGTTCATTATTGTTGAGTTTCTTATGAAGAAAAGAAAAGGAACTAAGAGAAGAAATAACAGTTACCTTGGCACTCTAGCAGTATTTTAACAAGAAGAATACTCTCTTATGCTAGAGCATGAATCAAAGGTTACTCCATTGTTGTAGCATTTTGACAAGAAACCCAAGCGTGGTTATATTGGAGTATGATTCAAACATTACACAATTCACTGTTATATTTTGACAAGGAACCCAGGCATGGTTATATTAGAGTATTATTCAAAGAATACTCTATTCGTTATTATATTTTGACAAGAAACCCAGCCATTGTTATATTATAGTATGATTCAAAAGTACTCGATTTGTTGTTTTTATATTTGAACAAGGAACCCAGGCATTGTTTTAACAGTTATCAGGCGTTGTTATTATATGATTCAAAGATTACTTGATTCATTACTTGTATCATTAAGAGTGATGATTACGAAATTACAAATTAGTTACCAAAGTACCCTATACAGTTACCAAAGTACAGACAAACCCCTCCCTTCCCCCTTCTGTATACTTTCTTTCCAAACACAAACACAGGATTATAACATATATAAATAGGAATATAACATTACATGCATTCCCTGCATACCTACCCTTCCTGGATATGATCAACTGTTCGGCAGTACAAACACTACTTTGTAATCCTGCCAAGGGCATATGATATTTTTCTCTTATTCTCTCTACTTCATTATATACACACCGAACGCATAACTTATTACTACTTTACTATGTCTATTATCTGCGTACATATTTACGGTGTTCAACTTACCTATAGAGGAAAAAATATCGCTCTGGGATCCTCACGATTACCCTACATTTCATATTCTGGCTGCGTTACCAGCGTGGTTGGTCCTTGTAGTGTAGTGGTTAACACATCGGACTAGAATACCGAAGACGTGGGTTCAAATCCTGCCAATGGCATATGATATTTTTCTCTTATTCTCTCTACTTTGTAATCCACAAAGCAAACTCCACATACCACTCTAGCCCACTCCAAGTAAGTCCTAAACCTTTCTCAGTTTGATATCGCCCGTACGTCCTTTCACCATTTACGTTACTTATGTATCTTCTTTCTACACATAACACACACACAGGTCAACATGGGGTGTCCCAGTCGTCTCGTTACACGTAGGGTTAAGCTTCTGGCGCTAGAAGTTTTGAAACGTGTAGGTCGAATACTGACCTTTACCTTTTGTCTTGACGTATTATTAACCATAGCGAACTTAACGGACTTATTTGACTCGATATCCTACAACAATTGGAGACAGAGAGAAGCAAACCAAGGAGAAGCCGCGATCAAGAGTACCACTTGAACCAGATATTGTGGCCCGTGTAGGGGAAACAACGGAGAAAACCGACGACAGACAGAATGGGTCAAGTCAGGAGACCAAATGCTCTAATGAGCAGATTGCCAACATTCAAAAAGCCATTGAAAATGGCTTTACTTCAATGGCCAGCTCAATGGGCTCCATAATTCAACAGGCCTTTTCCTCGTGGGAAGACAATATGCTCCGATACGACGACATGGAGTCAGAAAATGGCGAAGAACCACTGCCAAAAGGGCGGGAAAACGAACCGACCATGGACTCCCTCATTTTGGGAGTCAAACAACGAGAAATCATCTAATGGAGGTATCTAAAGCTAATGCTCTTGAAAGCATAAAACAGGACTTCAACCTAGGAGAGGTAGGAGAGGCCACAGTTATTACAAACCTGCTGACCAAGGGAATGCAGGACGAGAGACTACAAGAAAGCTTGAACAAAATGTGAAGCTCTGACAAAGGTCAAAGTTAATCAACTCGTATGGGACAATATGAGCTCTAACATAAGATCACAGGATCTTCGCATGCAAAGAGTACAAACATCACTGATAAAAAAGTTTACTGGAGTTGTCCGCGCTACGGGCAAAGTACTTTCATGCCTCAGTGATATCCCCGGCGGGAAGGATGTGACACAACTGTTGTCTGACAGTGTCGTATTACTCACCAATGCACACAATGAGCCTAATATGAGGCGCAAGTAATTGATCAAGCCTGATTTACACTACGATTATAAGCATTTATGCTCCAGTTCTGTTCAGTCAACCTCTTGGTTATTCGGCAGTCCGGTTCATTATTATTTTTGATAATATGCATGACGTCATCAAGCGTCACAAAATGGCCGCCAAATGATGATTCCATGTTCCTTACCTATTTATGCCCCTTTTATCCGTATATAGTCCCTAACCATCATTCTTAGCAAGTAGAATAGTCCTTCGATACATTACGATTCATTCTAGCGTCAAAAATTTCGATATAAAGTCTTCAAGAACCTAAAATTCAAGTTTTCACGATCGCCACTGTGCTGTTACTGACGTGAAATTTTTCGTGTTATTCCTACAAATTTAAGATTTTAGAAGGCTTCCGAAGACTGGAATACCATAATTCAAATCTGAAGTGAAATTATATGAGTTAAAGCTATTGTTGAGCTTGGTTTTGTGTGGGGGCAAAATGGCATATTAAAGAAATTAAAGAAAACAATAAGCAAGTTCTTGTTTATCCATGATTTCAGGAAGTGCTGGAAGTGAACGTGGAAGACGAAGCAAAAGAAACGCATCCTGAACTGATTTGCGAGAACTGCAAGCGTTTTCTGTATAGAGTACGTCATGGTCAAGCCATAGTTAACACGCCGCCGCTTGCTGAGTGGAAGCACCATTAAAATACAGAATGCGTTTGTCTTGGCTTTGGAAGTAGGTCTACAAAAATTGAAGAATGTGACAAAGGAAGCGAGACTGACAGTGCCGACGAGACTTACGAGGAACTTCGTAAAACGGCAGCGTCGGTTCCCCTTGCTGTAATTATGGAGAATATTCCTTATCTGGCTCCCCATTAAGCATTAAGAGTGGCCGATGCTTTAGCACAACGGTTCGACTTAATAGTTTTGAGTCGTTCAGACATGGTAAACTCTGTCAAAAGTTTATCGAGCATGTCTGACGGACACAATATTTCAGAGCCAAAGAACGAATATCAAGAGGGATATAGATGATTGTTGTCAGACATACAAAAACATTGAGAACATCGTAAAACTCGATCCAAGAAAATGGGCGAACAATAGGAATATTGTCGTGAAAAGTGTAATCCAAGGTCTAATAGCTGGTGCAGAAGGATCTGCAAAAAAACATCGAAGCAAGAATGGCAGCAGCTAGCGACCAGCTTTATTCTTTGGTGCAGCCAATTTTTATCAGCCCTATAGCTTTCGCTACCAATCTCTTGATGTATTCTGTTGCTAGAAGCAAGTTGTCATGCAACATCTTCGCAAACTTTTTCCCAAGTGGAACATTTGCATCTGTGAAGTCATGGCTGGACAGCCTTACCATGAAGGTGCTAGATTTTCCTGATGGTGATGTTCTAACATCAATTGACAACGACCAGGTTTTAATTAAAAAGTGGACAGTAAGAAAGGACAACAGAGCACAAATAAGTATTCTAACAAGTGTTTGCTGTGCTGTACCAAGATGTGATGAAGACCTGCAGCGGGACCGCACACTAGCACCAGGGTAAGAATAACATCTTTTTATTTTCTCATCTTTGACAATGTACTGCATGTAGAGTCATAAGGTTCAGGTCCAGTATATCCAGTCCAGTTGAGCAGTGACGCCAGCTTTCAAAGCATAAGTGGACAAACTTGCAGGCCCAGGTGCAGTTACTTATTTATTGGTGTTAAAAATGTTTCAGTTAGGCTGTTCTATGGTACACTATGGTCAAATAAGCACTTTTTATCTTTATACTTGTAAACAATGGCCACTTTCTGACTGCACAGGACTTTGGTCAAATGAGTGTCATTCACTGCTTCAAGCAAAATTTACTGCTTAGCCGGATTAGAGTTATTTTCATCAGACTGTGAAATAGTTACTAAGCTAATACCTGTTAGTAGACCCTAATTTCATCGTGTTCTTTTGTTGACATTTTCCTATTACTCACTAATAGCTAGTTTTTATTTCACAGTCCGATGAAAATGACTCTAAATACCTAGGCAATACATTGGGATTAGCTGACCAATTTTGAAATAACATAATAAACAAACACCCAAGTACTGGAAAAATTTATTAGACAAGGCCAAAGGCCTAGTATGTACACCTGTATTGCTGTGTTTTACTAGACGTCGTATCCTCCCTCTCTCATGCAGAATGTTCATTAACTGAGTCACAAGTTTTTGATAGAGTGTTGACTCAATCAAGGCTAACAATAAAAAATTTGAAACTATAATTCTATATGACAGCATTTGTTTGTTGATAGGTAGGGGGCTTATATCTGTTGTTTTTGCTGAGTTTAATGCAAACTAAATTGATCCAGATGACTATCAAGCTTGGATCACATGAAAAATGGAGTTGCTTGTACATGTTTGAATTATAGGATGCTGAGATAATTTTTAATGGTTTTGTACTTGTTGAAATTGTGGTTATTGTAATGTTATTTGAATCAGCAAGCAGGAATCACAAATGCTCAAGTAGTTTTTGTGTTTTTTTAAATGAAGGGTTTATTTTTCGTAGTACTGATATTTCAGCATTTATTTTTCAGAGAATGGGAAGACAGGTGTGCAGAGGCAAATCAGGATGAGAAACAGATGAAGAAGTTACTGGATGACTGTTCTTTAACGTCACAACAAAAAAACCTGTTGCGTAAAGAAGTAAGTCACTTAGCAATTAATTATTTTTTTCGAACAGTTTGAATTAATGAATAATTTAGTGCGAGAGAATATTTGTCAACTGAGAATATATGGCCATGCAAGATTAAGGGTTTTTCTTCTTTTTGTGTGTGAAAAACAATGGACATGTATGCCATTAATCAACTTGGCTATCAATTCACTGTGAATAAATCCAGAATGTTTTTGGGTATTGCATTTGGTAGTGTAGCAGGGGTTATAAGTTTTGCTATTTCAATGTTTTCTCATCAAGGTTAAGAGGCAATGTCCACAAAAATCGAACAAAATCAAGAATTCGTGGCAAGGGTCAAAAAATCAAATTCGCTCTCCTTTTGAGGTTAGATAGGCCATTATTAGATATGAATCCTTGGGTAGTTTATTTTCGAAAATATTATTTTATTTACGAGGAAAACGGCCAGAGAAGAGTTTCAGCCGGAACCTCAAGCGAGAGACGCTCTTGAGGGGTCAAAACGACAAACTTTGAACACAGCACGCATAAAAAATAAACCATCTATGACAAATTTTGAACTTTATACGTAATACTTGACTCTATTTCTTTAATTGGACTGAATTACATGTTTATTGGGGAAAGGAATAATTTCTGGCAAGGAAAAATCGGAGACCTGTGTTTACATATGCTAATTAGTTACCTCAAAAGAAAAATATATTTAACTATGGGCAAGTTGTCTGATTGAAATCATATTCATGCTGCAAGTGGAGGAAGAATATATCTTTTCGAAACCGTAAAGATTTCTTTGGGGAAAATATTTTTGACTTCGTTAAAAGCTGTTGAATTGGGTGTTAATATATGCGAAAATCACGCTTCGTGAAGAATGCGGGACCAAGGATATTCAGATATTCTTTACAGTCTGATGTCTGATTGCCATGAAATTTACCCTGAAAACTAAGAAAGGTTTGTTCTTGTCTCGTTTTTAAAGTTTAGCGTGGTTTCCTATGTTAAGCTCAATAGAAAGCATTTGGTTTTGTGAGTTAAATTATGCATAAAACGCAATCGTTAATGATTGCGTGACCGAGGTTCTACTTTATTTTAGAAGTCTTTTTTACTGTAAAATGTACAATAAACATCAACTTCTACTAACCACGGCCTACCCCTGATGTTAAGAAAGAAACAGAAATGTTCCCTGAAATGAGACTTTCGATTCACTGACCATGTGTGTTTCATTTGGTCTATAATTCCTTCGCGTACCTCGGGCATATATAGTATTACATATAGGTTCACAACTAAAAAAAATTTCTTAAAGTCATTCCTTCAAGCGAATTCAAAATTAAAGAAGAGTTTTGTTTTGGCACTGTGATAAGTCTAATTTTGGTACTTGATACGTCCAATACAATTATGGTCATGGGAGGGTTAAAAGAAACCGGCATCTATAGTAGTAACTAACGTTACGATGCTCTCGGGTTTTACAGTTGTAAATTACTTAGCGAAACAATTTCCAGACATCAGATCAGATGTAATTTTGAGTAAACATGGAAGTTTCGTGCTCGTTTTATTCAATCGTTGGTACTTCTTGCTCTTATAACCGAAGAGGTAAAAGTCAATCGACTGAAATCATATCCTTATTATCGTGCACCAAAGATATTACAGCGCACAAGTCGTATTTAGCATTTACAGGGGTTGAAACAGAAAAAGAGCTTATACTTGTCAGGTCCGGGTTGTTTTATATTAAACCAAACGACGAGAAAACTTTGACTGTATGCCCATTTCATCGTTCCGAGCTTGGTCTTCGATGGGTAAGAACTTCAACCGCATGTAGGGTACCCAAGGAGATTGCGAGCCATAAAAAGGGAGGAAAAGCAGATAGAGGAATTGGCAAAGAGTTGTCACGGCTCTTGTACCAGAGAACAGGCATGCTTATTCAAGTTGGATCAGGTATTTTAATATTTAATGTAACCATTTCATGTCTGAGCTGTAATGATAGGAAAAAAACAATTGCAGTCGAATTTATATAAACCCATCACATCTATAGAGAACACCCAGGGCTATAGTTAGAACAGGAGCGCGAAAATAAAACTGTTATAAACAACTTACGCGGCAAAGTCGTAAGGTTGGCTAACCAGGCTTTCACGTTTTGGCGGCATTATCGTTGTAGCCCTTTCCCTTTCACTCAGCACGAAATTCATGACCGTCCTATTTAAAATATAAGTCATCAATCAATGAAACAAAAAGGTATAACTTTACTCAATGAAACAGGTTTTCCGTCAAATTAATAAAGTTTGACCCCCCAGCCGTCCCCCCAATAAAAACGTAACTTCATCTACATCAGATGGCCTTGGATACAGTATGATATTATTCATTTCCAATTAATGAGAAAATCCCCTCACCTCCCTTTCCCCCAGACGATCGAAAATGGTCAAGCCTTTGTTAATATATTTAGATTGACAAGATTTTTCTTTGCTGCAGGTATTTGTAGAACATGTAGAAGATCTTTTGAGAGTTTTGATAATAGTACAAAATTAGACAAGGAGCAGGATACAGCAGCTAAAGCTGAAGCTTTAACGCCTATACTGAAAAGCCTTACCTTGGTAGGTATATACGGATAAGGGATAATAAATTAATATTAATAGCTTTCCTATACAATATCGGTAAATGGGCTTCCTAGCTTGTGCAGACCTGATGAAATACCCCTTTTCCTTGTTTATGATATTTGTTGTATGATATTTTCCTTTTACCTATAGACCACGACTCTAAAGTAGACAGGCGCAAAGGAAAACAAAGGAAAAAAATAATAAACGCTCCATATATCACTAGTAACAATGCAATCTTATATGCTGTAGGATAACAATGACGTCATAGATGAGCCCATGTTTACCCCAAGTCCGTTGTCAAAATGTCCAGCTGAAACTCCGGTCAGCCTTTACTTGCCTTGCTCACCGCTGGATAGTCCCGACGAAACTGAAGAAAAAAGTAATCTCGAATTGCACTCGCCGAAGGAAAAATTAAATGAGTTTCTTGAAAGCAGAGACATAAGCCCTATCCGATACCAACTCAAGATACCATGGGACATGGCCACGGGCCGAACTAAAAGATACCACTAAGTACACAAGAATGTACGTGACTAATGAGCAGCTTGATCACTTTCTGGAATTCATAACGAGTGGACACCTTATGCAGGACTTGCCTTTCGGCCAAAAGAAATTAAAACTGTCGACGAAAGAGGAAATTAGTGTACCAAATGTTATCAGAACCCTTATTCCAGAACGAATCATTCAGCAATACCATGCTTATTGCGGAGAAATCGGTTTTAAACCAATGGGGCGAAGTACCTTACATCGAGTCTTAAATGTGTGCTCTGCATCCATTCGAAAATCGCTGCAGGGGCTTGACAGCTTTAGCGCCGACGGAGCAAAAGCTTTTGATGAGCTAGAGGAAGTTGCAGAAAGGCTTGGAGATGGATGTGGATTTGGTTTTTCATGGTCGAAAGAGAAGAAGGAAGAGTTAAAAGTAGCCAAACGCTACCTTAAGGGAGACTACAAGGTGAGAATAAAAAATAACCAATATTAAACACTTATTAACTGGAACCTCGGGAATTTAAAGGAGTGTGTTTGCCATGCTGATCCCTGGAACCCAGTAAAAACGTGTAAAATAACAATAATCGGAAAATGTAACAGCAACATGACAACCAGGTGATCTCGGAAAGCGCGCAATGCACGATTTTCTGACTTGAAAAAGAATCAATCCCTACGATGACCGCGCGCCTAGAGTCCTGCACGAAAAATTGCTGTGAAGGACGTCATTTTGTTTTGAGTTGGATTTGAATATGTGTTCTCTTGAAATGCAGTGCGAAAAAATGGTGAAAAGAAGTCAAAGCTACACATTTGAAGTCTATAGTAATGTTTTAAGTTATGTACAAGAAAACAATTACAGCTTATTTAAGTATTTTAAGTATTTGCCCGATTTTTGTAAATGGTATAGGCAACAAAGTTAACCTTTTTGTTTCGAAAATGATTGAAAACTTGATATTATGCTCAAATTGCTATTTAGTAGTAACGTGTATGTACGTATATTAGTATTTTTAATAACAATAAACCTATTTTGATTTTAAAATGTGTTGTATTTACGTTCTATTCTTATATTTGTTACGTTTTAGACTATTACCGATCCACACATATCGTATAAGTTTTCTGCTTCTCGAGGCGCGCAAAGGTCTATTGGGATTGATTCTTTTTCAACAAACGCGATTCGTAATCTGACTGGCTAATCGATTTCCGTCAGATCAACTGAAAATTTATGAAAACGTAAGAAAAAAAATAATATTAATATAAACATAAATAATGATTATGATTATAAAGGATAAGAAAATGTATACTTCTTAAGCGTGTA
Organism: Actinia equina; assembly: GCA_011057435.1. Lineage (NCBI taxonomy): Eukaryota > Metazoa > Cnidaria > Anthozoa > Actiniaria > Actiniidae > Actinia > Actinia equina. The sequence continues at coordinate 87,479 of WHPX01000639.1, forward strand.
TCACGATGATCACAAAGTCAAAATTCATGGAAAAGCCGAACCTTAAAAATACTCGATAAATATACACACGATTCGTAATTAGTAATGAAAAATTGTATTGCAGGTGCATGTGTCAATGAGCTCCACCGCTGCTGATCACTGCAGAGCGTATGCTCTCAGTTGTCCTGATGATTCAGCCTTTGAGGAAAAATGCGATCATGACCACAATGATATTTGTGATCGATGTAATCAACTCTCATCAGTCATAAACGAGATAGAAAAAGCTGTGGAAGAAGCAGAATGTATGAGTGCTACCAGGAAGGAATTATCTTTTGTGGTTAAAGAAGCAAAGCAAAAAATCATTTCTTGGAAGTCGCATTTGCTTCGCTCAGTCAATCAAGACCGACCTAGATTAGAAATCCTACAAAATCTCAACAATTCCTCCGTCCTATTAGTTTTAGACTGGGCAATGAAATACTTGCCGCAGAAGTTTCGAGAGAGCCAGAGTGAATGGTTCGGCAAGAGAGGAATCCCATGGCACATCACACATCAGAGCTTCAGATGGTGGGATTGAGACGATGACGTTTGTACACGTATTTGAGAGTGTGATCCAAGACCGTTTCGCTGTAATTGCAATTTTAGATGACGTATTCAAACAGCTAAAGGTGGTTATGCCAGAGCTCCAGATTGTTCATTTAAGACAAGATAACGCTGGGTGTTATCACTGTGCGTTTACTATTATAGCAGCCAAGTATGTAGCCACAAGAAACGGATTTATTGTTGAAAGTATGGACTTCTCAGATCCACAGGGGGGCAAGGGCTGCTGTGATCGCAAGGCAGCGACGATAAAACCCCATATGTATGTTTACTTGAACTCGGGTCATGACATTGAAACGTCAGAACAAATGCAAGAGGCAATCGAATCATCTGGAGGGGTTCCAGGAGTACACGTCCGCACGTGCTCCATGAATTCAGAGACAATAAGCAGTCATCCAAAATGGGAAGGAGTGAGTTTTATTAATAACATCCAGTACAGTAAAACAGGATTGAAGGTATGGAGGGCCTATGACGTTGGCCCTGGAAAAAGTTTGCCTTGGAGTACTTTTGACTTTACTGATCAAAATGTACTACCCAGTCTGGTATCAAGTGCAAGCAAGCCAACAGCAAGATTTGTTCCAATAAAACTAAAACGTGAACGCCCTAGTTCATCCCAACCAAGTAAGAATGTCGAAACTGATGATAGTGATGATGATTCGCCGAATGCAGCAAAACCTCCATCTTCTAAAGGTCTGTTCTCTTGTCCAGAAGAGGGGTGCCTCAAAAATTATCGCCGACACTCCTCTCTCCAAAAGCATCTTGACTGTGGAGAACACAAGCGGGCATTGGAATTTGAAACCCTTTATGACCGTGCCATTTTAGGTTATGCCTCTAAATTGGAACATGCTGAAAGCAACATTCCCACATTACAAGAGAATTTAACTACTATGATAAACGCTCGTCCATCTCCTTCAGAAGGGTGGGCTCTAAAAACTTCCAAATCAAAGAACAAGAAATTCTCAGACAAACAGAAGCGTTACTTGTTGGCAAAATTTCAGTTAGGGGAGAAAACTGGAAGGAAGTGCAACCCCAAAGTGGTATCGAAGGAAATGAGAATAGCAAAGGACGATAACGGGGAGCTGCTATTTGACAGCAATGAGTTTCTAACGAGTAAGCAGATTGCAGGTGTTTTTTCGCGTCTAGCTGCTAAACGCACTCTTACAGATATGGCGGATGATGACGACCTCTTAGAAGATGATGAAAGAGAAAGAGAGCTTCAAGATTTAAAAGCCGAAATATTGTCACAAATTTCGACAAGCCATCCTATAGTCCACGACACCTACGATATATGCGACCTTGTGACGAACAAGAAAATGTCCCGATTCTCAATTAAATTGCTGCAAGAAATGTGTACCTCGCTTGGACTCGACACCTCGGAAATTGAAACTCGGCGAAAAAAGCCATACATCGAGCTACTGGAAAAAATTGTAAATCACTGTGAATGCCAACGAAACACATAATCGAAGTTAACTTTACCAAGCAGCGTTGGGACCAGCTCTGTGGTTTTGTCACACCATCATAATATATTGGACTTGATGTAGATGTTGATGTTTATTGTACATTTTGTAGGCTCAGGTTATGCACAACCAAGCTCACCTAAGCATTAGGCGGCGTGATTTATGGATATATGCTAACCGGGGAATTTTTTTCCCTTTTCTGTAGAGCTGGAATTAATTGGACCAAACTAAGAATTATATATTTTTGTAATTTCGTAATTTCTAGCGTTAATTTTACAGCAAAAAGACTAAAATAAATTAGAACCTCGGTCACGCAATCACTAACGATTGCGTTTTATGCATAATTTAACTCACAAAACCAAATGCTATCTATTGAGCTTAACATAGGAAACCACGCTAAACTTTAAAAACGAGACAAGAACAAACCTTTCTTAGTTTTCAGGGTAAATTTCAAGGCAATCAGACATCAGACTGTAAAGAATATCTGAATATCCTTGGTCCCGCATTCTTCACGAAGCGTGATTTTCGCATATATTAACACCCAATTCAACAGCTTTTAACGAAGTCAAAAATATTTTCCCCAAAGAAATCTTTACGGTTTCGAAAAGATATAGTCTTCCTCCACTTGCAGCATGAATATGATTTCAATCAGACAACTTGCCCATAGTTAAATATATTTTTCTTTTGAGGTAACTAATTAGCATATGTAAACACAGGTCTCCGATTTTTCCTTGCCAGAAATTATTCCTTTCCCCAATAAACATGTAATTCAGTCCAATTAAAGAAATAGAGTCAAGTATTACGTAGAAAGTTCAAAATTTGTCATAGATGGTTTATTTTTTATGCGTGCTGTGTTCAAAGTTTGTCGTTTTGACCCCTCAAGAGCGTCTCTCGCTTGAGGTTCCGGCTGAAACTCTTCTCTGGCCGTTTTCTCGTAAATAAAATAATATTTTCGAAAATAAACTACCCAAGGATTCATATCTAATAATGGCCTATCTAACCTCAAAAGGAGAGCGAATTTGATTTTTTGACCCTTGCCACCATTTGTTCGATTCTTGTGGACATTGCCTCTTAAACTTTAATTTCAGAATACTCAATTCATACATATAGTACTTGAGCAAGTTGTGAAGGAACACACTATTGAGCCAAATGGAGTAGTGTTGGATGACATTGACAAGAGGGTTTCTGAGATAAAAGCTCAAGAGGGAATGCGCATCTGTTCTGTGTGCCAAACAGTAATGGAGATAACACGTAGAAAGTGTATAAACCCTGACTGCAGAGTAAACCTGAAGAGTGCAGCAAAGAAGCTAGATGGCAGTGAGATATTAAGTTCTGCACTTGTTGCTCCCCCAAGGCAATATCATCATCATATTCGTGAGACAGACTAGGGATTTTCCATTGATGAAGTAAGCAGTAAGGCTGTTGTATTCATAAAGGATGAGTTTATGAATTCATATGATGAATGGCCCCATGTGCCTAGTGGTCACCCAGATGATCCTGTGTCTGTAACTGCCAGTGATCCTGTCTTTGTCAATCCTAATTCCTTTGAGTCACTGAAAGTTGTCCTTCGGAGAGTTGGCTCTGCAGCACATATTAAGAGATACCATCCAGATCATCCAAATGCACGTGAGTGGCTATCTGTAGCCATGGATGGCTTGCCCTACTTAGTTTGTAGAGAAGTGATTGAGACAGTACACATTTGTTCATCCTGTGGAAAGGAACTCAATTCTAGTGAATGCCATGATCATACCTTGAAAGAACATAATGGTCAAAGAGTCCACTACATCAGAGAATTTGATTGGGCTTTTATCAGAATTGGAAAGTTGCATTTTGAAATGAACATGGCAAGAACATTCATAGATGTAAATTGGAACGTGTATTTCTCAGCATTGGCATATGAACTAGGGTTTAAATCAGAAGCAGCCCAGAAATTTGTTAGAAAGGGATCTGACCACCACAAAACCATGTCTCTAATCAAGGTGGCCCACATTGGCTTATGGTATGGATTGATTGCTCCCTATGTAAAGGACAGGCTTGGGTCAAACAGGAGCATGTCTGTCAATGATTACCTCTATGAGTGGCTCACTGAAAAAACCTGGCATGATGAAACCTATCGCTATACGTTTTCCATTGCATGGACATACTTGATGGCTATCCATATGTTTAGGATTGGAGTAAGAAAGAACCACAGCGAATATGTACGCACAGGACAGCTGGCCTTTGCCCCAATGTTTCATAGAAATGCTGTAGCAAAGTATGCCTTGATTGACCTTTATGACAGGTTAGCTTAATTGATTGATTTATTTATTTATTTATTTTTTTGCTTTTTTTGTTTGGATTTTAGATGTCCAGGCTCAAAATAATGGCTGGTCACCAGTCAATGTCTGGCAAAATTTGGTAATTGACCAGCCAAATAGGGTTTTGAATGGGTTGGGAATAAAAAAAATAGAGAATCCAGATACTGGTTCCACACTACTGTATATCTCTATCCCTTGTCCCATACTTCCTTAGCCTTGAAATTGTTCTACTTCAGCTTATATAATATCATAAAAGATAATTTTGATTTTTTATATCATTTCATGAACAGTCTGGATAGAGCTTCCTTGCCTTCGAGGCTGAATGATTTTGTTACCCGAACTGAATCAATCAGTACTTCAGGTAACAAGAGTAAAGGGGAAGATATAGATGCCTGTTTAGAGGAGGTCAACAAACAGTCCAAAGTTTGGCAACATGGAAGTATGGTAGCTCTTGATTGGTTGAGAATATTTAGAAATCTAGGCAACCTAAATATGGTATGCTATATTCTTGTTATTCATTATTTTTGGAAGTTAACTACAGTATTCAAGATACTGTAACATTAATGAAAATACATGGACTATGCATTTCATAATCCCGAAATTCACATTTACAGTACTACCTGTTCAGTGAAGACTGCCAAATTTAATGCATCCATTGTAATTGCTAGTATTTTAAAAAATAAGAAAACCCAAGCCTTCAATAATATTTTATTGACTGATGGATGCTGTAATGTACTATTAGCAGCTCCCACATAACAGCCAAGTTATTGTGATTCTGGGTTGTTGTTTTTGTTTTTAATTTTCTTAAGAGAATTTTCTTTTCTTTTTGATTATTTGGCTTTTTTTTTTTTTTTTTCCACCTACTGATCTACGTACATGTAGCTATCCATGCATCCATTCTCTCAACTATCCATCATTCATCCTTCCATGCATCTATTTATTTATTTACTAGTATTTATTAATTTATTTGTATGTTTGATTATTACTTCTTTCCCAGGTAAGAGAATGGCTTTTGAACATTATTGGACTCAGGGATCCCAAGGATGATGCAAATGCTACTGTAAAAAAGCCATATGACTTTCATGATGAGGTTGTTGCTTGGCGGGTAAAGCTCAGAAGGGAAAGGTATATAGCATTATCAGTGAATCTTTACAGCTCTGTCCCTCTTCCTTGTTAATAGGACTCTTGAATATGATAAAGAAATTAAACACTTGGAAATATAGTTATGAATTTTTAAATTAATTAAAAAATGGTTATCAAGTATAGGATTGTTAAATATTTGCACATATTTGGGTGGGATTCTGGGAGTAGTGGTTAATTGGCTTTTTGGAGTTGGAGAAGTGGAAATTAATAAAAATTTGACAAGAACGACAATTGAAACCTAGAATTCAAAAATTCATTACTATATTTCCAAGTGTAAATATCATAATTCAAAATAATTTCAGTTTATATGGACACATCGTATAGGCAGAGGAACCTGAATACCCCTGGGGGCACTTCAAAATTACCTGTCATTAAAATATACGAATGTCTTTTTTTAAATGAATCATGCGCTTAAGTTTTATGTGAACCAAAATTGTGGGTTTGTGTGGGTGTGTGGAGGAAGAGGAGGGAGCAGTGCCCCCTGCTACTTCCGCCCCTGTATCATCTGAAGGTAAAAGTGTGATAAGTCACTGAAGTTTATTTTGTTGTTTTTGAAAGGTCACCCTTCAAAACAATCGGTTTATTATTCTCACAGGTATCTTACTAGTTATTCAGAAGGGAAGCCTCTAAGTTCTATTGATGGGGAAGAACTCGACCATGGTCTCAAACAATTTGATAACACTCTCCAAGATAACAGAAGGAAACTTTTAAAAGAAATGTTCATTCAAGGCAAAGAGAGAAATAATGTGATTGTGACACCACTGTTTATCACCAAAGAAGACAGAAGCAAAGCTGAAGATGTGAAAAACCTCACGAAAGCTGCAATACTAGTTAGAATTGGGGATAAGATTAACCTGATTTGTAATGAAGATGTCAAAAGCATTCTGAGAGAAAAGTTTGATTTGATTAAGCGGGCCAAAGATTCTACCAGAAAAGAAGTTCTGATTCAATTTTGTGAAGAGGTTGAGTGCGAACTGAGTCAGCATTCAGTTATGGAAGATGAATGCATTGTAGAGGAACTCTCTGAATCTGAAGGGTAAATTTAGTGGCGGATCCAGGGGCGATTCCGGGGTCTCATTGAATTCCCCCTTTCCGAGAAATAGCGAATTTGATGTTCTTTACACTGAGAAAAATAAAAACGGGACCTCCTTTTCTGAAGCCCATTACCACAGCTTTTGTAGCGATGTAGTTTGCAACAACCTTTGAAAAATCCTGGATCAGCCACTGAACGTTCCAACTCATTGACTTTATCTGTAAAAAACATGTAAGGATTGAGCGAATGATTTGATTAGCTGGGTTCACCGCTAGAAGTTCTATGTTATAATTTTAGCGAACAATAATAATTATAGGTAAATATTTCAGTGCTACCAAACAATGAATGAACATCAATATTTGTGTTTTATTTTATAAAATTACATTTTTCAAGAAACAAACATTATTTGGCCATCATTATTTGGCAAACATTATTTGGCCATCATTATTTGGCAAACATTATTTGGCCATCATTATTTGGCAAACATTATTTGGCCATCGTCCAATCAGTTTCTCGCATGTAACTTGCTCCCAGTCGTAGTGAACAGTTTATTAAAGTAACTAATTTTTAAATTGGAGCGAAACTTCAGATAAGTCTTCGAGATGAATCGCAAAATATCGTTACTGTAGTGGATCGTACGTGCACAGCTTTGTATGATTATAGAATATAGCAAATAACTTGAACAATAACATATAGTATGGAATACTGGATCAGGTTCTGAGACGTTCCCTAGTTACAAAGTTAATTACTTGATTTTCGTTAATAAAAGTAACAGGAACGTAAGGCTGTTCGTACTGTTGGGGTATTTCCTCTTCCCTTATTTTAGGCATAGGTGCATTCATTATAAGCTCAGCAACAGGCTCTGGTAAATTTCTCGATTTCTCACCAAACAGGCTTTTTGGCCTAAGATTTCCCTTGTCAATGTTGCAAGGGGTAACGTCGGTGATATTCCTACTGTCAACTCCAAGTACTGATGCTAAACCACTGTTCACCTCAACTTTATCTGGTGTATTATCCGAGGGTTGTACTCCTTCAACATTGTCATTTTCTAGTGAAGTTTCTGAGAGATTTAATGGGTTAACAATTTCTTGGTTGACAATGGATTTCAATGTCCCATTTTTATACTGCGACATGAATTTGTCAGAGCCCCAAGCTAAGCGCTTTCGTGGTGTTTCGATTAACAGGAAAAAGTCGGCTCCGGTCATTACATTTAACTTGAAGGCATTATTAAACATGGTAGACTTGCGTCGAGAGAGAGTAATAGTGCGTCTGACGTTATCTTCAATGTCACATAACTTTTCCTTTCTCCGGAAGCTTTTTTTCTTACCACATTCGCCTGCGTCATCATCGTTCCTGTGAGTAAAAGCCAACAAGTGAATAAATTATCATCTAGTAGCACATTTAAACACCAAACTACGGAAATTCCAAGTCAGTGACTAAAATTCTACCTACCGCTTGTCTTTGAGAGAAAATTGATTTGTTTGTTGAACTTCTTTTTCCATTGTCGTAACTGTGTAAAACAGCCAACATTGTAACTCCTTCTTGAATTTTCACTCGAGGCAATCGTGAATTTATGAAACTGGTCAGTTTAAAAGCTTGTAAAAAGGCGTTCTGGTCAACAGCCGAATGCCTTGTCAAACATTGTCCAATGAAGTAAATGCGGTTTTATGTGAAAGAAATAGGGCTTGCATTTCCTGAGTGTGTTCTGTTTGCGCCAGCTCTCTCGATTACTGTTTAAGTCTGTTTACTCCTCTGAATAGCTCTTCTACAACATTTCACTACGAGCAATATGGATATCGAGGAGATTACCATAGAAGGAGGTTTTATAAAAGGGTAAGTCGTTATGATATCGCCGGATTTTGTTGTTTTTTAGTTTTTGTTGACTTAAATTGGTGAGGTTCTGATCTCTATAGCGTGTGTATGGGCTTCATCACATCGTAGAGTTCAAGAGCTACTAACAAATCAGTTCTTTAAATAATTCATTTTAGATATCATATATTCAAGATCAAGCTACCGGTTGGTGTGAAAGTGGTTGTAGCACCAGATGCCAATGCAGGGTGGAGACCAAGAAGGAATGAAGTGCGTTCTTCCCGACTACCAAGAAATACCCGCTAACTATCGGGAGATGGTAATGACGAGCAAGTCGAGTAGAACGTCGTACAAACTAGGAGACAAGGCTGGACAGCAAGTTGGAAGAGTGCAGTATTTTCTAAGCAATGTTTTCCACGATCTTATAACTTCGGGAGCCGCAGAAGAAATGTTTGGGTAAGATTTTTATAGTGACATTAACTAGAGACTAAGATTATTCTAACCCTATTTTTTCCCAAACCTTCCCACCAAAGACAACATTCCTTTGACTTTTTACAGTCAAAAGATTTTCCCGATTCATTTTCACTAATTTTAAAACAGTTAAAAGAACTTTTTCACGGGTCAACTGTTATTTAAGTGCGGCGCAATATCTAGTAGCTGAAAGGTAGAAGGGTCAGTATAGTTGGGGATTTATGATGATGAACCGGCACAAACACTAAGCATGCTAAGTATATCCTACTAACAAAACAGATACTTGACTGTAAATCCCTAACAGCATAACCTTTTTTCTTTGATTATTATATACTACTATCATTTCTGGATATCACAGAATCGTCACTGGCCTCCCCACTACATCAACAAGACTTCCAACTCATCAGAGTTGGAAATATAAGTTAAAAGAAGGAGGAGGGGCTGTAATGCCATGCAAATGGGGAGTTCGATGCAAGAAGGCAAATACTCCTCAGATTTTAAGTAAAATTAGGGAAGTTTTAAAAATTATCGAGGGAGGGAAATCAATGGTTATCAAAGTAGGTAGTTATTGAGAGTGTTTTTTAGCTTAATAAGAAAATTGAATCAGCTGTAAATATTGCTTACAAGTTAAGAAACAGTACCTGAAAAAATTTAAATGTAGAGGAAAATGGTACTGTTTGATTGCATAATAAAATGATTGAGTTCTTTTACATATCGTTTTGAGGATTATGGAGTGAATTGATCCGATGTAATTTAAGAATGTATAGCGTATGTCCTGATTACGATGATTGATCGTTGCCATGAAAACCAGATAAGGCCTTCTCTGATTGGTTAAAGCAGTGATAACAAAACATTATCAAAAATGGTAATGAACCGGACTGTTCGGGGACGAATCTCCGAAACAAGTGAAATATCTTACAGAGATGAATAGAGTTGGACGAGAACTCACAGCCAACAAGCTTCGAAAACCCATGGATTCGGCTATAAAAGCCGCTCGTCTGGATCCTACCTACAGCCGCTCAAAAAATTCCCGTCCTTTTTTAGGCTCAACAACAGGCCCCAACAAACGGTGGAAGAAGGGTACCGGCAAAGATCAAAACCAGCAAACGCGTTCTTAACCACACATTGTGAAAAATCCTCTAATGAGGTAAGCGTATATTTACAAAATCAAAACCTAAAGGTTGCAGGTAGATTGAGACAATGTACCCCTGATTGGGAAACATTAACAAATAACCGATATACGCTTGATGCGCTTAAACATTACAACATTGAATTTACCAGCATTCCAGAACAATCAAAGATTCTCAGATTACTACTCATGAAACTGCCGTAATGGAAGCAGAAATCAAAAACTAGACAAAGGGGTAATAATTGAAAGTAAACATAAGAAGGGTGAATATATTTCAACAGTATTCTGTTGGGAATGTTGGGTATATTGATGATATTTACCTACAGGGGACACATATGAAGAGTATGCCAAAAATATCACAGATACTGCTGCCTCAATATCCAAACTGGGATTTATTATCCATCCTGAGAAATCAGTCATCAATCCAGTTCAGAAAATTCAATTTTTAGGATTCACACTTAACTCAATACAAATGATTATTGAACCTACCCAGGATAAGTAGGCAAAACTCAAATTGGCTTGCAATACCCTGCTGAAAAAATCATCAGTGACTGCACAGGAATTGGCACAGCTTATTGGGACAATGGTTTCAAATTTTCCAGCAGTCAAATATGGGCTTCTCCGTTACAGGAATCTTGTGCGGGACAAATCAACAGCATTGAGACATAACAAGGGGAAATACTTAACAAAAGTGGAACTTTCCCAAAATGGATATCTGCTGATAAATTGATAACATTGATTGTGCTTTCAAAGAAGCCAGCCATGGAAATCCTGATAATGTTATAACAACAGATGCCTCAAGAATGGGGTGGGGTCCAGTTTTCAATGGCCAAGCCATTGGTGGACAATGGTCTAACTCAGAAACAATGTTTCATATTAATTATCTAAAAATGTTGCCAGTATTTCCGGCACTCAAAAGTTTTTTGCAAACACATGTCTAAAAAGCACATTCGCATTCAATCTGACAATACCACTACAGTTTCTTACCTTAATGAAATGGGAGGTATGGTGTCAGAATTGTGTGATTCACATACAAAAGAGATCTGGGAATGGTGCATTGAACGAGATCTGTGGCTAAGTGCTGCATACCTGCCTGGTAAAGAGAATACAGAGGCTGACACAGCTTTACGTCATTTCAACGAAAACACTGAATGGATGTTAAGGAGGGATATCTTCTTAGCTATTGAACATTGCTGGGGCCCCTTTGAAATAGACCTATTTGCATTACCAGAAACCAAGGACAACATGGCGGATAATCCAATTATTCATGCATTTTCTAGCCCTTTAAAAATGGGTGACCCATAGAGAGATTTATATGGAAGGTTTACTTAAAAGCTGGATTAAATTTACTGAACTTATAGTTTTATATGTCTGGTGTTTTACAAACTTTGAGTGCTTCGTCATTAACATCTAGGGAAGAATAAAAGTTCGTATGATTGGTTTTTTCTTCGGTCAAAACAGCTTATACATTATCAACGGTTTCTTGAGAATGAATTCCATACATTCCTTGTAATCGTCCGAAAACCTTTCCACAATAAAAATACAAAATTAACCTACGCAAAGGACATAGTCAAATCCTGGTCTTCAGAAACGATTATTTAGATATTAATGGTTTCACTTAGCTGATTTAAAGGCAATCCCGTCTTCTTTTTGTTCGGTCAAAAGCTCATCAACTTTACAGTATTTTCATCTCCATGACGAACTTGAAATTTTCAAATACCATGGACAAGAAAGCCCCTTTTCTTTTGGAAAGAAAGGAGTTCTCTATGTTTACCTTAGTCGCCATTTTGTGCTTAGAAACCAGGCCTCTTTAAAGTATAGAATGTTGGTATTCCTGTGTTATACAGAGTAAATTTCCAGCCAATATTTTGAAAACATGTCTGATAGTCTTTCTCTTTATATGAAACAGTCATATGACTGGAAATTGAAGTTCAACTCTGAAATAGACCATAGAGGTTGTTTTGCCTATTTAAATGATCAAGTATCAGATCTATTTGAAGTGGCATTTACAGTGTCTATACCCTACAAATCTCCACAGATATATCATAAATTTGTTCATATTTAAGAAGAAAGTGGAGGTGCTTGTGATTACTTAGACCTTCTAACTTGCACTCTCCCTGGAGATTTTTGGCAAATATCAAAAATAAGGGTGCAAGAATAGAGAGGAATCTTGAAATTGAAGAAGGAAGAGTGAAAAATTTATATTCAAGGTGCAAAGGGGGTAGACAAAGAAAAGTGCTAGATGAAATACAGCTTCATTTGAGCATTTTTACCAAGGAGCTAGAATCCATTTTACATTTAAATCAAGAATTGGATGAAACAAGAGATGAATTGAATGAATGGAAAAAGAAGTTCAATGATTTGGAATCAGAAAAGAGAAGGCTCTTGGAGGAATTAGAAAACCTTAAAAAAGAAAAAAGTGAATGTATAGAGAATTTAGAAAATCTCAATAAGGAACTGAAAGCATATATATGTCAACTAGAAAAAAATACAAAATTAGCATGTACATCTAAAACAGTTTCACAAGTGAGTACAAAGCAGATATCAAGAAAGCTTAAGCAACTTAAAAAAAGGGTATACTATGCTCTATGGTTTGCAGAGTCTTTTGGACTCAATCTTGACTCCATCAAATTTAGAGACTCTACTAGTATTAATGAGAAGAGTCCTAGGAAATATTATGAAAACAAAGATGTCTCTCATGACACCTTGTCTCAACTTATGCAAGATCAACACTCAAAGCTGGAACAAATTTTATTTTTGCTTGATACATTTTGTGTAAGTGATGAGTACTATCATGAGCTAACTTTAATTTTTGATGGCATGCCAAGATCTATGCCACATTGAAAGAGTACCTGGTCCATATCCTGGGGCTCAGCATTCATTCTGTGATATTTTACAGCAGCATGTTAAAGAGTATTTGAAAAATAATCCGGCCCATGATTCTAACACTCCAGTCAAAATAAAGATCAGTGGTGATGGAGCCAGGTTCTCCATGGCAACAAATTTCTTCATCATGTCGTTTTCTTTGCTGCAAACTGGTAATGCAGTTATGTCATCAAAATGTTATACAAGTATTGGAGTTGTAGCTGCACCAGAAGAATATGAAACATTAACGACCTCCTTTGGTGATCTTCTAAACACCATTAACCAAGAAATGGAGAAAGGATATGTGATGGTTGGAAATAAAAAGATACCCATACCCAAGATACACAGGATACAGTAATAAAGCTATGGGAAGACTTCCTTAGGCCCGATTCATACGTCGCGCTTTTCATGTGCCGAACCTAATAGTATCTATTTGGTATGAATCAATTAAGTTCGACATGACAGGATTAGGGTCGACACAGTACTGAGCTCGACCGCGCCAGTCGAGCCGCACGGCAAAAGTTCAACACTGATTCAAACGTCGAGCTCCTGTTGTGCCGAATCAAATGCATACATTAAAATAAGGTGAGCCCGGACCTAAAAAGCGGTGGTATTTGGTAATGAGTATGCGCGATACGGTCTTGAGAGATCCAAGATGGCGGATGATATGTGCTCTTCGTGCTTTAAGGGCACGAAGTATTTTTGTTTATCGTGCGCTATCCCGGTAGCTGCCTACTTCCGGTAGAGCACGTGATTGCCACGTGCCCGCGCGTGCCAGTAATTTTACTGACCTCAAGGACACACAACACAGTTGTGAACATTTTTTGAGTCCACATTAGTTTGAGTTCTTTAGAAGACTCACTGAAGTTACGCAGCAACAACAAGCTTTATTCTTGCCTTTGAATTGGGATTCATGTGGATTTAGTGTAATTCATGCAGTAGAAGTTGAAATGTATGGATAATTCGCATGTAAGGGAAATAAATTCGTCAACTCAGTAAAATATGGTCTAAAATTGCCCATCACCTAGATTATGGAAACTACAGAATGATGAATGATGAATGATGATGTCTATCCAAGGAAATGTTCAAGACCAAGAAACTCTGGTGGTTCAAGCCGATGTTGGACATGTTGAGGATCATTTTGGAGATCCTTCGGCGAGTTCTACCGAAGTTGAGAAGCGAGAAAGTGGAGTTTTGAACGAAATTCCGCCGTCGACCACGAGGCCCGAAGGGAAATTTTGGAATGGACAGGATGACTTGGAAATCGGAATGACAGTTCATGAAAATCCCTCAGAAAGGCCAGATAATGAACGGAGACAAAGGAAATTGACCGAGAAAGGTAAGACTTATCGTTTGACTGAATTGAGACGTCAACGACAGAAGTCTAAGAGAGAAATTGAAATGCAAATCAATAACATTGAAGCCCTCATGAGTCTAGACTAGACGAGAACTTGAAGTTGGTGAGTAAAGCAGTTATAAATTTAAATGGTCTCTTTAAGAATTTTGGCGATATTCATGAAGAAATATTAGAACTTCTTGATGAAGACGAAGCCGCTTCAGACTCAGAAATGTATAAGGGTTTATGTAATGAAATATTAAATATCCAAACGTCCACCAAGAACTGGACTCTAGAAGTCAATCGTCGTACGAGAGACGATAAATCAGAAAAGGGTTCTTCAAGGTCGAGAGCTAAGTCCGAACATTCTAAACGCTCTAAAGCATCCAGCACGTCCTCTAGAGTTAAGTTTCTCGAAGCAAAGGCAAAGCAAGTTGAGCAGCAAGCAAAATTGGCTGTGTTCGATAAAATTGAAGCCGCAGAAACTGCCGCCAATGAAGCAGCGCGCAGAGCCAGTAGGGAAGCCGAGAGAGTGAAGCTGATTGCTGAATGTGAGGTTGCAGCAGCTGTTAGCAAGGTATATGAGGATGCGAATAAAGAGGAGGAGGAACAAGACTTAGGTTCAGACGACCCAGACGATGCGCCAAAATACGCAGAATTGCCACAACCACGAAACACTTCCCCGATTAAACCCCATGAAAAGAGACTGTAATAGTCGTGTCAAGTAAACAGCAGGGACTGGGTGACGGTAAAGGGAGAGAGAGCAAGTTAAATCCAGATGCAGATGATTTTAAGTTAGCAAATGCGCCATTGCAGTCTACCACTTACCAGAGTAATAGAGAGTGGGATCAGAAGTTTGTCTCTACTCGTTCTAGTCCAGGTACTAATTTAAAGAACAATCATGTATGCACCCAGGATTTTAAAGGTCAAACTCGTTTTGCTACGTCCTCAGTAAATGAGCCACCCTCAGCTCTTTGGGAGAAAATGGAGCTAAGAAAGTCGCAGCCTCCACCAAAACCAAACCCCTTTGACGGTGATTCCGGCCGTTATCTGAGATTTAGATCGAATTTCAGAGATCAAGTAGAGAGTAAATCGACGTTATCTGATAGCGAGAAGATGAATTACTTAATGGCCTACAAAACCGGGAGGGCTAGAGAAGCAATTGAAACCTATGAAAGGTTGCCTAACGGATACCAACTAGCTCTTAATGTCCTACAACAGAGATTTGGACAAAACGCTATGATCATACAGGCATTAAAGTTATCGGTAGTTACAGGGCCAAGGTTTAGAGCAAATGATAGCGCAAGCCTTCTAGCCTTTTCTGATAAGATAGAAAATTGTTATTGGTCTATGCTCGAATTGAAGTCGAACGAACTAAACTGTACTACAAATCTGAAGCTAATCTATGATCGACTACCTGATTCATTACAAAGTGACGTAAGGAGGCAAGCATTTACCGTCAAAGATCGGAGGGTAGAGAACCATCCCTGAAAGAACTTTTTGCATTCATATCAGCAGAGTCACAAATTGAAAATGACCCCGTGTACGGAAGTAATGAAGGCACAGTGATTAAGCGGGAGAAATCGCACCACATTAGGAACACCAAGATCCCGTGGAGCAAATCAGAAAGGCATCTGAAATCGAGAATTCCTGACTTCACAACCCAGGTAGAGGCAGAGAATAACAAAGCAAACCATGCTAGAACAAGCAAGACTCCTGATTCCTGTAAGGTATGTAAGAAGGATAAACATGAACTCGCAGATTGCCCCGTATTTGCGTCCAAGAATGTAAAATGGCGCAGACGATTTGCAAGATACGGCAAACTGTGTTATAGATGTCTAGCTGGACTGCACAAGCAAAGTGAATGTCCAACGAAAGATGGCTGTAGAGTAAAGAACTGTAATTTTCCCTTGACCCATCATACTCTCCTTCATGTTGACATAAGGCCTGATGACCTCAGTAATGACAAGGAAAGGGAAGGGGCAAGTGGCATTAGTCAGAATGCTACCTCAAGTGTTACAGGAAGGAACTTTGTTATGTTGAAGGTAGTACCACTGAGAGTAGTTGCTAAAACGGGCAAGGAAGTTACAACCTATGATCTTCTGGACACTGCTGCTGTGAGCTCGATGATTACCTCACACCTGGCGCAAAAGCTACCATTGCAAGGAACTCCCGAGATGGTGAACATCAACACTGTCGTCCAAAGCAATCATGAATGTGTTCTACCCAATGTCAGTTTTGCTGTTACTTTAACCACCCAAGAGGGCCCAAGCTTTCAAGTACGCCGCGCGCTAGTAGTCGACGACTTGAATGTACCAGAACGATACTGCCCAAGTCAGATAGATCTGTCAACTTGGCCAAACCTCGAAACGTTGAAGCTGTCGAATGTAGGTGTTGGCTTGGAGAAAGTATCAGTTCTGTTGGGTCAAGATGTACCACAAGCGCATGTCGTCTATGAATATTGCTGGGGAGACGACCCTCCAAATCAGCCATATGGTATGAAAACACCATTTGCGTGGTGTGTGGCAGGGCCAACAAGGTGTACAGATGAAAATAATCAACCTATTGCTTTGTCCATCTTCAAACATTGTGATCCGAACACGAGAGACACTGACGTGATGCTGCATAAACAAGGTGAAAGGTTTTGGACTCTTGATAATCAAGGTCTTTTAAGTAATGATGACGCAAACAGTGTTGAGGATACGAGAGCTCTAGCCATTCTGGAGAGCACTACCAAGCAAACCAATAAAGGAGGATACGAAGTCGGCCTCTTGTGGAAAAATAAAGGTGTGAGCCTACCCAACAACAGACGACAAGCAGAACAGCGGTTGGAGCAACTTAAGAAACGTTTTAAAAGAGATCAGAACTTCGCGGAGAAGTACAAGATGGTCATGGATAATAATAATAATAATAATAATAATAATAATTACATGTTTTACCAGGGTAAGCTCGTCAGCCAACAGCTGTTATCAAGGAGCGCCGTGGGGGCAACAAAATAATAAGATAATTAAATATATATATACTGTAAAATACTAAAAATGTTAGTAAAAATCTATACAATTCATTAAAACATTTAAAAAATATCTTTGAGATTAGACTTAAATAATAATAAAGAATTAATCTCTTTAAGAGAGCTAGGTAGGCTATTGTAAATAATAGCTCCAGAATAATAAAACGTTTTCTTGGCTGATTCAGTCCTAACTTTTGGTATGATAATATTTAAACATGATGACTACATAAAGAAAGGCTACGCCAAGAAGCTGTCAAAGGATGAAGCTGACAAGACAAGCGACATCACATGGTACCTTCCACACCACGGTGTTGTAAATCCAAACAAGCCCAAGGTGAGAGTTGCCTACCATGCGGCAGTTGAAAACAAAGGAGTCTCTCTAAACAAGGAACTGTTGCAAGGACCGCAACTTAACAACAGTCTTATCGGAGTGCTGCTGAGATGTAGAAAGGAAAGGGTCGCAGTAGCCTCTGATATTGTAGGTATGTTTCATCAGGTTAAGTGTTTAGAGAAAGACACCGATGCACTTCATTTCCTGTGGTGGAGTGAAGGTATCGACGAACCACCAAGCGATCACAAGATGACAGTCCATCTTTTTGGAAAGGCTGACTCACCTTGCATAGCAGCATGGGCGTTAAAGAAGACGGCAACTGACCATGGCCATGAATTCAATAAGGAAGTTTCTGAAGCTGTTAAAAAAAACTTCTACGTCGATGACTGTCTCGTATCAGCATCAAGACCAGATCAAGCGATTGAACTAGTGCGAGGTCTGACCGAGTTGCTAAACAAAGGGAACTTTCATCTCACCAAGTTTGTGTCAAACGACAAGGAAGTGCTTGCTGCAATTCCTGCTGAAGAGAGAACTACCAAAGACCTGGATCTAGATAGTCTTCCCACCGAGAGGGCTCTGGGAGTACAGTGGAACACTGAAACTGATACCTTTGGAGTTAAAGCGATGTCCAATCCGGGAAAGTGCAATGGTCTTTCAAGAAGAGACTGTCTGTCAGTACTTAGCTCAACGTTTGATCCTCTTGGAATAGTAGGACCAGTCCTTCTACAAGCAAAGAAGCTCATGCAACGGACTTGGCAATTAAAACTCGGATGGGACGACGAGCTTCCAGAAGACTTACGATACGGCTGGAATAACTGGAAGAAAGATCTAGCACTCCTCAACCAGGTCAGCATTCCCAGATGCTACCTCCTGAATGGCAGTGACAGGTTGCGGTCACTACAGCTTCACCACTTCAGCGATGCGTCTGAGGTGGGCTATGGGACGGTCTCATATCTAAGGAAAGAATCAATTGATGACAACATAGAATGTGCCTTTGTAATGGCAAAGTCTCGCACAGCTCCTGTTCAGCATGTGTCTATCCCACGATTAGAGCTACAGGCGGCTACGGTCGCGGTAAGAGTTCACAGTCTCATCATGAAAGAAATTGATCTGAAGATTTCTGATGCATACTTTTGGACGGATTCCAAGATTACCTTACAGTATATAAACAATGAATCTCGGAGATTCAAGACCTATGTAGCAAATCGTGTAGCAGAAATTAGAGAGGTGTCTCAACCTAGAATGTGGAGACACTGCCCCGGCAACCTAAACCCAGCGGATGATGCGTCCCGCAGACTCTCAGCAAAGGAGCTCCTGACAAATGGAAGATGGCTACAAGGTCCTGATTTCTTGTCAAGGTCAGAAGAACATTGGCCAACTAACGAGATTGGCGAACTGCCTGATGATGAAGCAGAGATCAAAAAAGAAAGACCTGTCTTTGTGGTAATAGCACCTGATGAGCTGCATGAATTGCTGACACGCTACTCCTCTTGGTCCATGCTGGTGAGAAAGCTTCCATGGCTATTGAAGTTTAAGGAGTACCTGAGACAGCGCTGCACAGATCGTGATTCGTGCAGTGATATCGAGAAACACTTGACAACCAAGGACCTAGAATGTGCCTCAAAGGCCATAGTGAAACTTGTACAACGCCAGGTGTACTCTGAAGAAATCCGAGAGTTAACTAGGAACAAGGCGGTCAAACTATCTAGCAGCATAGTCAAGCTTCATCCAGTACTGAACAACGACATAATCAGAGTCGGAGGTCGCATCACAGAAGCTCCCGTTTCCTTCGACTCTAAATTTCCGATGATTGTCCCCCAAGTCATTACGTTACAAGGTTACTCATCGAGTACTTCCATCAAAGACTAGCTCATGCAGGACAAGATCACATCCTGGCCCAAATGAGAGAAAGGTATTGGATACCCAAAGGTAGATCAGCGGTGCGAAAGGTGGTGAGATCGTGTTTGTCATGCAGAAAGTACAAGGCTACTGCAATGGAACAGATGATGGCAGCTCTACCAGCATTCCGCACAACTGCGTATGAGCCGTGCTTTACTCATACCGGTGTTGATTATTTCGGGCCCTTGAACGTAAAGAGAGGACGAGCAGTCGTAAAGAGATGGGGCGCGATTTTCACCTGCCTGAATTCGAGAGCTGTATACTTGGAGCTGGCTAGTTCATTGGAAACAGATTGTTTTATCAACCTTTTGAGAAGAGGAGCACCAAGGTTCATCTACAGTGATAACGGGACGAACTTTGTTGGTGCTGAAAGAGAGATCAGAGAAGCAATTGATCAGTGGAATCAGCAACAAATCAGCAACGAGCTTCTGCAGAAAGGAATTCAGTGGGTGTTCCAGCCACCAAAGGCTTCCCATGCAAGCGGAGTATGGGAAAGGCTCATACGTAGTACTCGAAAGGCTCTGAAGGCAATACTCGGGGAGAGCCTAGTCAACGAAGAAGTGGCCACCACAGTATTAACAGAAGCTGAGTCAGTACTTAACTCAAGACCTCTTTGTGCGGCATCGGATGATCCAGGTGACTTCGAACTATTGACCCCCAATCATCTGTTGCTGCAACGACCAGTCCAAGCTCTACCACCAGGTGTCTTTGTCAACGAGGATATCTATTGCAGAAAGAAGTGGAAACAGACTCAGGTTCTGGCTAACCATTTCTGGAAGCGTTGGCTGAAGGAGTATGTAGCAGCACTGCAAGAAAGACAGAAATGGAACAGAGTCCGCTGCAATGCTCAAGTCGGAGACATCGTCCTCCTAGTGGACCATAGCCTTCCTAGAGGCAAATGGTCATTGGGTCGTGTTCTAAGGACCATCCCAGGAAGAGATGGATTGGTAAGGACAGTGGAGGTGAAGACCCAGAACTCGACGTTGGTACGGCCGATTCAGAAACTCTGCCTTCTGGAGAAAGCTGCCAACATTGGCTGATAACCAGGACAAGAACATTGAACTCTTGAACTTTATCCCAAAGGGGATCAAACTTATTATGTTACGTTCATTATGTTAAAATTATTGTATTTTCTTAGGCCTTTGTATCTGTATATGCTACACTGTGTTGCGCATGGGGTGGGGTGTAGCGGCCTACTTCCGGTAGAGCACGTGATTGCCACGTGCCAGCGCGTGCCAGTAATTTTACTGACCTCAAGGACACACAACACAGTTGTGAACATTTTTTGAGTCCACATTAGTTTGAGTTCTTTAGAAGACTCACTGAAGTTACGCAGCAACAACAAGCTTTATTCTTGCCTTTGAATTGGGATTCATGTGGATTTAGTGTAATTCATGCAGTAGAAGTTGAAATGTATGGATAATTCGCATGTAAGGGAAATAAATTCGTCAACTCAGTGAAATATGGTCTGAAATTGCCCATCACCTAGTTTATGGAAACTACAATGCCCTTCTGCTGTGAATGTACATTATTCGAGAATGATGAAAACACACCCGGTTGGACAATGGGAAAGTCGGTAGGGTACTGCCAGGTCTGTTTTGAGGAGAAAAGAAAGACAAACCTGAAGTTGGAAGGTAAGCACTGCCAAAACGAGTCGTGTTATATATTTGCTTATTAAACTTCCATGTAGAAAAATCAAGGAAACTTATTAAACATGAACTTCTTCTGGAGTCGGGAGAATCAAATCAAATGAATGAAATTGTCAGTGAAAATATTTTACATGACCATCCAAAATGAAACAAAATAAATACTATAACTAATCTAAAGGATATCTGTGCTCATGAGCCGATTAAACGACGTGTGTAAATCTAGGAAGTTTTGTTACGCTTGACAACATTAATATTGTAAACATATATCAATAATTTAAGTCTCTGATTTCTTTTTTTTTTCTTCTTCTTCTAGGATAATCTCCACAATAGCTCAACATCATAGTATACTTCAATAATAATGGTTATAATTAGGTTAAATTTAAGTTTAGATTGGGATACGTTTAGTTCAGGCAGGTCCAAATGAGCTTTTAAAGTTGCCAAATTATAATCTGCATTATCAAATGAATATAAATTGCAAAAAAAAATCACTTGCATAACTGCCAGTTTTCCTCTTTTGTATACCACTTACACATGTGTAAAAGGTGCAATGTTGATACATTAACATTTCATTGAAGTGATACTTTAAACTACAATGGTTAATAATCATATTTGGTCACTTACAGTACCACTCACTATATAGAACTACATTTTGGGATGATTTGTTAATGCCTAATGGGAGACATACTTCCCTCTTGTTCATCACACTGTAGTAGAGTGCAATTATTATACGCCTTTTACATCATTTCACCATATATTGTCAAAGTAGAGTGCAATTACCCAGCCGTATTACCCCTTTTGACAGCACTACATTTGCTTCCTTAAAATTTTTTCTTAAAAAAGCATTCACTCTTCTCTATTTATTTGTAATAAAATCTTGAAGAAAACTTTGTTGTATAATAAATAGCTCGTAAGATTTTTTTTTCGTGTAATACAGGTGTATATTTTGCAAGTTGCGAATGTAATGTAACATCTTTATAAGATCTATATACTAAAATCAACTTCTAATTAGCACTCATTCATAAAGAGACTGTAGTATGGGTTTAGTTAGTATAATACTATATTCTCATGGTTTTTTTGATTACTCCATATGACATGTCTAACAAACCACTTTTCTATACTGTTATGTTTCCTTAGCAGTTCTGTGACTGAAGTAAATAATGAGGTAGATTACGAGTTAGATCAGCTATCAGAAGAAGAGAAAGAAACAGATGATCCTGAGTTTGACAGTAAAAAAGTAGGGAATAAGAAGCCAGGGCGAAAGTCAGTGTGGTCTGCTGCCTCTATGGATGACCTCATTGATATTATCGTCAACAGTGAGAACTACAAGAAGAACCTCATCTTTGTCAATGTAAAAAACCAGAAGAATAGCAAAGTATATGAGGCAGTCCTGAGGGAGCTGAAGAGGAGAGCTTTGGAGCAAGATGAAAACATTTCCTTCAACATCACTCAAATAAGAAACAAATTTAAGAAATGTATTGCTGAGTGTAAGAAGGCTGCACTCACAATTAAAACAGCCACAGGAGTCAAGCGATTTGCTGATTCCAAAGGTTATGGTAATTGGTTTGTCCAGCTCTACCCGATTGTGAGGTCTAGGGACTCATGCCAGCCGGAAATGGCCAGGGAACCATCAGCTACAATTGAGAGCGAATCTGAAGAACAAAATGGAACCAAGCAATTTATTCCAGTAAAGTCAGGTAGGAAGAGGAAGGCAACAGCAGAAGATACCAACCAACAAGTGCTAAGCATGATAAAGGAGGTCATTACCAATGATCCAACAAAACATTTGTTGGACTTTATGAAAGATGAAATGAAAAAGGCAGCGCCAACATGAAGCACAGCTCTTTAGTATGTTGTCCCAAAGTTCAATGTTCAATCCAGGGGCTTCAAGTTACCACCAGCAGCAGCCAAGACCATCCTTTATACAAGAAATGCAAGGATATCCAAGTGTGTCATTCCCTTCCTTGCCCCCAAATCCACAGCAGGCTACCAGCACGTTTAATAAATATCCACCTTCGACATCTGGTTTGTAAGATTAATGGCTGACTTCAAAGATTCCTTTATTATTTTGTCAAAATATATTTCTTAAGGAGGAATTCAAATATTTAAGTAGACATTTAAGTATAAAATTTCTTCTAATAGTTGCACTTAAGGACGGTATAATGATGTAGTAATATTCTTTTACTATGAAAGTACAATGAATATATTTTGCAACATGCTTATACTTTTTACAGTAACTCTATTTGTATTGCAAAGTAAACCAATTTAGCCACCTCCTTATAAAGCACAAGACAGCAGTAGGTCAAATTGCATACAAATCATAGTATATTTATTTAAAAAATATTTATAAGGCATATTTATTGCAAAAACAAATGTATTTATCTATTTATACAAAAAAATGTTTCATTATAAAACTTGTGATGTATTTATCATGTATCTTTTATATGGTTGGGTAATTCTTAAAGGGTGGGCTAATAAGTAAAAATAGGGACTAAAAAGGAAAAAAAAATGAATACATATTTGATTAATAAAGATTGAACAATTAATATAGCAAAATGAAGTTCAATACAAGAAAACCACAATGTTTTGGAGTCATAGCTATGCCATTGTCAAGTGACATAATAACATAAATGTAAAGAGTTTATATCTTTAAGATGTGATAAATGACAAAGTTACATATTCAAAAGGGATACATATTCAAAAGGAAATCATTGAGGCCAGCTACAGGCCTGTACACACTTGGACCTTATAACTTAGTACAACAATGTTCTATGAAATCAAAGAGCTTCCTCGTAAGAAAAACCCATTCACAAAAATGGTCCATCAACAAACATTTCCAGTTGTTTTTTCTTGCCAAAGTTTTTGGCACAGGACATTCCTGACCTTGTTTGCCTCTGCAGGTGAGTCCCTAACTTTCTGGCATTCTCTCATCTGCAGTAGCTGCCTGACTTCCTGGCGGTCTCTTCTACCTTGGGTTTGTGGATCGACAGTAATATCTAATTTCTTAGATAGACTATCCTCCTTCTCGATGCATACATTGTGCAAAACCATGCACGCGAGGGTAGTCGTTCTCAATTCCTCTCTACTGCTCTCACATTTTCTCAATAATACACGCCATTTCCCTTTCAGTTGCCCATATGCTCCTTCTGTAACCATCCGGGCTCTGCTTAACCTATGTTATCATGATAATAATAAAATAAACTTTATTTTATGATGGATTTCATTGAATATTATTATGGTTGAGACGGCCTTTATTTATAATAATCATTATAACCTTTAATTATTGATTGATTTATCATTTCTCTGATGTTGAAACAAAATACAACAAATATCAATATCCCATGGTAAGTATCCCATGAGGGTGAAAGGTATAATTGTTGTCTTAGAAAAAACCTAGTAGCTGGTCCAAATAAAAAAGTCAAAACATGTTGAAATTCCTGTGAAATATTTATTTTTAGTTCTCAAAACTGGCACTTTTTGCTAACAGAGGTCTATTAATATAATAATAGAACCCTAGTAATTCAGCCAATCAGAGGGCTGCATTGCAGTGATATAACATAAAATAAACATAAATATCCAACCCTTGGAAAAAAAGTAAACAGTTTTTTAGCCAATCAGAGCATATGTTAGAATGAAGTTGTATTCATATAAAATTAAAAACTGTAATTGTACCTGTAATTGAAATACCTTTGCTGTGGTGTTAACGTTGCTTGGGTGTATGGTTTCATAAGCCAGGTACATAAAGGGGAATGCCGAATCACCAATAATGAGGAGGTATTTTAATCTCACTTTCTTTCTTGCCAATTTGGGGAATGTACTCTCCTGACTGAATCTTCTCCCATATATTTGTAGATTGAATTATCACTGCATCATGTGAGTTGCCAGGAAATCCACAGGAGCCCCACACAAACCGATAGTTTGAGTCAACCATCCCCATCAGCACAATTGAATAAGAAATTTTGAAGTTGTGGTACTCTTTGCAGGACTCCAGGCCTCCTGGTGGGCTCTTGATCGGGATGTGACAGCCATCAATTGCTGCCCAGCAACAGGGGAATTGCCACATTGTTTCCATGTCGATCATCTTTGTTTTAAAGTCTTCATCTGACTTCGGCATGTGCTTTGTTATACTTGAGTCCCACATTTCTTCTACGATCACCGCCGTAACTTCCTGTACTATGCTACAGACCGTCGAAACGCCCAAACCAACCATTTCTGCGATAGTATAGTAATAATCGCCTTTGCCAAGCCTATACAAACATATGGCGAGTCTCAACTCGGGACTTACAGGGTCTTCTGCTTTCGTTTCTTTGACAAGGCGATGATGGATTTTTCCAAGAATGAATTGGAATGTTTCTCGAGAAACCCGGAATGTCTTTTTGAATCTTCTGTTGGTGTACTGAGTCTAAACCGTCTCCCACCACCCGGCATTTCTTGAGAGGCGGCGACACGATCTCACAACAGTCCCCGATGTGTAAACACCATTTTGTAAGGAAAGAAGCAACAGCATTACAGCAAAACTGACTATATGTCTTCTTCTGCTAACAAGTAACAGCATAGACTGCATGATGTTTTGCCTCCTTGCCCTTGCATGTCGAATAGCACGGAGAAAAAGTAGTCTTTTTTGATCGTCCGCCATGTTTGTTTTGACTTGAATTGTTTAAATTCAACGTAATTCTGCTGGCTGATTTTACCGCTTACTCATGCTCGGAATTTTTGGCTCAACACATTAGGTGCGACGTATGAATCAACGTCGATCCTATTGTAATTGTGTTGACCCAAATAGGATAATAGGTTCGGCACATGAAAAGCGCGACGTATGAATCGGGCCTTAATGTCTATCGTAAGGTTTGTAAGCCCTAACTAGGTGAAGAGGATGCCCTTCAACTGCATACAGATGCCTAACAATGGGTCCAATTATTCTGCAGTCTAGGGGGGAAAAGACTTGGCTATGAAAAGACCAGGGTCACCCCATACATGCACTCGTTGGTTTACCACATGCCAAAATTCATGCAAAATTATGGACGTTTAATGCAGTTCACAGGACAACGTGTAGGGGAAAAAAACAGTGATGCCAAGAGAACGTATTTTCAAAAATCCAACAAATGGAAAGCAGCTAAAGACATCTTGTTACTTGAGCACAGGCAAAGGGTACTTCAAAACCAAGAGAGAGAAAAGAGGAAGTACAACAAGACAAACATGGAGTACTGGGATGCTGGTATTACTGCTAACAGGCAAAAAAAGAGAAAGTATTAGAACTAGTTTAGACTGCGTCGGTGATATTTAAGTTAAAACAAAGGTGTTGTGGTAAATAATTTTTTCACCGTAGTAAGAACAAGAGTAACTGACGTTTCGGACGTTAGTCCTTCGTCGGAGTCAATGAGAGAAAGAGAATAATTAAGAGGTTTATATAGTGGTGTAGAGAGAAAACAAACCAATAAGAAAACAGCAAGTCGTTAAACAAAACAACAAACAAACAAAAAAAAAGGATCGAGAATAACAATGGTAAGTGAGAAGTGGCTAATTAAAGGTGAAGCGTTCGTTCAGCCTGTGCGGATTAACTGTTCCAAGCGAATGAATCAAACGCGTTTCTTTTGTTTGAAATCTTTGTTCTAAGCAAAGGCCTCAATTTTATTCCTATTTCCAAAAAAACTCATTTTTTTCAAATCAATAAGAATTCTGAATCTTTTTTTCGCCGCCCTCGACTCAAAGCTATTTTTCACGAGAACTCTACTGCTGGTAAATCTGAACGTGATATTTTTCAACTTCTTAACCCACGGAAATCTAACTGGATACCCCCGGAGGGCCAATTCGCTTCATTGGATCTTTTTAATCAACAAATGCCGCCACGATCTCTCTAATACCAACCTCAAACGTAAAATAAGTTATTCTAATCTTTCCTCCGAAGAATGGACGGCCCTACGTAACCTCCGCTCTCGCAGAGACATTACCATCAAGCCTGCTGATAAAGGTGGTGCAGTTGTCGTATGGCGCACTGATCTCTATGAGGCAGAAGCTTTATGGCAACTTTCTGACACTTATTTCTATCTTGAAGTCGATCGTGACCTAACAACTCCTGATCAACTCCTTTATTTGTAACGGTAATCTTCCTGCTACCGCCAACAACCTTATCATAAACACTCCTCGAACATCTCATATCTATTTCCTACCTAAGATCCACAAACCCAACAATCCTGGCCGTCCTATCGTTTCAGCCTGCAGTTGTCCAAGTGAACTCGTCTCTAGCTACCTTGACTCTTATTATGTCACCTATCGTTCAGACTCTTCCTACATATATCAAAGATACCAATCACGCTCTCAGAATTTTCAATGATTTTCGTTTTCCTAACTCTGAATCTAAACTTTTGTTCACTAGGATTAGCATATGTCGTTGAGGTGGACGGACACGTTTTTAGTGCTCTTCAACTGACGCTAAAACTACGCCATTATGCCCACTCTAGAACAGGTTAAGGACCTTATTTCGAAAGAATTAGCTCCTATCATTCTTAAAGTCAACGAATTAGCTGATAATTACAGTGAATTGAGTAAATCTGCCAAATTCATATCCAATCAATTCGATGACCTCCTTGAGAAATTTCGCTCGTCAAACGCAATAACCGATCGTCACAATCGAGAATTATCTGGCTTGAAACAAGACGTCAAAATTGTAGATAAAAGAGCAACAGATGCTGAAGACCAACTAGACGAACTTGCTCAATACATTAGAAGAGATTGTCTTGAAATCACTGGCGTTAAACCTACCGAGAACTGCTCCTCAGAAGATATAGTTCAATCAATTGGAGAAGCCGTTGGAATACATCTTATGGAAGATGACATCTCCATTGCCCATCCCCTTCCAACGTACAACTCTGATTCTCCGCCAAAGATCATTGTTAAATTCACCCGCCACAGGGTTAGGAACAAACTTTATGACAGATGCAAGGAACTAGCGAAGAAGAAAGCCAAAGACCTCTCTCATCTCAACTCGAAGTCAGAGTCAAAAGTCTTTATCTCGGAATCTTTAACACCAAAGCGAAAAAAGCTTTAGGAACAAACTTTATGACAGACGCAAGGAACTAGCGAAGAAGAAAGCCAAAGACCTCTCTCATCTCAACTCGAAGTCAGAGTCAAAAGTCTTTATCTCGGAATCTTTAACACCAAAGCGAAAAAAGCTTTAGGAACAAACTTTATGACAGACGCAAGGAACTAGCGAAGAAGAAAGCCAAAGACCTCTCTCATCTCAACTCGAAGTCAGAGTCAAAAGTCTTTATCTCGGAATCTTTAACACCAAAGCGAAAAAAGCTTTTTGGAGAAGTCAACAAGGTGAAAAAGCGCCTTAAATGGAAGTTTATCTTGACCTACAATGCTAGAATCTACTTGAAGGAAAAGGAAAATTCTAAATCTTACTCTTTTGACACCGATGAAGACCTCGTCAAGTTTAAGAACTAACACTTTTCTACCTGATGACTCAAGTCATAGCGATAAACCAACTGCAAGTTTAATAAACTCTTTAACGATGACCAGTGAAAGTATCTTTCAAGTAAGATTTATTTTATTTACTTTAATTATTAGAGAACAATTGATTTCACTAAACAATAAAGAGAAAGAAGTTTTTATTTTAAGCGATTTAAACATAAACCTATTAAACTACAACAGAGATAACCAAACATCAGAGCATCTCGACACCCTTTTTGATCTGGGATACCTGCCGCTGATAACCAAACCCACTCGAATTACTGATCATACTTCCACATTAATTGACCATATCTATACTAATGTACCACAAAAAACCTTAAAATCTGGAATATGTTTAACTGATATTTCTGATCACTTCCCTATTTTCTGTACAATATCAACTAAGATTCCTACCTTTTCAAAATACTACCGGGACTTCTCTAACTTTGATAGTGATTCATTTCAAAAAGACATACAAGCTATTGACTTCAATAATCTAATATCCTCAGATGTTAATAAAAGTATGAATGAAATCATTAATGTAATTCAATCAATTTCAAATGATCATGCGCCACTTCGTCAAAGATCTAATAGGAAGAAAAGACAATTTAAAATCCTTGGATTACAAATGCTATACTTACATCGATGAAGAAAGACCAAAATTTATTTAAATCTCATTTTCTTAGTTATGACCCAATTAAGGTAAAGCAATACAAGAAATATAACAATAAATTAAACAAAATAAAAGAAGCCGCAAAGAAAAAGTATTTTCAAGATCAGTTCGACCTCAACAGCAATAACTTAAAAACTACTTGGAAACTTATAGGGATGATTATTAATAGAAAAAAGAATTCTTCTCAGAAACAAATCACAAAACTAATATACAAAAACAAGTGTTACACCGACCAAAAAAGTATAGTTCAACAATTGAACACTCATTTTATTGGTATTGGCCATGAATTGGCAGAAAAACTTCCACAAACTGATGCAAGCCCTTTAGACTATATTAAACGCACTTTTCAAAAAAGTTTCATGTTTCGTGGTATAACTCCACATGAAGTATTAGATGAAATGAGAGGTGTAAAACTAAATAAATCGACAATGGGAGTCCCCCAGTTATGTACCAAAATTGCCAGTGAGTACATAAGCGAACCACTGTCGTTGGTCTTTAATCAATCTTTACTTCAGGGCGTTGTCCCTAACATCTTAAAGATATCTAAAGTTACTCCTATCAATAAAGGAGGAAACACCTCTGACCCTGCCAATTATCGTCCTATCTCTACGCTATCTACATTTACGCAAATTTTCGAAAAATTGACATATAAACAAATAATGCATTACATCGAAAAACAACAGATTCTTTACGACTTCCAATTTGGATTCCGCAAAGGACGCTCTACCGCCCAAGCTATTACAGAAATTGCAGACAATCTTCGAAAAGCCATAGATAACAACCCGTACACATGTGGTGTATTTTTAGACTTCACTAAAGCATTGGATACAGTAAACCATCAAATACTACTTAAAAAAACTACAAATTTATGGAATTCGAGGTCTTTCACTGGAATGGTTCAACAACTACTTATCGAATAGAAAACAATATGTTGCTCTAGGAGATGTTGTTTCAGACCTTGAAACAATAACGTGTGGAATTCCCCAGGCAAGTTCACTTGGTCCGCTGTTGTTCCTAATATACATTAATGACCTTCCTAACTCTTCTAAAGAATTAAGATTTAAATTTTTTGCTGATGACACTAACGTATTTGCTTCCGATAGTGACTTGAACTCCCTTAAAAAACTATTAATATTGAATTAGAAAAAGTTAAGGAGTGGTGTGACGCTAATAAGTTATTCATTAATATTTCAAAAACCAATTTTATGATAATAAAATCTTTAAGAAAAAAAGATGCCTTGGTAGATATTAGAATCAAAATAGAGACGGATCTTGCTATTCATTGGAAAGGAAAAATCATATAAAATACCTAGGTGTAACGATCAATGACTCTATATCTTTTAAATATCATATCTCTTACATCTGTGCTCGAATATCACGTAACACTGGAATAATCTGTAAATTGAGACATTATCTATCTATCAAACAACTTAAACAAATTTATTATAACTTAATTTATCCGTACATACCGTATGCCATAATGGCATGGGGTAGTACATACCAAACTCATATTGTGAGACTAATATTCTTTGCGACACCTTATGGAAAAGAAACGGAAAGCGCCAAACCTTTATTAAATCTCCTAAATATTCTATCTGTACACAATATTTATCGCTTGCAAGTCTTAAAATTTATGCACCTGTGGCACCGCGGGTGTTTACCTAGCGTGTTTGATTGTATGTTTAAATATGCCAGCAGTGTGCATAACTACAACACAAGATATGCAAGCAGCCAAAACCTTTATAAATCAAAAGTGAGAACAAATATAGGTAAACAAACGATTTCTTTTATGGAAATAGATCTATGGAAAGATATACCAGCTCCCCTTAAACCATCAAGCACCTTTTCCTTCAAAAGCAATTAAAAGACTACCTACTTACTACACAACGTCTGTAATTGTTTCACGTCCAAATTTAATTAATAATTTAACTAACTTTTTTTTTTTTAATTTTTTCTTCTTCTTCTTTCTCACCATGTAAATATTCCATGGTATATTATATTTATAAATATGTGTAAAAACATTTATTGTTAATAATATTTCTCAATAATTATTTAAATTTTTTTCCATTTAAAAACCGTAGTCTACTTATACTTATATCTACTTTCTCTAACTGTATAAATTCACTTTCATATTATCTTTGTTATATCATCTCTTTCTGATTATCCTTACATATCCTTTACCTGTTTTTTTCCGACATTAACTTAAAAAGGCTGGGGGTTAACTAGAAAACTAATAGTTAACTTAACCCTCAGACTCAAACCTTAATATTAGTTTCTATTTTCTTTTGTGAATTATTATTTCAAATTCATTGTAAATAGATCAACTAATTAAATTCCCAAATGTATTATTTAATATTCTTTATACACGAGTAAATAAATTCAAATTAAATTAAATGGATGTCAAATCTTTGTATACTGTTATTCCTAACGATGAGGGTCTCACTGCACTCAAACATTTTCTTGGCCGCCGTACTGTGTTAGAGCCCAGTACTCCTACTTTATTGAGACTAGCTGAACTTGTTCTCACTCTGAATTGTTTCTCTTTTGGTGACCGTTTTTTTAAACAAATCAACGGTGTAGCTATGGGTACTAAAATGGGCCCAAGCTATGCTAATTTATTCGTTGCCTACGTCGAACAACAGATCTTCGATCTCTATCCCGGTATTAAACCAGAACTATTTAGCCGCTACATTGATGACTGTATTGGCGCTACTTCTTGCTCTAAACAAGATTTAGAATCTTTCATTCTCTACGTCAACTCTTTTCACCCTGCTCTTGAGTTTACATGGGAAATCAGTGAGACTTCCATCACATTTCTTGACAATTCCGTGAGCATTTCTACCAACCATCTCAATACTACTGTTCATTATAAGCCCACAGACTCTCTTTCTTATTTACTTTATTCCTCCTCACACCCTAAACACACCCTCAATTCTATTCCTTTTTCACAATTTTTACGTTTACGTCGCCTTTGCAGTGACGATGCCGATTTTTCTCATAAATGCCAAGAAATGCGTTCTTTTTTTCTTAAGCAAGGTTATCCAGTTACTATCATCGATCGGGCTATGCACAAAGCTTCATCCATAGACCGTAATACTGCTCTTACTCCTAAGACTGGCACTTCTAACCAAAACCGTATTCCGTTCACGATTACCTACCATCCTATTAACAACTCTGTCAAACCTATCATTAATCGTGCTTTTAATTTACTCAAATCTGATCCTACCACTTCTGACCTTTTCAAAGAACGCCCTCTCTTTTCATTCAAGAGAGACCGCAATCTGCGTTCTTTTTTGGTTAAAGGTAAAGTTCCTTCCGATAAACAACCTGGCACTTTTCATTGTTCTCGTAAACGTTGTTACACTTGCCCTTTTGTTGCTCCCCGTACGTCTGTTAAAGGTCCTAAGTCTACCTTTAATATAAAGGATCATTTCAACTGTACTTCTTCTAACATTATCTATTGCATTCAATGCTCCTATTGTAATATGCTGTATGTTGGAGAAACTGGACGAAGATTAGGTGATCGGTTCAGAGACCACCTTTTCGAGAGCATTTCTAAGCCAAGGTAAAGAATGCTAAAGGAGAATACTATGAGCCAGATAGTTTAAGAGTAATGATTGCAGCCCTCAACCGACACCCTTAAAGATAAAGGCTACAAGTTTTCTATAATAAGGGACCGAGATTTTCATTCCTCAAAGCAAGTCCTAGAGGGTAAGGTGAAATTGCTATGAGAAGCAGAACGAGCAAACAACCTAACAAAGCAAGAAAGCTGACGAAAATAGAAGAAATATTATGGAAAGAGGAAACATTTGAAGCCAAAACACCAGAAGCATTGCTAAACACGATGCGATGTTTTTTCCTAAGGCAAGTTTTATTACTGGCTCAGATTCGTCAGTTTTCCGAAGTTCTTTTGACTGAAATAGCTACGATAGAGCCGTACAACCACAGAGTAGGGACAAAAGGAGAGAGGAAATGCGTGGCAAAAGGTATTGCAGAGCCTGAACAACATAACAGGATCGGGATTCAAGACCACACCAAGATCTGTGCAAAACCGATTTGAAAAATTGATGGACGATTTTCAAAGGGAAGAAAAAGAGGGGGGAAGCTAGTTGTGTTGAGGTTAGAGTACACCGAAATAGACCAGGCACTGCTTGACATAAAAGAACGAATTGCTGAAGTTTAAGTGGAACAGGTATATACACATATTTTTAACTAATAATATCATGTCCTTCCAACTTGCTACATGTATCTCCTTTGAGCTCGATTGCACTATTTATATTCTTCATTATATAATATTGTAGCTCATTAAACAAATTTAGTACAATTATTGAAAACTATTATTATTAAAAATATTTTATTAGCTAATCTATTGCTATAATTCTAAATATTTGTTTGTTTGTTTTTAGAAATTGTTTATTGCAAATGGATTACAATAAGTCATAATGCTTCATTATTTTATAGGTCTTTGAATGCAAATCTATTCTATAATTTCTACATATCATCCATCTTCCAAAAATGTTTTTATTTAAAAAAGTACTAGATTTTGAAGTGATAATTTCCAGTGAGTATACTCTACAATTCAATTGATACATGCTATTCAACAGGAGAACGCAAAAAACAAAAAGCGGAGAGCAGAAAAACAAAACAAAAAAAAAGAGGATGCAACAAAAATCAAAAGACCCTGAGGAGTGATGATGATGATGGCAATGCAGTGAAGGTTGTGGCTTAAAAAAGGAGAAAGTCAGGATTGAGTGATGTGCTGAATGCTGCCTTTGATGTTAAAAAACAAGCCAAAGGCATTAGGCAGAAGGAACTGGAGCTCAAATCAGACGAGATGAAACAAAACCAAATGTCATGCAGAATGTCTCGATGCAACAGCAACAGTTTCAGCAGCAGCAACAAGCCATGAACCAGGGATTATTACATGCTTTATCCAATATCATAAACAACAGCAACTGCATTAAATAGAACAAACAGTATAATTTGAAATACAAGTTACTAAGTATTACAAATCAAGAGATAAATGATAACTGTGTATAAGAGAATATTGAACACATTTGTGCAATTTTGTTTGATACCGGTAATAATGTCATACAGTTGTATTGTTTGTTCTACATAGCTTGCATTACTGTTGAATTTCTTTCTTTGTATATATTCTGTATACAATGTTCTGGCGTTTATTACTGTATTGACCATACAGCTGTATATATGTGTTGATATGCACGCTGAATTGTTTATCAATAGTTTGTATATTTATTTCACACAGCAAGTTTTCATGTAAAGTATCTTTTATACATTTGTATTACAAAACTATATATTACATTGGTTTTTGTTAGGCCTTTTTTACCAAGTAAAGGTGTTTCAAATGATCAATATGTATATATAGATGTAATATAAATCAATTCATACTTGAAAATATTCATAAATGGATACTATAAGTGAGTACCACAATAAAAGCAGTACTAATAATTATTGGTTAGGGATTTAGTGCATGCACTCTATCATATAAAATTGTGAAATCTGGCAATTATTGTTCAAATCTATTTATGATAAAACAGCCACATTCGCAAATGATGAAAATATACTACAATAAAGAAATGTAAAAAAAATTCTGATATCATAATCCTTATTAATTTAATTCCTTTAAATAAAATTATTATGATCTTAAGTGAAACTTAATCATTGGTTGTTTAAATATTGATATGCTATAAAAATTAAATGCATGAAAGGTCAATATTTTTCTATTTACAACATTTTTTCTTACTTACCCACTGGTCCATACAAGTTTGCAATGAGTCCATTTGGAACCACAACAGACTGGAATTTGATGACATGGATTCTTTTGTAGCTGTTGTACAACATACGTTGGTTTTCACCTGGTCTGCACAGTGGTCTTGCATTGCCATCGATGAAGCCCCAGCAGTTGTCTAACCTCAGCAAGTACAGGGATTTCTCCTTTACCAAATCTCATTCAGACTTGCATTCATCCTCCGACAAGTTGTTTATATCGAAATGTGGATAGTTCCAGTAGGGCAAACTTGGATTTTTTCATTTAAACGCTTCATAAACAGCTAACATATCCCACTCATTCAAAATATCTTCCAAAAAAAGGAAAACTGAGGCCACAAAGATTGTTTTTTTGCTGAACATGGTCCTATTCCAATAGTTAAAACATTGAAATCAATCTAAATCATATTTTGCATCAGCACAAAGACAAGGACGAAAACAATGTACCAGACCTTGCACGGCCAAACTCCATCTTTGCCCTCGTCTTTGTCCTCATTTTGAATCTAAAGGTCTCTAATGTCAACAAAAGAGCAGATGACAACATCTGGTTTAAAGTGCAGCCAATGGGGGTGAACAAAATAAATGATGAAGAATATCGTTGCCAACACCAGCCTTGAAAAGAGAGATAAAATGTTCACCAACCAGTGCCAGAAAAAGTGTTGTGAGTAAGCTTACCAAAGCAAATGTTGAGAGATCTGGCATCGTAAAAGTCACAGGCAATAGAAACAGCAGTTTGTTAAGGATGATTTTTGATTTATATAGCGCCTTTTAATATGTGGATATAATCAAAGGCGCTTTACATGGAGTTGTGAATGACAGTTTGATTTTAAGCAATTTACAAACATGAGAGATGATTAGTATGAAGTGTAGGCACTGAGGGTGGTCACCACCAGGGTTCCTTTTTACGTCCTCAGTGGTTCTATTATGTCCCCCATTTACTCTAGGTTAGGAAGGGTTGGGAGACAGGGCCTACTGTGTAAAGTCTAACCATTTGCAGATATTATTACAAAGGCAGCACCTTCTCCTCAGTTATTTTAAGACCCTGAGTGTTGGTCCGGCTGAGGCTTGAACCACGATTTCCCGCACAACAGACCACAGCTCTTACCAACTGAGCTAACCGGGTGGCAGTTGGCTAGATGACTACGATAAGGCGAACGAAGACAAGCAGTGACAGTTATCTTTAGCCATCTCAAAGAGAAATAACCTAACAAATGGCGGCCACATGAATACATACCTGATGACCCCAGAGCAAGTTCAGTTTCGAGAGGCACTTGTCTCTGAAGCTCCAATCCATCTTGTGCATAGCTCAGTAATACAGGGCCATGGTTCAACAATGTCAGTTAATCCAACGATGATGAGATCCCATGAGCAAAGTTTTCTCAACATCTTTAACAACTGTCGAGTATCATTCAACTTTTCAAAGAAATCTCCAGCAACGAGTCCACACGTCAAGGTTTGAAAACGACGATTCTGCAGTGATTCTGATTGACTTCCACAGTAATTTATCTTTCAAAAAAAACATAGCCGATATTTTGGCAAAAACTTTTTGAATTAACTATAAAGCTTAATTATTTTAAACCAAGTTTACTTTGAATCAGTTAACGAATTTCATAAAATATTATGGGCTGATAAAATTGCGTACGCATCTGTACATTTACATATTTCGTCACTTCCTTGTGTAATTTTTTCATGCATATTATTAAATGTTGAGTTATCACACGGTTTTCTCGTTCAATTTGGGATTAGTTTGTACTTGTGTGTTTTTCAATGAGCTGAAATTCCACTTGACCTACGGACTCGTAGCTCGTGGAATTTCAACTCTTTGAAAAACACACTCATGCAAATTAAATCCCAAACTGAACTCATACGAATAGCATCCACGTTATTTGTATTTAAAGATTTGTTAAGTCTCCAGACATGGAAAGAAATCCGTATTATATTCGTTTTATAAAGCATTTAATTGTTAGAAGAAAATAAAACATTAAAAGATGAACAATAGCTTAGTTTCATACAAATTACTTTTTTTTTTCGAAGGACGTCAACGTGCAATTTCAGCAAAGTAAATGAAGAATCAAATAGATTAAGAATATTCCATGAAAATGACCTTAACTACATTAAATACTTCATAGAATGTTAGAAGATGAGTATACTTATTGTTTTACTAACCTTTAGACTAATAAACAGCAGTTAAGTGTGTGAAAAATTAAAAAATTTGACGGAACTTCTGACACAAACCTGGCTAGTTTTTTAACCCGCCATTTTTACGTCCGGGATATTAGACATGCCCAGGGACCCAGGGACCATTGTCCTAGTAAAGGACAGGGAGCCCAAAGCCATCCAACCGTTTTTCATGCAGGATTTTTCAACTGCTCTCACATCAATAGTTCAGAAAATAGATCAAAAAAGAGGAATTCTGATACTGCATTAATATTTGAACACAAAGTCGATAGTATTTTGAAAAACAAAATATTTTTTTTGCAAAGCTTACGTCCAAACATTTTATCCTCGAGGAACTTATCTTTCATTTCTTTCCCTCGGAAACAAAAAAACAGTGGTTGTTGAATCATTTAGACATCCATCCAGTGGTGATTATCAATCATTCCCAAAAAGGAAATACATGAACTTGAGTCGCAAATTGAAAAACTCCCTTTAGTTGCTTTTATTTCTAAATTTATTAAATTTTATTTCTTCCTCCCTTCCTTGCATTGTTCTTCGAGAAAAAAAATTTGGTTGCAATTTTATGATTGCGTGAAATTTCAAATAATGCCGCAAAACATGAGCTAACTGGCTGAAAGGTGTTGCTAAAATTACACTTCTCACAGAATTTACGCCACAGTTTTGAACGGACGATTCTATCTTGATAGAAGAGTCTCCTTTATTGGCGATTCTTGGGTATCTGCCAAGAATGAACGTGGACTATTAGCAATCCCTAATGTTTCAGATAATTTCATCTAATATTGATTTCCCGTAACTTTTTTTCTGTCGTTTGGTTTCTTCATAAAGCGAGCAAGTTATATCTGTCCTTTCTTCTTCGGTAGTTTGATTGCATTTCTCAGTGAAATGGATTCTTGGAGATCTTTTCAAAAGCTCATCTTCAAAAAATGACTTGTGTTGTTTCATGGAAGTATCGCTGGCATTTTCAGTTGTTTCTTTTTCACTAGGAAGTTCTCGGCTGTATTTGTAAGAAGTTAACACACATAACTATCAGTAATTTATAATAACTTTATTTGCAAACAAATAATAATTAGTAGAAAAAAAAGTTGCAAAAAGGGTGCTGCCAGGGAAGGACTGAAGCATATAGTAATCATGAAATCGATAACATTGAGGAAAATACTGGGTTGAGTTTACATTACAGTGCATCGATCAAATTTCAACATATGGTGTAAATAATGAATTAATTTTGCTGCTGTTGTTAGGTCTTGTTAGGTAAAGGTCCTAAAGGGGGGTTCTAATCCCAATTCCGTGACTCCATTTTGCCCAATCCCATAGTCTAAGCCTGTTTTCCTCAAATCTGAATCTCAATTCCATTCCTAATTTATGGTTGCTTCAGGACCTTCTAGGTATGAACGTCATAAATGGTACATTCTTTTCTGCCTAACAAATGTTTTCCATATAATCTACGCGTAAATACATACATCGAGTACCATAAGAGTAACGCCTCACAATTAGTCTGAATTTTAAGATATCAAACATGGCCTATTAGTAAGTCCGAAGCTGAACAAAAATCGTTTCGAGATGGCGCTGCAGTGCATTTTGGGGCCTTTTTAGGGGACGAAATAGCCGCCATCTTGAAAATTTGTCTTCTTAAACGGCCCCACAATGCATTGCAATACCAACTCGACCTAGGCTTTCCTCAACCTCGCAATAGCTTAATGATGAGTGAACAAAGTCATATAAGACCATACCTTGATTTTATTGATAAAATATCTTTTGGTGTTTTTGTTTCTTTGGAAAATACTTCTGATTCATCTTTTTCATCTTCTGCTTTATTTTTATTACTTTGGCTATGCTTAAAGCGAAATAAAAATATCATTATACAAAAAAGCACAATATTTCTTGAACTTAAATAAATAATCGATTAAATTAATATACTATTAAGTAATGCTCCTAATAAGAACGATAGCGCTCTCTATTGTTCTGCGGCATATCGCTTGCCCCACGTCAGAATTTTGAGATTTTCTACTGCGGAGGATGTATCAACCTAGGGAGAGATGTTTGTGAAAAAATATGAACTAAAAGTCGGTTCTTAAGACGTTTACTTTTGAGTTTGAGGTTTTCAACCAATCACAACACCCAAAAACAATAGAAAGAAAAAGCCTCAAATGTGTCATTTTCCCCACATAGAATTTCTGTCGTGTTGAAGCACAGAAGACTTAAAGGGATTTAAAGACTAAAAGGGAGTTTGTCAGTAGTTAAATATCACAAATAATATACTTTCCTCCATTTTTCGTGTTTCGACCAATAAGAAGATTGGTTTAAACAATACTACAATTATCACCTTTCTACATGCCATGCCGTTGAGTGCTATCGTTCTTATCTGCATCGTTACTTAATATACACTCAATCGCCAAATCGTTATTGGTTCAAATAACAAGACGCATAGAAGCTGAGACCAAAAGGTATTCTGGTAAACTAAGTAATTACACTGGTGTTTGTGTCCTATTTTTGAACCCGACAAAGATATCGCAGTTGAGTGGTCTATTGGTTTTACACCACGATACAGCTAGTCGTTGGCCAAGTATCTCTGGCAGACCAATTTCCACTTACATTTATTTCTTTCATTTTGTTTCATCATTTTTCTTTTTTTTTCCCAAAATCTCATGCCTTCTCCCTACTTTCCTTTCTGAAGTTTGCAATATGAGTTAGTCTAACCTCTTGTAAGATTTGATGCGCCGTTTCCAGCAGTTCTTGAGAACTCATAACATAAATAGTGTTTTGCCAACCAGCGGCTCTCTTTGAACTAATGAAAAGTAAATCACAGTAAGTCCAAGGTAGGAGCAGTAATATGCATTACAACAATCAATAATAATTATAATGATAATGGTGATGATGATGATGATGATGTTGACGATGGTGATGATGATGATGATGTTGATGATGGTGATGATGATGGTGATGATGATGATGGTGATGATGATGATGGTGATGATGATGATGATGAAGAAGATGGTGATGATGTTGATGATGGTGATGATGATAGTGATGATGGTGATGATGATGATAACGATATTGGTGATGATGATGATGATGTTGATGATGATGGTGATGATGATGATAACGATAATGGTGATGATGATGATGATGATGATAACGATAATGGTGATGATGATGATGTTGATGATGATGATAATGATGAAGATGGTGATGATGTTGATAATGATGATGGTTATGATGATGTTGATGATACGATGATGATGATGATGTATTTACAATGTATTTGCAAAGAGAAATAATAATCATACATATAAATCTAAATTGTTTACATTGTAAAATCAACGTATCAACATATCGAAAAAATATATCACCTAAAATCTAATAAATAAATAATAAATAACAAATAATAAATTCATCGAATAAATAAACACTCATAAATACAAACATCGAATTATCTTACCTTTTGCGTTTCCTTTGAAAGGATTTTGAATGTTTTCCGCTCTAAATGATCAAAAAAATTACATTGCTTAGACAATTTTCAACCAACACAAGAAAGTAAGCTTTATGAAAGTAGTGTGTAACAAAGGACCAGAGAAGGCAATGTTTCACATTTTAAATCACGCCATTCCTATCCAAAATTCCAAAAAAACACTATTCTTTTTACAATACTAATACTATAATATATAACATAATAAATAATATTAATAAATAATATATGATAAATAATAATGCTAATAAAAATGACGCGCATTGAAAATCTAAAATGGGTGAAATTGGCATTTTCCTTGTACCTCATTTTTCTCTATGTGTGAAACTGGATTTGGAACTAATTTTTCCAGCAGCAATTAAAGGTGAAAAGAATGTTAATAATAGTAGTCAATTAATAATAGGCCTTTGCAGCTAAGCAATCACGTGCTGATTAGATTCACTGAGAGCAAATGAATAAACATCTTGATTCCCATGGATGAAATTTACTGGAAAGCAAACTTTCTACAACCTGTTTTGAGAGATCGTAACATAACATAACATAATGGTTTATATTCACAATTCATAACCTTGTATAAAGAAAATAGAAGGGGGAAAAACGTAAAAATTTGTGAAAGGAGGTGAAGAGGTTATCCCTATCTAGTTCACCTCCTTATAAAGGTAATAAAAAGGCTTTCCGTAACACACTGGATACACATCTTTTCATTCAGTTCTTTACAAGAACCCAAAAAGAATCACCACATAAACATACATTTTGCCCTGCAATACAGACACGTGTCCGTTAACTGGGCCTATTACTGAATAACAGATGCATGGATGGATGAAAGAATGATATTTGAATGGATGGATGGATAGATTACTTTGCTCATTTATGAGCAGCTCCCAAAATCCAACCAACAACCACAAAGGTGAGAGACGGTCGATTAATCACTAGAGCTTCCCTTACGATTTCTTGACTGTAACATTGCAATTACCTTAATATTGTGTTCATCCTTACATACATACATATCAACATACATCAGTAACATAGCAACCACATGTTTACACTGTCCAGTCTTGCCGGCAGAATCCAGGCACGAACACTTTGCCTGTTTTATACCTAGGAATCACACGAAAAAGAGCGTTTATAATCGTTGGGTTTACTGTTTTATTTTACATCATTCGAACTCCTCGATAAGCATAACGTTATTGTTAACAAACCATCAATATTCGTAGTCAGATTTTTTAATAATGCAAAAAATTCTACACCACTGTTCTCCATCGAGTTTGTTTGTTTGTTGGTTTGTTTTTATTTTTGTTTTGTTTGGTCTGATATTGCCCTTGATTTTGGATAAGTTATAGTCATATAATCGATATCTAGTGCACAATCTGGTACCCAGAGTCCACGTTCCTTTCTGTTAGTACCGAGAAACGACAGAACATTTATCGGAGCTGACCAAGGGGAAAGTGGGTTCTGGGTACAAAAATGAAAAGGAAGCCTACCATGATTCCCAATAATGGCAAATACATCATAATATTGTCCTTGGGAGCCTTTACCTAGATTAGAAAAAAACATATGGTATGTTATAACCCGCGTAGCGTAGGAGTAAGTCATCAAAGTCATATTAGTAAACCTGCGCTTGGCTGATATTTGCTCAGCATGCCTTAATACAATAAGCCCTGATACTAATACTTCCAGTATTGATTCTACATACAGTAAATAGTTGAATGGTGCAATAGTTCTTCATTTGAGTGTTGCAGTCTTCAAGTTATAAAGGCTTATAATTCCAATGTTACTGACTGTGGCACCATTAAACTTTTCACTTGATGTAAAATCAATCCTGATTAGGAACACTTTAACAAAACAAATGGATGTCTCTTATTTGAGTAGATTTGAGGTTGGTCTTCAGGTTCCTTTGAAAGTGATACGATATCTGCTCTGTTCACAAATCAACTCCACATCTTGACTGTAGATGTCGTAGACGTCCTGATTGCTTAGTAGCTCTTGAAGTATTAAATGCTACTGCTCCTTCCTGTTAAAAAGGAACGAGCAGTAACATTAAGACTTCAAAGCCAATCTTCATCCATCACCGTTTATTGATGTGTCCATGTTCTGCAATCCATAGCCTTTATGATAACTTCCCTTCCTTCCAATCTCTAATGCTCAAACACGAAGTCCAACCATTCTGTGCAATGTTGCTAGCAACAGAGTTTTCAATGGATGTCACATGTTAAGGTAGCAACGTTCCTTGGCCGCGCCTCGTTTCTTCAACTCACTTATCGGTGTTAAGGCCTATTTACACAGCACGATTTGCCGCGCGCGACTTGACGTATACGGCAAAATCAGCTCAAAACCGGGACGTGTAAATGGTCCTACGACAGACGTACGCGGCCTCAAGACTTGTCGTAGCATTTTAAACTTTGGCTTAAAATCCTACGACATGCCGTAGGATATTGACGTAAATATGACGATTTTTGAC
Source organism: Actinia equina (assembly GCA_011057435.1). NCBI lineage: Eukaryota > Metazoa > Cnidaria > Anthozoa > Actiniaria > Actiniidae > Actinia > Actinia equina. Next base: position 130,492 of record WHPX01000639.1, read on the forward strand.
CGAGATTGGGACTGGAACTAGCTGATTCCAAAACAAAATGGCGGATTTCCCATGAAAACGTCTTTACCGGTAATTAAACACGAAGTGAAAAAAATCTGAATGATCTCATCAAATAACAAGGTAGACATGATTATTTACTGCACTTCTCAACTGTGTATGGTTGCATTTTACAAGAAATATTTGTTGTAATGACGAGTAAATTGCTCACGTTCTTTTCGTGCCGCGTGCGACAAGTTGTGCTCGTGTAAATGGTACCAAAATTTGCAGGTATACGTCAAGTCGCGCGCGGCAAATCGTGCTGTGTAAATAGGCCTTCCGAGAGAAAAGTGCATTGTAGATCTTGTTCATTTAAAATAAGAAATTTCACAATAACTTACAAGTTTCTCGCGCGCTGATTGCCTATTTCCTATAATCAATAAGAGGACAGACAGATAAAGCTGACGTCGACGAGCGCGCGCTCTTTCTGTTGGTTGTTTTGATCAATAAAAATGAGAAGTTTTTTTCGTTTTTGTTATTGTAAAAAACAAATAGACAACAGTTTTAATGTGTCTGTCCTCTCATTAACGATAACTTTCCTCATCACATTGTCAAATCAGTAAATGATGCGGATCCACACAACTTTGACAATGTGATGACGTAATTTATCGTCAATAAGAGGACAAACACATAAAAACTGCTGTCTATTTGTTACATATATAGCTATTTGAGGCAAAATAATCTTAGTATACTTTTTACAGATTGCGTATTCGCACTAATCTCCTGAATCTTTTCTCTTTTGGATATCGTAGTTTGCTATCTTTATGCACATATATACTCACAAGTGCAGGATATTTGTAGTAATTCTTCAGCATTATCAGGCGTCGTTATGAGATCCTTGATGAGATGCTGCATTGCTTTCCCCTTCTTGTATCGACTTTCACTAAGAGCAAGCATCTCTATGTCTTCTGGCTCTATCTTGATAAAATACGATGCTAAGCCTTGTATCTTTTCTGGAAATAAATACCATTGCACCTTATTTCACATCTATAGGTAACAATGTGAAGCGGTTTTCATTCAATAAGCTAAAGAATATACGAAGATATGAAACAAACAAATAAAGAAACGCACACAAACGAACAGACGAACAGACGAACAGACGAACAGACGAACAGACGAACAGACGAACAGACGAACAGACGAACAGACGAACAGACGAACAGACGAACAGACGAACAGACGAACAGACGAACAGACGAACAGACGAACAGACGAACGATTCGCTTCTTAAAAGAATACAGCCATGTGCATAAAGAAATACGCAAGAGTAAAGTTTATGAAAAAGAAAGAAGTTTGAAAACATGATTTTTTTGCGACAACCAACCGATTGCTAACACACTAACACAACCTTACCGTTTTCACCTTCAGATGACACAGCTGTTTTACCATCTGACTTTAATGTCTTCAAATCTGTCTCATGACAAGTATCAGCGTTAACATCTTGTTCATCTTCAGCTAATTTTAACACAGTCGTAACAATTTTCTGTCGATCGGTAGCTTCTGAAGCTACTAAAGGCTTTATACAGTCAGGTTTGAATGGAGTACACAAGAAATCTTCAGTTGGTGACGCAGACTTCTTGTACAATTCTTGGTACCTATGGGGGGAAAATGGTTACATTAAGAACATTGCTCGAAAAAATGTCGTGCTTTAGTAGCATTGCCATTCGCATTGGTAGATACTGTATGGCTGCTGAAACCCGTAGGCATGGCTAGCTCTCAGATCAAACCCTGAAAAGACCAGGGCACTGCTAACTCACAGATTGAACTCTGAAACAACCCCTAGGCTGATCTAAGTCAGGGCACGGCTAACTCACAGATAGAACCCTGAAACAACCCCTAGGCTGATCTAAGTCAGGGCATGGCTAACTCACAGATTGAACCCTGAAACAACCCCTAGGCTGATCTAAGTCAGGGCACGGATAAATCACAGATTGAACCCTGAAACAACCTCTGGGCTGATCTAAGTCATGGCATGGCTAACTCAAAGGTAGAACCCTGAAACAACCTCTGGACTGATCTAAGTCATGGCACGGCTAACTCACAGATTGAACCCTGAAACAACCTCTGGGCTGATCTAAGTCATGGCATGGCTAACTCAAAGGTAGAACCCTGAAACAACCTCTGGACTGATCTAAGTCATGGCACGGCTAACTCACAGATAGAACCCTGAAACAACCTCTGGGCTGATCTAAGTCATGGCAAGGCTAACTCAAAGATCGAATTGGAATTTAGAGTGCTTATAAGCCTTTGAACAATATTTTCAGAATTGATTCTTTAGATAGTGGATAGCTGATTGTGAAAATATTTCGTCATTTGAATGTCGGGTCTTTGAGATACGAAGGTTTATATTCCCAATATGTTAATGACTATGACGTAACATAAGGTATCATTTAATATACAACACTGCACTCGTTCTGGAATACAGTATTTTAAAAGCACCACCCTTTTACTCGTGACTCACGTAAAGGTTTTAACAAATTTGTTCTCAAAAAATATCCAGCGTTCAATATTAAAAGTTGCCACAAAATAACTCAAATCCCTTATGTTACTTATTAACATATTGGAAATATAAACCTTTGTATCTAAAAGACCCGACATTCAAATGACGAATTATTTTCACAATCAACTATTCACTCTGAACATATTGTGTAAAGGCTTATGAGCTCTTTAATGTTGGGTTTATACATTACACCTTCAAAAGTAGAGGCTAACAACAGTAGACCACCCTAAGAAGGGGGGAGACTTTAAAATGTATTTAATATTAACTGAAATTGTAGGGGCTAGCCCCCCCCCCCCCCCCCTCCCCTCCCAACTCTACTTTGAGCCCGTTTCTGTAGTCCTTGTCTTCTGCAGAAGGACAAAACCACAGCCCCTCATAACAGATTGATGAACAGCTTATACTCACTTCTCTAGCATCTCCAAGTTCTTGAAACAAACTCCATGACACCGACCCATAGCAAACTCTGTAACAAAACAAGACTGTTGCACTTGTTTACGAGAATCTCTGGCTTTATCCAAGAGAGGTATTTGTGGAGAAGGTCGTGCGCTAGAAGCAGAACTTGTTGATTCCAATTCCAAAGCACTTGGTAGAATTATTTTCCCATGGTAATAGACTGTCGAATCAGAAACACAAACAGGGACCGCTGACTGCTTTGTCCTGATGGCAGTGACCTTTGAAACATGAAGTTATAATGTAACCTTTAGTATTATGGCAACGACTTCTTTTAGAGCCGTTACTTATTTAGCTTGTTTTTTTCTGATGGAAGTGACCTTTGAAACATGAAGTTATAATGTAACCTTTAGTATTATGGCAACGACTTCCTTTAGAGCCGTTACTTATTTAGCTTGGTTTTTTTTCTGATGGCAGTGACCTTTGAACCATGAAGATATTAAGTATGCTTTAGTATGTGGCAACGACTCCCCTTTTTCTACTTACGAGTTTTGGATTATTTAATACTGATTTTGCCTGGTTAATAAGATAAGAGAGAAAAATCATTGGCTTGAGTTACAATCAAAAGTTTATAATCTTATTCATAGAATAACAGTTTAAATGGATGTTCAAAAATGAAAGCACTTGCCTTGAATGTCTTCAAACCAGCAGACTGAGCCATCTTGGTGTGTGTCTCCGTTGTACACACATATAAAGATGACTGAAGTAAAACAAGAGATGAAACATGTTACAAATCGTAGGGTGGCAAATAAACACTTTTTGACAGTTGCAATGATTCCCATTGACACTCGCGAAATCGAAAATAGACCAGTCATCTTTATCTTAAATAAAGTAGGGTGTAAAGTTTCCTCATAACTTGTGTCTTTGTTTGTTTGATGATTGCACATGAAAGGACAATTGAATATGGATACATCTCAAACGAAGAATCTCATTCTATAAAGAATGACACGTGGCCACTGCCACTTTCCCCTAAACCTCCCCCCCCCCCCCCCCCCCACTCCTTTTTTGTGAAAGTCTAATTTGTATTCATCATACATAACGTTTCTGTTATTATGATACAATGTTTAAATAGAAACCCTGCCAAGGCTCTCCAGTTAGTTAATGATCTTCTTGACATATTAATTTCAAAACTTAAACCATTACGCTATGGTTTTCACTGCAAAGACATTTAATGGCTCGTTGTCAAATCGTTTTTTTTTTTACTGTCGCCAGTCAAGAACATAAAAGCAGCGAAAAACCAAATTTCAGTCGCAACTACCAAGTTTGCAGAATATGGAAAACTTGGCAATTACAATGTAAGCTAAAGGAGCCAGATGGCTGCTCTTCAGTTTCAATTTGTACCTAAATGTGAGGTTCCGGAAAATTGTCACGCCCATTGGAAAAGGGAGTTGGAAAAAAGCTCCCCTGCTACCCATATGTACAGTATGTTCGAATTCAAACACACAAACCTCCTAATTTAATTTTTTCTCTGATCGCAACCCTCTAGGAATTTCCGATCTCCTCCATGGCGGGGTATGGATATTTTCTGGTACCACACAATGCCTGCCAATATACCTTTAAGCTAACTTTATTCTTTCTTTTCTTTTCCCCCTCCCTCAGGGAATTTCTGATCTTCTCCATGGTGGGGTATGGATATTTTCTGGAACCACCAAAATAAAATTAAAAATCAAAAAAATATATTTATTTAAGTGTCTAGTTTTTCTAGCGCTTTCACACTAATTAGGGACACTTTTTGCTCACACACACTACCACTACATTCAATATTCTATGCACACAATGCTCAACTCACATGTTGATTTTTATGGATGGAGGAAATTGCAGAATCCGGAGAAACCCCTTGCAGCATAGGAGAGAACAACACATCAAACTCTATTCACATGCGATGACCGCTGGGCTCAAACCAGCGACTCGACCTGTTGGACTCACAGCGGTGAAAGACGATGCGCTAGCCGCGAAAGCCACCCATGCTACCCAATGCAAACACATCCTAGAAAAGAGTATTTAGCATCTAATATCAAATATCAAATGCAGACACAGGTTTTTACCTTGTGAGTGATGTCAATAGTGTGAAGTCTCTGTATCCATGCTATCGGCCCTGGTTGTGGTGGTATGATAAATGGGTATTTCAGGAGTGAATAATCTACTAATGCAAAGTATAAGGGTGTGTTCACCTAAAACAAAAACAGAACTTTTGTTTCAATCAGAACACATGGTAGAGTGCAAACAATTCATCCGTGAAACACAAATTACTAAATAGTACAAAATAGTGCTAATTAAACAATAGAAAACAATGGAATTTGCATGAAATTGTGCTATTTAGTATTACTAAAGCTTCACAGATTTACTCTAGTGCTCACTCTAACAGTAAATTTGATAAACGTATATAATTTAATAAGAAAACTAATTATATAAGGCAACCTTTTGCTGTCATCTCATCAACATCATCAGGTATAATGAAAACTTCCTTTAGCTGTAATTACATAGTAGAGTTTACAGTTTTCATTAGGCCTGATGATGTTGTCGAGATGACAGCGAAACATTGTCTTTTACAACTAGTTTTCTTATTAACAGTAAATTGATGGGAAAACAGTTATACCTTCATTAATAATGCTTTTACTGTATGTTATATTCTCATGATAGTTGAAGGCAAATTGATGCTGCCAGCCATGTAACATGGCGCAATCTGTTGCACACAATATTGCTGAAGCAGAAATCTATCCTATTTCATCAATTCTGAATGCAATATTTTGCACAATATTGCACCGTGTGTTACACCTTATTAGAGGTGTCTTAATATTTGCAGGCAAATTGATGCTGCAACTCGTATCACATGGTGCAATCTGTTGCACACAATATTGCTGAAGCAGAAATCTATCCTATTTCATCAATTCTGAATGCAATATTTTGCAATATTTAATTATAACTTTTGTACCTTCAATGCAAGTTGTCTCAACCTTTCTTGGGTATGATTAAGGCATGAACAACATTCAACATATTTAGATGTTTCTTTGCCAATACAAGTATCTTCACCTGGTCCAGCTAAAATACACATTCAAGATCATTAAATATAATCAACATAAATTTGTTCTCATGACAAATAATATACCCTCACCACCCCTGATAAATATAGACCTTTGCACACTTGACTGAATGGATTTGAGTACCGTATCTACTCGTTTAGACACCGTCTCCGAATACAGTAGATGCCGCCCTCAAATAGACACCACACTTAGGACTCAGAATATTAATAGACACCTCTCCCGAATAGATACCGCATTTACAGTGCGGAATTTCCCGGAATAATTTATGATTATAAATAAGAAAAAGTCTATTTCAAGATTAAACTAGCAATGGAAATTTATTTTCTTTTAGAACGTTTTAAAGTTCTAAGTGACTGTACTTCTTTGCTCTTGTGTTTAGTTCTCTTTCCAGAATTCTTGCGATGTGCAGCTATTAGACCCCGATCACGAAGAGGACAGTGATATTGAAATAAAACTTGAATACATTGTGTGAAAATCACACGAATAAACAAAGTGAGACTTTGAATGGCATTTTTATTAGATTTGTTATTGTTTCCTATTAAAAAGGTTACCGTATGTAGTATGGTATGTAGCTATTACCTTACTGAATAAAGTGATTTTTCAATAAACAGGCGCCCCCGAATAAATGCCACAGGCAGATCACAAGAAATTAAATAAACGCTGCAGCGTCTACTCGAGTAAATTCAGTAGTTCATTTGTGCAGCACAGCACTGCAATTTTCATGAAATACATAAAAAGAATTTAGCAGTGGCACCTCTGAAGAGTAGCCACTTGAAATTGGGCCCAGGCAGGAAGTTGGGTTTTGCTGAGGCAGGAAAAATTATGGGGAATCATGAATTGAAGAACCCTCAAAACACAGGAGAGAACCAACAAGCAACTCTACCACATAGAACATTACGTTCAAAATTTGAACCTAGGTCACACTGGTGAGAGTGCTTTAGATGTCAACCGACATGTGTCAGCTGGTCATGAAGTACACGATTACCAATTCAAGTACAACATGTACAGTACCTTGGCTGCAAGAATGCTGGATGTTACCCAGGAAGATTACTCTGCCAGTTGTAGTTATAGAGCTCCATGTGTTAATGAGGATGGAAAGATTTTCTAAATTGGATGGATCATCATCAGCTTTCTCAGGACTTAGAACTTCCATCTGAATTATCAAGGCTGGGATTTCAAACTGAAAAGTTTAATCATTCGGCATACATTAAGACAGTGTAATTTGAATTTTTATTGCAAGTATAGATTATTATAATTAGACCTCAGAGTACAGAGAGGGGTCCTGTTATGCAGAATTGCCCTATTTCACTATGACGTCACATCAAATCTATTGTTTAAATGCAAAGGATCATGGTCATCGGATGGGGTCAAATCAACGCAAATTCACTGAAAATTATTCTAAAACTCGTATCAATCCACGAAGAGAAGTAGAATAGCCAGCAAACGCTTAGAATATTTTTGAGTACATATTAAACATATTATATCTGAAAACCAGGTCATTTTAGATTAAACTGTTTATCTAAGAGCAAATTTCGTTGAATTTTCTATTGAAATTGGTGATTCTATCCCCCACATTAACAAGCAGTGACGTCATAGTGAAATAGGGCAACTTAAAACTAGTACCATTAAGTGGGCCTATTACCTAGTGGGCCATTAAGCATATCAAGCAGTTGCTCTATAGAAAGTGCCGTTTCTGCTCAGCCATTTTATATGTCCATATATGGAAACAACTTACCATATTTGGAGTTTGAGGTATGTTTGTATTGCAAAAGGACCATTTTTTCAGGGTAAATTTTATCCAAACTTACACAAATTTGAGTGAAAACACATTTTTAAGTCGGCCATTTTGTTTTTTGTCCAAGCAATGACTAGAGAAGAGACACAGGGTGACCATTGTTTGATAAGCTGTTTACCACAGGAAGCCCGAGAAAACGACACTGATTGCTTGATATGTGCCAGGCCTAGGGTTGGGTGCTAAACATGAGATACTAGTCATACATCCCTAGCATCTTACATGGAAATTAACATGGCAAATGAATAAATATTAATTCCAAATGGATTGGAACAGTCCTGGAATTTATTTTGTAACAATTTATTCATAAAAGCCACAAAACATTTTTTTTTTGCTTTTTCCCAAATTTCTTGAAAAAAAACTAAAATATGAAGTTTGAAGTTATTACATGACAAAAAGTTTGGTTTCATTGCGCTGTGGTTAAGCACTGGCAATAAACATGGACTCCCGACATATTTTAGGTGTTCATAGTTTTCTTAAAGTTCTGACACACGGTGCAACATTGCATGCAACCTTGAATGCATTAGCAATGTTGCAGCATGTGTCTACCCCAAACTTGTTGTACGCCACGTTGCATGCAACAGATCTGAAGCTGAATTGCGCTCTACTCTACTTGCAGCATTGCACGCAACAAATTTCATCATGTGAACATGGCTGCAACATTACAGTATGTGCAACATTTTGAAATTCCCAGCCAATCAGCTTGCACCAAATTTATACTTGCTGACCAAATATCTTAACATGGCAGGCTGACACAAGCAATTGTTGGGTGATTTTGTTGCAATGGCTAGCAATGATTGCACATTGTGCTGCAAGTTGCACCTTCAGTTTAACTCTGTAATAATAGACCATTTTCAAGTTCTAAATTACTACTGTGTTCCTTGATTACAGACTCATTTATCAGGGTTAGCCTCATATCAGTGTCTAAATATTCACAAATACCAACATGTAAAGTAAAGAATTCACAACTTCAACAATACAAACACTTTGAAACTTGACTGACCTTGACTGGAACATTCTACACAAAATCTAAGCTACCCAGTATAAATCAGTCTGTAATCAAGGGAATCCAGTGGTTATTTGGAACTTCAAACTGCTCTATAAGACAAACCTTGAATGGACTTTCGCAAGACAACCCTATCTGTAATCTAGACACCTCAAAGCCCTCAGATTCACAAGGAGCATCTGGCAATAAAAGTAAAAGAAAATTTTGCTTAGGATATTGGATTTGAACTGTTTCCAAATTAACAGTTATTCAATACTGACAATATATAATGAAAACAATGTTGACTTTTTTACCTATTTTCTCTTCATCAAACCACTGACAAAGCTTTCTTTCCTTCTCCAAGGGATTAAACTTGGATATCCACCTCTCACCAAGGAAGGCTTGTGCTATGTTCCATTCTCTTGCCCAGTTACACTGAAGGTGGCCATGGCTTGGATTGGCCAAGAGCTCAATACAAAAGAGCCGGCAGTCTGGTACCTTCACAATATAGAAATATATATAATATACATGTATATAATTATATTTTTTTAAAGACAACTGATCATTGTGGGCCTAAGATTAAAACTAAATATTATTTTAAAAAATTACATAATAATTACATTAATAATTACATAATAACTAATTAGAAGATAAAACTAGCTAAAAACTAGTGTGAGCTGCATCAGTGTTTCTAATGAAACAGTAATGATGAAAAGGTAAATTATACACCGTGAAAAAGATGAAAAAACTTACTGACGTTTCAGACGCTAGTCCTTCGTCGGAGTAAAAGAGCTCTTTTACTCCGACGAAGGACTAGCATCCGAAACGTCAGTAGTTCATCTTTTTCATCTTTTTCACGGTGTATAATTTACTTTTCATCATTACTATTAACTAATTATTTACTTTTAAGTGCTACATCTTAACTAGTTTTCCCTAGAGGAGAACATATATTAGCTGCACACAAAATAATATCAAGTACGAAAACACCTAAGAGTAATAGTACTTAATTAGTACTTCATTTTAATACATGGTATTCACACTTCCACTGGTTGACTGAACGAAAGAAAAATATGGATTAAATCATAGTTAATAGAGGGGAATGGTCATAAAACCTATTGTTATCAGGTCTTTGTTCGCTTTTGATGCTGAACCGGTCTTGACCCTGCACAATCTTTGATTTATGCTCATCCGAAATTGCAAAACAAATAAACATAAGCTTCGTCTATGGGATTATCGTAAGGAGTATCAAATATCTCTTATAAATCTTTAAGTATTTTGAACTAGAGTCAAAAGAAAGATTTTGGTCTGTTCACTCAGCCATTGCCAACAATGGTAAAACAATGGTTAATACAAAGGATTGTGCACGGTCACACAACAAAGACCTATAACAATAGGTTTCATAACCTTTCCCCATTATTAACTAGGATTAAATTAAACTGGGATTGCCGTCTTCTTTCTATAGACCTAATCCACTGTTTTCAGACCACATGTCATTCCCTAGAGTATCATTTCTTTGTTTAATGGCTGCATGTGAGAAGACATATGAATATGGATATATACAACTCAAACAAAGAAACCTATTCTTGAGAGAAAGACACCTGATTTGAAATGCTCAAAACATTACACCAAAGTGGATCAATCAAAATGCAGGATTGCCTAAGCTAGAAAGTAATCAAAAGATATGTGGTAATTAAATCACTGATGCTTGAATTAAATCATCAGACATTCCAATGGCTTGTTGTGAAATTCATTTGTCACTGCTACCAGTCAAGAGCATAAAATTAAATTTTACTGAGACTGATTAATTTTGATTGATGGCAGTGAAAAACCAAATTTCAAGATGCAAAAACTATCAAGTTGACACAGAATATACAAAATCACAGCAGATAAATCCTGCAATACTGTGACTAGCTTACCTTGGTTTTAATGAGGTTGATATAAGATGCTCTTGTGTGCCTAAACTCATTTTCATCATCAAGAACAACACTTTGACCCTAAAACCACAAATCAAAACAAACTGTAAATGTGAATTATGATATATTTAGCAATTATTCACTGAAGGCGAAGTGAATATCAGGGAATATTTACCGAGATGCCAGTCTTCGAGCGGGGAGGTAAATATTTCTTGATATTGACTGAGCCTAAGGTGAATAATTGTTTTAGCATATACCAACTTGTGTACAGAGTAACCTATTTTTAATATACAATAATTCAATAAAAACAAACAAACAGAAACTTTTCGTTTGCGTGACAAATTCACGCAAAACTTTTAGCAAAACTTTTAGGCCATACTTTGATGCCTTTTTAGTATTGATAGGAATGGCATTTACTTTCATTTTTTCAATTTCCTTATCAGAAATTGTAGCAAAGTGACTGTTGGCAGATGCCATTTTGTTGCTGAATCAATATTCCAAGATTCAGAGTTGAATATCACACAATACTCACCTCCAATTAATCAATGAGTGCACATGTTCAATAGGAAGTACACAAGTTGATATATGCTAATTTAAAGTAAAAGTTACACTTTTCGAAGGGAATGGTCATTATTTATCAAGGGGAGGGGGGGTGCTGGTGCAATGTTTAATATGCTACGCTTGATTTTTGGTGGCCCCCCCTCTCCTTGATAAGCATGATTTTTGCTGATTTTTTCTGGTTTTTTTTAAACCCATATGGAATTGATGGAATCTAGGGGTAAGCTGTATCAAATTTTCTATGACAAATAGCTCAGTACACAGTTAATGGGAATCTACAGATTTTCATTTGTTAAATAAATTATCTAATATTATTCATACCTTCTTTAAAATGGTCACAATCTTAAGTATCAGGCTTCTCAAGGTAACATCAGGCTCAGAATCAAATATGGCACTTGGACACACACGTAGGTGGGTGGCTTGAAAATGATTCAAATAAAACAGGGTTTTACCCTATGTACAATGAAAACACCAGTTAGTAGGCTGCAGTTAGCTTGATTATAAAATAACTATATCTTGCCTTGTAACAGCATTTTAATATCATTAAATTATTTATAAAAGATTTCAGATGTTATAACACGAGCACTGATTGGCTGGATAACGTATTTGAGATATAAAGTGTGCATTGATTGGCTGGTTACTTTGTTTATTTGAGGAGAGAGAGATCATATGCAAAGCAATAGGGGTGAAAACTACAGCCTCTAAGCTTTTTTTGACCTTGAAACCATGAAGCAAACAAGGTAGTTAAGTTAAAGTATTTTTATTCTGACATCCTTTCATATTTCTGCTTCTTGTAGGCATGTATATTATTTTGGTGCCATAATTCAATTGAAAAAAGGCAGAAAAATATGCAAAATTTGGGTTCAGTAGCTTGGGAATAAGGCCCAGTGGCAAAACAGCTAAACTCACTGTGATTATGGCTGAAGTAAAATTGTTATGGGGTGCTCAGTAGTGGAACTAGAATATACAGTTACAGCCCACCAGAAACATGTACAATTGATCGCAACCAGTGGTTCCAAAATTCAATTTTTATAGGGTCTATCTAGAAAACTATATGGTTTACAGTATTTAGGCTCTAGGCATTTCCTTTCATTACAACTTATATTTAACTTTCTTTTTTTCTTTCTTTTCAATTATCTATATATACAGCCTGTATAATGTAATGTAATCTAACATAAAAGGAAATGTGATGAATAAAGATGTATGGTTGTATTGTATTATTGTTATCCTCAGAAATCTCCAAATCTTTAAGGAAATCCTGGGCAATTTAATATGCTCACATGGGTCCACATGTCCCCACTGAACATCCCTATTTGAAGAGTGCAAGAGTGCTGGGGAGTTTGGATGCATGGGAAGATAAAATCAATGAGTGTTGAAATAATTACCAACTAACTAGTTTAATCTGATATTCACGTAACACAATAATTTATTTGCATCAGTGGTTGAGAAAGGAGAGGTTAGAATCTTTGCAATGGGAGAAAAAACCAAAGTACAAAAAACCCTTGAAGTACAGGAAAGAACCAACAAACAACTCACCTCACATACAACAAAGATATAGAAGTAGTAAGTTGTAGTGCTTAGGAACGAGGTTATTCTGGGCGAAAGCCCTTGGAATTAAATTCGGAAAAATTAATTTCCGACCTTGCTGGGATTCGAACCCACGACCTTCGGAACACATACAACACTGAGGTTGGCAAGGCTTGAACCCGAGTTGCCTTGTAGAAGTGTAAGTGCTCTCACCCCTACACTTCCCACGCTTCCCATTAAAAAATCTGTCTATATACCCCCAACCCAATGTAATGAAACCTTATACAGCAGATATAATGCACATATGTTTTTATTGTATGCAGGGACAAATTCAGGGGGTGTCTCTAGGTGCACCCGACACCCCAAAGCCGTCTGATATTTGGGGGAAGGGGGGTACATTTATATGTATATTATAAGTCTAAGTTTCTATAAGTTTCTTCAATCTTTAGTTCAACTCAAGATTGAGTGACATAAGATTAAAGTAATCAAATCATTCAGATAGGGATTGTTGATGACGTCACTATATCCCTGCTGTTTTCATTTCGGGCACCCCCTTTTCTGGATCCCCTCCTGGTATACAACGTAGTTTGGATTCTGGTATGAACTAAATTGCCCTATTTCACTCTGACATCACATCAAAACAATCTATTGTTTACCGCCATTTACATTGCCACCTCAGACAAAAATTGCAAAGTGCCCTTTGCAATAGACTGCTGCCAATCTAACATGTTGACATCATTTACTCGCGTTAAGATCAGCCCGGATAGGCCCGGTGAGTATGGTTCATAATACTTATAAACAATCAGCAAGTTTTGGTGCCTTTTGAATCACAAACGCAAAGGATCATGGTCGTCTTCGGAGGTCAAATCAACGCAAATTCACCGAAAATTGTTCTAAAACCCGTATCAATCCACGAAGTGAAGTAGAATAGCCAGCAAATGCTCAGAATATTTTTTAGAACATATTAACACATATTATATGGTTATTCGTTCTTTATATTATACGTTGTAAAGCCGATTAAATTTTAATAAATGGGTTTTCTGTGTCGCAGATAATTTTTTTAATAAACAGCCGAGACTTTTAAATTAACTTATTTCATAAAAATTCATTAAAAAAATACTCAAAATTACTTGAAAGTCAAAAGTACAGGAACTTGCTTTCCTAACACTGCTACGTTTGAATCAGAGCCTAATTTGACGAATAAACTCGCCGAATCGTCGAATATTCGAGACTGTATAAAGAGAAGAATATTTTCTATGATGAATCTCCAAAACTCGTGCTAGAATCTTACTTACCGCATAAGGAGGTCCATATAGAAAGACAAACTCTACTCCCATAAGTTTTATCTACATATTTGGCTGTATTCTTAGTTCATCTTGGTAAAACAAAGGTTGGAACGATCAGTGCTAAGTACGAGCCAAGCAAGCCAAGACAAGTCGTTATCAATTCGCCGCCATCTTGAAAATATTGAAACAAGAGAGACTGGGACGAGTCCAAGGGTCCAAGGGACTGTGGAAGAGTCTAGACAAGTTCTACTTTCAACCAGAAGGTATAGATTCGAATGGCTACATTTAGCGGGATCGCCAAAGGAAACACAACAAAAGATGAATTAAGTCACATCACAGCGATCACCGTTACCCATAAGATAAGACCAACACACGAAACTCTATATATTTCAAGCCACCTTGCAAGAGGGCTGCCGCATCGTCAAAGTAGTCCAATTTCATGGACCGCTTAGCTGCTGTTACACGGAACAACTTGGAATACAGGCTAACCACTCTAATGAATGAACTCTAATAATTGAGGAAGGAAATACAAAATGGTGTCTTGTCTTTGTCCCCTACCCTCCTTGGTAACAATTTTGTTTTTCTACTATACAATATAGTATATTGTATAGTAGAAAAACAAAATTGTTACCAAGGAGGGTAGGGGAGATGACAAAAAAATCGATAGCGCGCGCATAAAAAGACAAAGACAAGACACCACTTAGTATTTCCTTCCTCAATTATCAGAGTTCATTTATAAGAGTGGTTAGCCTGTGCTTGGAACACCGATTTTTCGTGCAACGCTATTGCGCCAATTGTTTTACGATTTTTAACATTTACTTTAGTATTCAGTCCACGCGCTGCCAACTCACTCACTGCTATCTGTTTTCTTCTTTTCTTGCTTTAATGATTTTTTATCAACTACAAAAGTTTTATCTCGTCTGTGTCAGAAGGTTTAAACAATTGTTGCAGTTGCTGTAATCTTTAAACTTACTTCTTCTACAGTCGGCGCCATTTTGTTGAACGTCAAATCGGCGATGGACAATGGGTACACACATCGATTTGCTAAAAAAAATTCGTCATTTTGTGTTGCAGGTTTTTGAAGCCAGATCAAAAACTTGCAACGTGTTGAAGAGTGAAAAATTGCGCGAAAAAATCGTCCTCGGCGCTTTGTTACACGACAACGATTTTTCGTGCAACAGTGTTACGCAAAAAATCGGCTTTGCAAGTTGGTCCGTGTAACGCCACCTTAACAGGTGGGGGACTAAGGTTGGAAAATATATGAGACTAATATGAAAAAGGGAAAGTAGTGGGGGGAGGATGGAAAGCTTTGTTCCCCTTGCCCCACCCCTCCGCGGTCCCTAATTTTGCTATCACTGGTTTTGAAACATTTCGTATCATTTATAGCATTTTTTTTTCACATCAATCCGAAGGTGTGTGCTTGCCTAAACATAAGTATTCTTAATACAAATTAATACAAAAGATATCGCTCCTTTCAGTGCAAGAGTGTAGTTTTTTATTAAATTTTTAGTTAAATTTATAATTCATATATGATTAAATGTTATCTTATCTCAATAAATTGAATTCCGTTCAATACGCATTCCTGATTCTTCAAATATCTACAGCTATTCAACCTTTATAATAATATAAAATATAACGATAAAATATTAATTTTAACTAATTTCCCATTTTTTGAATTTGATATATTTTTTAACTACGAAATATTAAAACCTTCATAAACTAATAAACAGAACTCTTTTTCTTTACAAAAGTACATACCAACAACCTACGATAAATAACTTGAAAGCTTAAAACGGATTTTCGTAGCTTTAATACATAATTGTTTTACCATATGACGGTAGGAAAATATACTGGCTCAAATGTCCGGAAATCTTTCGGTTAATTTATTGACTTGCGATGAGTTAACGATTAACAGAAACATAGTAATTTACGGAAATCTTGCGATGAATTATTGATTTCTCTATGAGTTATCGATTAACAGGAACATTATGAGGCAACGCACTTTTGACACTTTATAATGACTCCTTAAATAAATTTACGGAAATCTTGCGATAAATTATTGATTTCCCGAGTAACAGACAAACAGGAATAAAGGTTTCAATAGTTGAACACATTAGCGGCGAACAGACTCATCTAGCTTTGGCAAAGAAATTTGAATGCTAACGAATATAAAAGCAAGAAACGATACTCAAGGGAATGGCACGTGCTCTAAGACCCTGGCTACGAGGAAAAAAGTTTCCAGAAACATGTTTCCCTGAATGTTTCCTAAGGTGGCAAAACTGTCAGGAAACATCGGAAAACAATGTTTCCATGCGTCTTGGAAACATGAAATGTTTCTGCCGCACAGCAAAAATATTTTTTGCGTCTTGGAAGCAAAATTTGTTGCACGTAGCAATGTTTCGCTTGTGGCTAAACTGGGAAACATCGAGGAGACATGCGCGCGGTAAACATATTTCTGGAAACTTGTTTCCTCGTTTAGCCAGGGCCTAAAACACGTAATGCTAAAGCATAAATTAATCGATAGTCCTTTAAACCGATACAGCGGTCATCTTCAAATTAAAACATCATGAGATGGGAAAGAGGACAAATTTTGGGAAATTTATAGACTTCACAGCTATCGGGGTTACTCTATATAATCTTACGCATGAGAAAATGAAGAGAAGGAATCCCCGTGCCCCATCATGTGCACACTTTGATGCTATTTTTAGTATAATTGATGCTATTCTTAACTCGTTACCATGCCTGCGCGATAATAATGCTTCCTTTTTAATGCCTCGTTTTAGGACACGAAAAGCGCCATATTTCAATACGTCCACGACAAAAAAAAAAACAGGCTTTTTTTACTGCAAGACTGGAAGCCGCCTACCCTCAAGAAATCAACCAATCAGGTTCTTCGCTAGAAATATCTCCAAGCTAAAAATGGCATCAAACTGTGCACATGATGGTTACAAGGCTATATAGGTAGGATTCCTTCTCTTAGTTCATATTCTCTTGTCTTACGCTTTTCAATGAGAAACACTTCCAAAAACAAATTGAATTTGCTGGTAGTTAGAACAATACTGATGAAACACCACGACTTTAAATTATTTGAAAACACAACCCAGCAATCCATGCTTTATAAGTTTTCTACGTTTGAGCCCCCTGCATCTCATATTCAAGATGGCCGCTGCAACAGTGTAGACATCCATTTGCGTAAATGAAAATATAATTGGATTAGACCCCTTGCAGCACGTTGGAATGCAGCTCAATCTGCGTGACAAAACAATAGGTTCTAATTCTCAGGAGATTGAAATTCTTTTGTTTTGTCCCACAAGATTGAGCTGCTTTGACGTCACATGCAAAGGGTCTATAAGTAAGTATTCCTAACAAGGCTGACCAATCAACTGAGTTTCCCCATTTGGTGTTTCTTGAACATTTCAGAAGCTGTGAAAATACTGGAGTCTATGATACCAGCTACGGTGAATGTACCTCCAATAATAGCGCATACCTGTGTCGACAAAATCAGAATCACTAAAAAAATAGCGTGAATCCATACCAGCTATTGATGGGTTGCAAGCATTCCCAAGACAGTTAAAAGACAAAAACATGGCGGCCATCGTGGTACCGTTACCAATGGATGCTAATGAGAAATATTTTGTTAAATAGTACCAACATAGCCGCGATGACGTAACGCGCAAACGAAGAATAATGGTTTAGATTTTTACACAAGTGAATATAATAAATCTGGAGGTGAATATAAATCGCACGCTCACGCTAGTTTTGTCGATGTGTGACGTTTACAGAGATAATTTTTTTAAAAACTCGCATCTCGGTAAATATTTCCCGATACTCACTTCGCCTTCGGAGAATAGCATATCGATAATTCGTTCGCTTTTTTGAATCCTAATAAATTCCAGATCGTTGGTTTGATTTCTGCGTACGCCACATGTGAATAGAGAGTTTTCACGTGACGTCACAGAGGCAATGTTGGTTTACCAAAACGATACATTTTTTTATCTTCAGGGAACTGAACTCAAATTTTATGCAAAAACTGGGAATAACAGTCTATTGTTTGATTCGCCAATATGGTTGGACTTCTCATGTGAGTCAAAACGCACTATAGAGTTTGTTTAATGTGTTGTTCTCTCTCTTGCCACGAGGGTTTTCTCCTGGTTCTCTGGTTTTCCTCCCTCCGTAAAATTCAACGTGTCGATCGCGACCTGTTCGCATACAATATCAAATGAATGACTGCAAAAGTTTCTGTCCAGCCGAACATTTCATGAAAATTTTTTTTAAAAATGTATGTTTGAATAATGTATAAGATTCTTGTACTTACAGTAGTTATAAAGTGGTAGATAGGCTTTCGTCGCTCGATGTATTTGACGGTAATTGGGCTAAGATCATATCGGAACCAGATAGCTAAAAGATCAGATA
This sequence comes from Actinia equina, assembly GCA_011057435.1. Classification (NCBI taxonomy): domain Eukaryota; kingdom Metazoa; phylum Cnidaria; class Anthozoa; order Actiniaria; family Actiniidae; genus Actinia; species Actinia equina. Next base: position 148,993 of record WHPX01000639.1, read on the forward strand.
AATTCAATGAGAATTCACCTTTCGGCGCTAGCCGTCATAGGGTATAAATTGTTTTAGATTGTGTTACTGACACCAAAAAGTTTGGACATTGTTCTCGAATTTCCCTACAAATGTAAGTAACTACTTACTTGGTTAATGTTTAGTTAGTTCTCTAAATACAAGTAAATGATCATTTTTCTAGCTTCATTTTAGCTTTTCTTACTGCTGTTGCGATAGCTAACTATGAAATCTGCCTAAATTTTCTTTTTAAAGTCAGTGATTTTGTATGGGAATCCGAACTTTTTAGTGACAGTAACACAATCCAAGCTAGAGCCGAAATGGTGAATTGTAATCATTCAGCCTCTTACTACGGTTTTCCATATTCTGCGAACTCAGAAATTTCAATAGCTTATTGTGAAATTGGTTTATCACTGCCGCCAGTCAAGAACATAAAAGGTATTGACTGATCATTTTTGATTGACGGTAGCGAAAAACCAAAATTCAGCGTGCAGCTTGCAACTATCGAGTTTACAGAATATGGTAAACCACAGTAATATATAATATACCTAAAATAATAATAATATTGATAAATAAACACGTACCAGGTAATACAGAACCACCATGCGAATATGAGATGTAGTTCTACAGTAAGAGAAAAAGATGAAAAAGATGGATACTCCTTCATTTGCTTCCATTTTTTTATTTAATTTTTTTCCCGTCCTTGCTTTCTTTTCAATTCTTTACTTCCTTCGTTTACCATTTTATTTTTCTTCATGTCCGTCCATCTGTCCCTCCCTTCCTCCCTTCCTCCCTCCCTTCCTCCCTTCCTCCCTCCCTTCCTCCCTCCCTCCCTCCCTTCCTACCTCCCCACCTTCCTCCCTCCCTTCCTACTTTCCTCCCTCCCCACCCCCTCCCTCCCTTCCTTTTACGAATACAATACTTACCTTGTAGGCCCACGTGTACTGATACGAAAACTGTGTAGTGCCATCTAGCTTTTCATAAATAGTTGGAACGATCTTGAGTATGTAATCATGGGAAGACAGTGCTGGAATATACCCCCAAAAAAATATGTTTAAACTTTTGAATATTTTGTCAATGCGGATCAATATGTCTATGACTTCATAAGACTTTTATTTTAAAAACTTACCATTGCCATCTGTTTTATCCACACTTTTCAAAGCTGTGAAAACACCAGGAAGTTTGTCCTTAAATGTGGAAGGAAAACATGATAGAAATGAGAATGACTTTTGCTCAAGTGCAAGAAAAAGGATGTAAAAAGACTTAACTACACGAGTATTTTTGTTGATAATGATGTTGATGACAGTGATGTAGATCATGACCATGATGTAGGTGATGATGATGACAGTGATGTTGATGAGGGTGATGACCATGTAGGTGGTGATGACAATGACGACAGTAGTGATGTAGATCGTGATCATGATGATAATGATGAGTGATGTTGATTTTGGTGATGATCATGATGTAGGTGATGATGACAATAGTGACAGTGATGTAGATCGTGATCATGATGATAATGATGACAGTGATGTTGATGATGTTGATAATCATGACGTAGGTGATGATAGCAATGATGACAGGGATGTAGATCATTACCATGATGTAGATGATGATGATGATTATAATGACAGTGATGTTGATGAGGGTGATGATCATGATGTAGGTGATGATGATAATGATGACAGTGATGTAGATCATTACCATGATGTAGATGATGATGATTATAATGACAGTGATGTTTATCATAGTGATCATCATCAGAGGAGGTTGATCAATGCCCACGTGACCCACATTGGCCAATCACAATGAGGCACATTGGTAAACGAGAGCATTCTCTGTGAAGTCAGGCATCAAACAAAATCTATTAAAAAAATTATTTCTAAACAATCTTTAACACTGTGAACAAACACTCGGTTAGAAGAAAGGACAAAGATCAGTCATGCAAGTTTTGAGCTCAATATAAGCAATATATTCTGAGTTATTCAAGTTTTTATTAGAAGTCCTCGATTTCAAACCTTTGAACTTTGAAGTAAAAAGTCCCAGCTTTGGCCGATCATATCTTCTAAAATAAACATTGAAATTACTTCAATCTAACATATTCGAATTCACCAACTCATTTTAACCCAAAATCACTCGACTACACTCGATATATGAAGTAAGTCACGTACATCATCTGAGCTGTTTTGATCTTCTATCTCAGTGTACATTTTCATCCTCGGAGACATTTTCATCCAAAGTAAGTCTCAAAGTTTTTTAAAATTGATCCCCCTTCAGTATGAAGAACAATTGCAATGGCAATTTTCAATGCTGGTATAACCGAGGTAATGAACCGTACGGTACGGGTTTGTAGATAATCGGCATTCAAACTAATGACGTAACGTAGTCGATAATTTGTGATCCACAATCGTAAAATCCTATTTAAAAAAGCAGTCCTTTTTGGTTTGAAATTCTAAATACCAAGAATGAAAATATAGAATCCAGCTGGTTTTATGGAAAATAAGGGAAATAATATGTCGCATGTTAAAAAGACATAAGCTCAAGTTAACAACAACAACACTGTAGAACTATCGAACGAGCGATAATGGATTCATTTTATACATAATATTTAACAAAGGTAGCAAAGATAGCAAAGGTAGTGATGATGATTATGATGACAGTAATGTCGCTGATAGTAATCATGACCATGATTATGATGTAAGTGACAGATGATAATGATGACAGTGATGTCGTCAATAGTGATCATGACCATGATTATGATGTAAGTGACAGATGATAATGATGACAGTGATGTCGTCAATAGTGATCATGACCATGATTATGATGTGAGTGACAGATGATAATGATGACAGTGATGTTGTCAATAGTGATCATGACCATGATTATGATGATGTCGATGATGATGACAACATAAATCCGAATCAGGAACTAAATACGAAAAACATATTCTTACTTCAATTTGTTCACCAAAGTTAAGTGAGTTGATAAGATGGCTCATGTCAGGGTCATCTGGCTGACAAAGTGCAAAAAATAAATAAACTGTTAGAAAGAACATTAACTTCTTTCCAAATCCCTCTCAAATACAGCAACAACAATGCTACAGTGCAAATCGAAAAACCTTGGGCACCTAGAAATATTCTAGGAATGTTCTATTCTTCTTTGGCCAATCAGAATTGACTTTCTAGCCACAAGATAACGGAAACATGGCAAAGATGATTTGCTATTAAACATTCTTGAAATGGTTTTTTGATTCACACTGTAAAAAAAGAAAAGGAAATGAAATCATATACAACCAATGGCGGATCCAGCCAAAATTTTTGGGGAGGGGGGGGGGGGGCTAATTGAATTTCTTCCATCAACATGAAGGAAAACAATAAAAAAGCATCTTCTTCAGTTTTGTTTTGTTTTTTTTCTGCTTAAAAACATCTAAGTAAAAATGAAAGATCTATTTCTTTTAATCTTCACACCTGTCTTCCAGCACCATGAGTTGATAAATGGAAATTTCCTGGAACCTTCAAAAAATGGAAAAACATTCACCATCATTTTACACGACTCCTATGTCTTAAAATAATTGTTAGCAAGGCTGAAAATAACATATTGCAGGCAATGGCCATAATAGCCCATAATGCTTGGCTTGTCACACGCAAAGGTTTCTGTAGGAGGGTACGTTAAGGATACATTAAATAAATTCAATTTATTCTTCTCTTCTGTCACAAATTACTGTGCATTATGCACGAAGCCTCACATTGAATCCTCGGAAGTTGGTGATTATTTTAAAAAGCGGTTATTAACTAATATAATATAATAAAATATACAGCTCACAGAGTGTTTATATAGCAATCCAGAGACATAATTAAGCAGTCATTTCATATTGCTCTTATAAATTTTTGGAAGGTTTTGCGCAAGCATGTCACTGTTGTCTGACATGTCTTAAATATTTCATAATCATGTTACTATTATACAACATGAAGATGGATGGAATGCAAAGTTTTACCTTATTTATATTGAATTTTCCAAAGAAGTTGCACCCTCCTGGAAACCAACCAAACAACAATTCATTACAAGGATGCGAATATTTCTTTTTTTATAAGACTATCATACTGTATGTCAGATCAGGAACAATTAGGGTTGATTTGACATGCAGGCTACTAGCTAGTCTGGTGGGACAAAAGCTTCTATTAAATACTGCAACCAAAGAAAGGCAGGCTTGCATTAGGTGAAAGCATACGTAGTATTTGCATACAACTGATACCATTCATGTACTATGATGATCAGGTAACAACAGCTTGGATGCTATTATCCAAGAGCATGACAAAGACACAGAGACAATGTTACATCTATCTAATGCATTTACCACTTCTGAGTGGACAACTTAATACCTTATAGATGGTTTTACAACCAAAATGATAAGGCAGCCAAAAGAGCAAATTTGAATTTAGAGACTAAAGTGGATTTTTATGGAGGGAGAAAAACTGGAGAACCCAGGCTAAAAACTCTTGATGCACATGTGAACCAACAAGCACCTCTAGTGACATATGACAGCAAGCCCACCCAGCCATGAACCCTGGTAGCACTGGTGCAATGTAGCACATTAATTAGCAGTGAATGCCACCCATGCTTCATCACATGTTGTCACCTATCAGCTCACTAACAGTTTTCATTACCTCCGTCCTCAGTGGGTGTACGATCTATGTTCTCTTGAAATGCCACTTCGTGTCTCCCCATCTCATCTTGAATATCAAGCCCTAAAACTAGAAAAAAATTGAATCCAAAAATGTTTAGTTCTTTTTTACCTTGCAGTTGAAGCCTGGGCTCTGTCACTCAGGGTTTTTCTCCTTTTATAAAATTCAAAATGCTGGTCTGAGAAAAATTATTAGCCAATCAGAATTGAGAAAATTTGCAAAACTGAGGTATCACTTTTCCTCTCAAAATTATGTATTTCCAGGCCACCAAATGAAAACACAATATTTAATGAGTTATTAATATTTTTACTGCTATGGTGGAAAGGTGTTTTTTTGCTGGTTAAAATTTGCAGACTTTATGACCCTCAGTTTTGCAGTGACGTCTTTTCTGTGTCATTCTTTTCAGATCACGACCAGCTGGTTATGAAACAGCCCCTGCATGAAGTTATGGTTATAATATTCAAATCCTCCCACTCCTCCCTTGATATATTATCTATTTTACAATAACTTAAAAATTTCTTGCGCACTGATACATGTAGGTTATTTTTTATCATCAATAAAAGGACAGACAGATGAAGCTGACGTCAATTTTCAAAAACAAATTTACATCAGCTTTTTATGTGTCTGTCCTCTTATTGAGGATAAAATTCGTCATCACATTGTCAAAGTAGTATGCAGATCCACGAGGCGTATTCATACACTTTTTTGACAATGTGATGATCTATTTGACAATCTATTGTCAATGAGAGGACAGATACTGTACATAAAAAACCCTGGAATTTGGAAACTCTTACTTACATTCACATCTCATTCTTGGAAGAGTGAGGTTGAGTACTACTGGTAAATGTTCATTCTTTGGTGATGGATTATCAACAAATAGCTCACTAGCACTACAGTGTGAAAGCAAAAAAAGATTGCACCCATAAAATATGGTTGAAAAAGAATTGTTGAAGAAACAGTATATTATAATAAACAGAAACCATGCCTTTGAAGATTTTATCATCATAAGTTTTTCTAAGTCAAAATAATCAAAATATCAAACAACTGCTTTGTGTTCTTTGACACTTGGTATAAAACAAAAGCTTATTGATCAGGATCGAGTGAAACGGTGTGTTTCTCTGCAGCTTGGCCACGGAAACATCATCATCTTGAAACCACAAAACACACTGCTTTCCCTGTACCAGTTAATGAGTGTTAATTGATACATTACAAGTTGCATAGCAGAGGTTGCTTGCATTATTTTAAATGTAGCAAATTTTCTTTGTTGTGAAAACAGCAACTGTTAGAGTTAGGGTTTGAAACTGCACAACTTGACTAGCTAAAAACTAGTGTGAGCTGCGTTGGTGTATCTAATGATACAGTAATGATAAAAAGGTAAATTATACACAGTGAAAAGATGAAAAAAACTGACGCTTCGGACGCTAGTCCTTCATCGGAGTTTTACTGTTCCAAATTAACACTGCATTCCTTGATTATACAGACTATCACCAGGCTTCAATTTTGCAGAATATTAACATATGTCCCAGTGAAGGCCCGAGGCTAACCCTAGCTGTGTAAATGAGTCTGTAATCAAAGAAAATGGCGGTAACTTGGAGCTTGAAACTAGTCTATCGCCTATTTATCTCAAATTCAAGACAATCTTTCTTACATTTCTGTCGTTACGAAGCTGTAAAATTCTGAGAGGAACAGGAATGACATGAACACGCAACTAAGGATGGATACTAAAAGAAAGAAAATATTTCTGATTAAAAATTAAAAAATATTAGCAGTTTAAAAGTACATCTGCATTGGTATGAAAGGTGCTTAGAACATCCAATTTTGTGGTAGTGCATATGAGTTAAGTGTCCCCAATTAATGTGAAAGTGCTAGAACGACTAGACACTTAAATAAAGATTTTTATTTTCACAATTACATGAAATTAATAACATTATAACCATGATACGTTATGTATTTGAATGCCATTGGAATTGGTTTAAAAGATATCAGTGGTCAATTCTGCATAGTTTCTGTAACGCGTCATTTCAGTCAAGTGAAGATTACTTCATAATTGTGTACAGGGCTGTAAACTCTCCCGGATAAACCGGGAGTCTCCAGATTTTGAACCATATCTCCCAGTCTCCAGATTAGAGTCTCAAATTTCCGAATAATCGTTGAAGCTGACCACTTCTTGTGAGACTCCACTTTCACATCAATAAAATTCCAATTATTTTGCGCTGTTTGTGTTATTTTACATCGCTAACAAAATCAAAATATTCCTTGTAAACTGTTCTTGTAAGCAGGCCATTGTAATATAAGCAATAAACTGATTGGTCAGAAATAAACCAATCACACCAAATGTTACGAAGCAAATGACATCTTTTCGTGCCCTTCCCTGCCCTATCAATTTCTCCAAATTTGAATATCTCGGGGGTTAACAGCCCTGTATGTATATATATAATTATGTACTTACTAACAGCACCAGTATATGTTGGTTCTGTGAGGTCCTTAGGGACCTTTCTGTAGATATCAAACCTAGCATAATAGAAAGAATCTAAGCTTAATTTAATGTCTCTTTGAAATGTTATTGGAGAATTTGTTATTCAGGAGCAGTGAATGTTGTGCTCCAAAGAAAATGATCAATATGACTCAAAGTGACTTCCCCTCAGAGAGACTGTGATGATGAAAAGGTAAATTATACACCGTGAAAAGATGAAAAAACTTACTGACGTTTCGGACGCTAGTCCTTCGTCGGAGTAAAAGAGCAAGACTGCAGAGACTGCATTGGTTTATGAATGTGTTTACGTTTATTCTCTACTTTCATATCCCCATAATCCTTTGCGTCTTTGGGGGGTAACGAGAGGGTAAAAACCCACTTATTTTGCTGTAGGCTGATCAGACAATGTTGACAATAGCTTGTTTGGTATCCAAAGATAAAATGAAGAAGTAAAAAACAGAAAAAGATAGAAGCTTGAAGATGTTTAAGGTAAATTTTAAACATTTTTTTGTAAGTCAATACATTTTCTGTAAGACCCAAACTCTTCATAATCTGTACATGCAAAATAACTTGGAATAAACTGATAATCAGTAATGTACAGATAAAAGCAGGCATAGTATAAATTCAATTGAGAAACCTTTCAATTTTTGATTGGTAAAAAAATACCTCCCAAAGATGCAAGGAATTATGGGGATGTGAAAGTAAAAAATGATTTTGTCAAGCAATAAAACAACTGAATTTCCTAAGATTAGAGTGCTAAATTGTTTTACTTCAGTGGCATAAGCTTTATTATTTTGGCTTTTGTCAATGCACCAAATCTAGCAACAGGCATTTTTTTCTTGAAAGGGAATTCTCCATTTTGGATTTTCTTTCAGCAGGACCGTAACCAGAACTTTTACAGGGAGGGTGCACATTGAATAAAATCGGACCATTGATCATTTCTTTTAAGAAATCAGAACCAAAAAAAAAAATTATACACATGCACCCTGTGCTCCCCCTAGTTACGGCCCTGTTCAGTGACCACAATAATAGTTCCAAGCCAAGGTTGGAGTTGCCACTCAATAAAAAGTATAGTTTTGCTATGCACAGAAATTCTAACCTTGACCATAGTTAATAGAGTTAATAAAGTAGACGACTTGGAGCTATTATTTACGGTCAATGAATGGAACTTTAAAATGGAGTACTATGTAGCTTATAAATAAATAAAGATATGTGCCCGAAACAAAGAATCTTTGTATATATAAAGAGCTTTATTGTAGTTCTTTCATACACTCTGTTTATACACTCGAACTGTCATAGACAAACATCATATAGGACAAGATGGGTAGACTTGCTGTCTTATCAAGAACAAGATCTTTTGTAGCTTAAATATTGGAGAGCTACCCTTGATGATTAAAAATCTGAGCGTGTATAAGCTTGCATGATATATACGCTTAGATTTAAGATTAAGCTTACTTATTACAAGCTTATGACTTCTATACTATCCAAGGATAATTTTTGTCTATACATGAGGGGAGAATAAATATCAAAGTCGGGAATAAAACCATATGAATAGATACCCTTTACCCATATCAAACAGTGAATAAATAGGCTTACTAGCAACCCCCGATCTTCAATTCACGGTTTATCATCAACAAAGTAGAACACCTTAGAGTTTTGTAAACATGCCTAACTTTCGTTATTTCACATGGAATCCCCACTTCCAAAATTACTCTTAAAAAATTGATTTTTAAGCTCCGATATTAGAAAAATAAATTAGCCAACCTACCTTCGGACGTCGAACTGCATTTTGAAGTTCAAGATCGAGCGATCAGAATTGAGGAAGAGTTTTTAAAGGAGAGGTAATATAGGTTACCGGTTTGTTGTTATGGCTGCCATTAAAGGCAGTCACACGTGGTGTGTCGTGATTGGTTGTTTTTTGTATTATGGCGGGAATTGTGGGAAATACTATCAGCCTTGAATAAATTGCTTGGTAACAATGGTTACACGTGGAAAGTGACCTCGGACAAAAGGAAATTTTTTTTTTTGTTTGTTTCTGATTCTTTCTTTCTTTCTTTCTTTCTTTCTTCAGAAAAGTCTGTTAACACTTGGTCAGCTACGATTTCAAGCTCACGACCACTCATGTGAGCCCATACAAATTGTCTCAAAAGCACGGTTTTTGGATCTTTTCTCAAAATAATGACCATCTAGGCAAAAAACAGAAGTGGATACAGTAAAGTCACTTCCCATTTTAGGGGTAAAAAAGAAGCCGTTTGTTTTTAGCACGTGTGATATCTTCTAGGGGTGCACGATTAGTTATCCCAACATGCCGGATGTCAGTTTTCAATTACATACTTTCAGTGTATGACGCAATAAACTCATCGTTTTTTGTTTTTTTTTTCAATTGATCTATCTTATGTTTCAAAGTGGTATATCTTTGGGGCTAATTACCCTCCCCTCCCCCTGCTTATCCGATGCATGTAGATCGTGCAACTACGAAATTAAAATAAATGCGTGGATGAAATGAATAAATGAATGAGAATGAATATAAATGAAACTGAAAGAATAAACGAATGAATAAACGAACGAAAGACTTATTGAAATGAAAGGAATTAGCCGGTATGGCCAGCTAATCTGAGAAAAAATGTTAAGGTGCAGACATACAGTGCAACATTGCACGCAACAAATTTGGATCGGGGTGACACACCTTGCAACAAAATCATGCAACATTGCTTGTGTCAGCCTGCTAGGTTAAGATACTTGGTCAGCAGTTATAAGTTTGGTGCAAGCTGATTGGCTGGAAATTTCAAAATGTTGCACGTTTAATGTTGCAGGCATGTTCACACGATGAAATTTGTTGCGCGCAATGTTGCAAGAGTAGAGCAGCGATTCAACTTCAGATTTGTTGCATGCAACGTTGCGTGCAACAAGTTTGGGGTAGACGCACGCTGCAACATTGCTAATGCGTTGATGTTGCATGCAATGTTGCACCGTGTGTCAGCACCTTTAGTCATCTAGTCTCCTACTTAGCCGCTATCATGGTCGAGCGTTGCGTGATTCCTTATCCAGTGATTCCTTATCCAGTGAATCCTTATCCAGTGGATAAATGTATTGGACAACAGCATCCACTTATCCACTGGATAGAGACTTATCCGCCAGATAGCGCCTTCCAGGCTTCCAGAAACACAATAACCAATTAAATATATGTTTTTATTGCAAGGTTAACAGGTTCATATTTTTCGCTGCTCTTAATTTCGAAGGCGGGCTTCATGACACCTCTCCTTTGCAGTGACGTTATTTCTATGTCATTAGGCAGATTAAGATTCCCGTTTTTCCTTCCCGCAAACGGCAAACTTGACCACGTTTTCATCGTTTCCCTACAATTCACTTAACGTTTTTCAAACATTCCCGCCAAAGACACATTCTTATTTTCATCTACTACTTGGAGATCATTGCGATTCCTTTTTCACTAATTTTTTAAAAAATTTTAATGGTCAACTGACGTTTCAGGTTTGCCGTAAACTGAGAATCTTAACCCCTCTATAACTAAATGAATGAATGAATTAGTAAATGAATAAATGGATGTATGAATCGAAATGAATTGACAAATATTTTAAAGGGGGACTAGCACGAAAATCGTCCAGATTTTTATTAAGCTGAAACTGTACTGGAATAACCCTTAAAGGTCTAACAATCACTGGTTAAAGTTTTTTCCTGATACTGTCGGATGGCAAGTATTATATTTTGCGAATCTTTCATAGGAGTATGTGACGTCGTCATACACTCAACACTAAACATCGCTCCATACATTTCTTTGTATTTTGTAATCAAAATATCTTCTAGTTTTATACTCAGTATCGAATGAAAGACACCATAAAATGATTCTAATCACAAGTTATGTACGTTAAGTCCGTAAGCGGACCTTTGGGCCTAATAGAATTAAAGTAAAACACGAAGTTATTTACAAAGAAATGTATGGAGCGATGTTTAGCGTTGAGAGTGTGACGTCACCGACACCTGTAGAAATTCGTAAAAACATAATACTTCCCATCGGAATATAAAGAAAAAGCTTTGACCAGTGATTATTTAACCCTTAAGAGATTATTCCATTGAAGTGTCAGTTGAATTACATTTTGGAAGATTTTCGTGCTAGTCCCTCTTCAAAACAAAAAAACAAAAAAAAACGCACGACCAAAACCCAGTTATCAGGGAAATTAAGATACTAACTCATAATTCGTTCAATTTTCAAAGTATTTATTCTTTCATTTTTTTTTCGAATATATTTTCATGCCTTCATTTAGACAAGGAAGTCAAATTCAAAAATCTCGTATTAATCTTTAGTTTTTGCATTATTTACAAAACATTTTTTTTCCAGTTCATATGTTTATGTATAATATTATTTACAATTTCATCGTATGATATATAAAGGCTGTTTCCAAATATCAAGTTAGCTGAATTATTATCGTGGAAGTTATTCATTAATGTTTTAGTTTAATATCTAATATAATATCGGGTATTTCAAAATGGGATATCTTGTGCGAATCTTAAAGGACGACTCAAGTTTTTCTACATATTACGAAGTTTCTATTGTCGAATTGCATGGAATAAAAATCTAGACCGAATTGACCAAAACTTTACAAATCATTTGCTCTGCAGTACTTTCATAGTTTTTTCGAAATACTCTTCTCGAGGCAATAGTCTACGAAAAAGTATATAAAAAATACAGCTAAGGTTTAAATAGAATTAGTTAATAACGATAGAGTTTGCCTATTTTTTTGATTAACTTTTCAAAATATATTGATATAATATTTACTTAGAAATTTCAGAATTTTTACATGCTACAAAGAAGGGTTATTTTATTGACAAATGGCGCCTTGGATATTTTGTAAACTCTATTTGAAATTGCAGCCAATATATTTTTCTTCATAAAACTTTAAATATGTACAAATGAATATTTCTTAGGTTATGTTTTTCATGTTTTTAAATATAAAAAAGGTTAAAATTGGATTATAAAGATATCTATATCGGCGTCGTTACCAGTCCTGGACTTCGGCTACTTGGAACAATCTCAGATCCACACGGAAGAGAAGAAAAATTAAAAAAACCGTAGTTACTATTCGCTACTGGCGTCTTCAACTCATCCACTCTTCGTGCTGATTGGTTCGCAGACTCCCACTTCAATAATTGTCCCATAAAATTGAAATTCGGTGAGATAATCGAACGACGCTTTTTGACGAACTCGTACGCCTCGTCGAGTCGGAATCGAAGCCTACCGATGAGATACGCAAGGCAAATCGTAGCTGATCTTGAGATTCCTGCCTGACAATGCACAAGTACACGTCCACCGGAGTTTTTGACGCTATCTGCAATAAAATCGAAAAAGAAATAAGTTTCCTTGCTAACATTACATTAATAGATCAAGCAAAGTAGCCTTCCAGCCCAAGATATATCCACAACGTATATTTACAATTAAAACATGTTTTAAATTTAATAATTTAACAAAAGGACAAAACCAAAACCAAAGAAATCATGAGGATTGGTCGTTTATATATGAGCACCAAACTTGTTTTGAAAGATAATCCATGTAAATCTATCTATCACATCCTGGAATTAAATTTGTATAGTACAAGCACATGTCGACAAAGTGTTATGCCCCCAGGCCATTTTCTATTTTAACAGGAACTGTATAGAGCTTTATTTCAACAAATTCCCCCTCCTCTGACTTGATTACAGTTTTATCCACGTCCTTATGAAACCTTTTTTAAGTGGTTGAATTATTTGATAAAGTAGAATTGAAATTTGTTCCTACGCTTACGCTCCGCCTTGCCAGCTGTGTGTTGCCCGCAATTTAGTCATACCTAAAAATAACTCTTCGAATCACATGGAATACGAAATGTTGTTTTTTTGTTCTTCTTACCTATGAATTGAGCAGTTTCTTCAAACCAGCTTTCTATATCTGCATTATAAGTATCGTCTACAGGGATGTTTTTATACTCAAATGATTCTTGGAAGTAATTTGGGATGTTTCTTGAAATGTTCATAATTGTAGTGATACCCAAACGTTGTAGAAGATCAATCCTAGATGCATGCACCTCGCTTCCCAAATAAAGATAAGGCAAAATCTCTACGGGTTCGTTTTCATTGTCTTCTTTACAAGGATATTTTTCTTTCTTGGGGTCATTTTCGAAGCGAGGGCTGAATGTCTTTCGTGCATCTCCACTTTTTAGCTTTAGCGCCAGTGGGCTTGTTTGAGAAGATGAATAGTGATGAGGCTTGACGAACTCGCACATGGATGGATATAACGAAGAAAAGCGTTGAAATCCTCCTGTAAAAATTCAAAAAAGATGATTAAATTCCAAATATACTTGAATAAGAACTGGATTAGTGTTCACAATGAGATATATAAACATTTATCAAGCTAGTAGCAGGTAAGCGAGGACGTTTCATTTCAAAAATATATCAGAAAAAGAAAAAAAGGATGTTTCAATTGTGTTAAAGTAACACGAGGTCGGATTTTTACTTCAAATTTTAAAAACCTCCAAAAAAAGAATCAATTTATACTTACTCGGTGAACAAAATAGGAAACTAATGTTCAAAAAAGTTTTCTGTAAGTTGTATTTTGACGTTTAGAACTATACTTCTCAACTGAGTCGCATACATAAACTATGCCCTCTCGTTGTGGACGCGAATGATGTCATGAATGGACTCTTGTGCCCACAACTACAATTAGCATTTGAACAAAGACTAGACTAAGATCAATTCATTATGCACCATCCGCTTGCACGCGCCGAGGGTTGGGGGAAATAAGGTCATTATTCGTCCACGTCATTAAATCAAATGCGAAACTAAAGGCTGTGAGTAATATTTTATTAAGAGTCTTGTCTTTCGTAGGTTTAATACTCATTTCAATGAACTCGGGGGGAAATGGCGGGGGGAAAAGGTGGGCGGAAATAAGGCGACAATGAATCAAAAGCGAAAACTTATTCGATTGAACTTGGGGAAAAATGGCGGGAAAATAAGTATTGGCGTCATTGAACCAAAACCAAAGCCTAAACGTTGTGAGTAATATTTTATAAAGATTGTTAGGAGTCACGCTTTTTCTTGATCTCATTTCTCGATCTCATTTATTCACAAAAATGGCTGGGAAAATGTTACGAAACAAAAGCGCGCACGCGCAACATTAAAAAAATTTAAAAAACCCAAAATACTTTTCTTCTTTGTCCCCTCTTTGACAACAATAAAGTTAAAATTATTCCTATCAAAATAATTTATATTTTTATTATTGCTTTTCAGAATATTGGAAAAGAGGGTTGTAATGACTACTTGATACTTCGTCTCGCCACGTTTGTCGTTCCACTTTCGACGTGTCAGATAGGCTCGAGTTGTTTAGACTAGAAAGGTGATCACATGATAATTATTCTTGAAAAAGAACAATAGACCAAGCTAAAAGGGACTTTTATTTAAGAGAACGATACCTCTGTCGAATAAACTGTCATTTTGAGAGTATTTACTTTGTTTTTAGACTTTGATGTTAACAACAATCCGCGTTTAAACACAAGGAAAGAAAAGAAAAGAAAAGAAAAGAAAGAAAAGAAAAGAAAAGAAGATAAGAAAACAGAAAAAAAAAGAAAATGAATATTAAAAAAATTAAAAAGTTTTTTAGATTAAAATTTTTCCTTCGGCCTAAATAAGCTTTCCATAGGTTTTGGCTCTATCCTCGTATTGTTATCTAAATAAGCTGTAACAGTTACAATGTTTTCTAAACTTATCTTGTTTCTGTTTTCGAAAATAGAATTGAGTGATCACCAACGGACATCCGAAAACACAACAAAATATTACTATTCATCCGACAACGTTTCCCCACTAAGGAAATGATGAAGTCTTTGGTTATAAAAGCGAAATATTGTGAACAGACCAAAACTGAATCGAGGTTTAAAATCGGATTTTTTACACCACGCCTATTGCACGTGCCAGAAGCGAAAAAAAAAATCAAAAATCTTTTATTCTTTAGTGTTTTGATTGAATTTGGAGTACAGTTTATTCAGCGTGGGCGGTCAAGAGTTGAATCAAAGTTAATGACTGTTGAATTTGTAACGAAATTTGTAGACCAAAGTTACATTCCAAAGAATGGGCCGTTATATTGGTCTATTGAAGTAAAAACATAAAATGGCGCGAAACTCGTTGCACGTTTACAAACAACGAACAATGGCCTGGTGGCAAACAGGCCATTGTGAAAATATCCCGCCATTCGAGACAAAGGCGCTGATTCATTCATCGAGCGATCTGAAGCGATTATGTACATAAAATTAAAACATCCCTTTGTGAAGTTGTGGTGATGTGTTTACGAGTCCAGAACGGTCTTACGACTCTAATGAAATATGGCACTTGTATTCGTAGAATCGAAGTATTATTTTATAAGGTTATTAAAATTCTCTTAGTTTTTATCACCAGGACAAAGAGTAACCCCTATTTGCCATTTATACTAGTCAAGTCTCCTTGCTTGCACGTGGCAGTACTGTAGTACAATTTTCACAATAGAAAGAATCTCCAGTACTACTACGTATACTGTTTATATTCTTAAGTTTTCTTACATACATACTAACCTTTAAGAAAAAAGTGTTTGGATCTTTTTCTTTCTCTTCGTAGTAGTGTAGCAACTATTTTGATGGTTGTATCCGGTTCAAGTTCGTTCCAATTAAAAGTTTCATCATCGTAATAAATCAAAGTTTCTGCTTCGTCTATGGCGAGTTTCGATTCCGGACAAGTCAATAAACTTGATAAAGTTGCACTACCTCGTTGCAATCGTCTTTTAAGTATCGGAGGGCAGTGAATATTGAGTGAGTCCTTAATGTGGGCCACGTTATAGGCCAAAAACGAACGGCAGTCTACAAAAATGCAGCGATGTGGTTTGGTACGGGACAAATTGAGGGATGTGAGAGGCGAGATTTGTATTACATCCTCAGAATCCATCGCCACCATTTTGATTCCACCAAATACGCGGGCCGTGTTGAGGTTATTCTCTTGACAATGGATTTTTCTGTAGTAAAAAAAAGCCTAAATTAAAATGTATTTTAAATTGTTTTTTGAAAGTCTCACACACTCAGTTCACTTAACGTGCTATAGCTACTACATACATGCCTAGTGTTTACATATCGTTGCACGGCCTTTTATAGCCCCTAATACAAACCCCGTGACAAAATGTTCTATTTTTAGATCCAAAACAGTTGCTACGTCACGATATAGGCGTGATTTCACCCATGTGACATGTTTTCGTATTTTGAATGATTCGATCATTGAAAACAATACCCTCTCGTTCCTTTTATGGATATGACAGGTCAAACACCAATCGGATACAGCCATGAAATATTGGATCTGCGATCATGCGATTTCAAATGACGTATAATGTTATTGAAAGATCGTCAAAAATATCTCTGAAACAAACCATTGTAAAACAGAAAAAATGTCCTGAAACGTACAGTAAAATATTCACTCAATGATGTAATAACTATTAGCAAAGTTATTGTCTACAAAGTTTAAGTAAAGATATATTAGAAATTTGAAGAAAAACTTCAGCATTTTAACCAATGCAACTCAAATATGGTAGATAACTTAAAGAGTATTCCAGTACCGCTCGAAAGCTTGAGTACAGTACCGCTTTTGTACGGTTAGGTTTAGTGAGAATCCATGGCGATACTTATAACCATTCTTTTATCTAAAATAAAAGTTATTTGAGATATGAAAATTATGTATATCAGAAATGTTTACAGTATTATGTTAATTGAGTCACGTAAGCATATAATTAAATGCATACTTTAGCTATTACTTGGCAATATTCTCGGCTATGTTTATGTTTATTAAATAAGCTTTATTAGAGACCTAGCTAGTGACTGTAAAATCACTTCTAAGTGGAATATTTTAAATAATCCATCCCTACAAAGTCATTTGCTTATTTGAATTTCCAGTTTGAAATAATAGAGTGACAAAATCGGTGATACTGAATGAAATACGCTATCAATCGAGTTAACAGTTCAAAAAAATATGGTTTTTATTTTTACTTTGCATTTTTTTTAAATCATGAAACACTTGAAAAACCAGTTAAGCTAGTTTTGATAGTCAGGCTGAAAAAGCCAAAGCAATTCGTGATCGAAAGTAACTCGTGTAACTCAAGAATCTATGATTTTCACTTACATTGCACAAAATTAACTTTTGATACCAGGACGCAACACATAATCAGAAAATGAATGTATAATTTCATAAAGATACTTATTGTTACTTTCTGAGGGAAACTTTTCTAATAGACCGACTGACGCTTCAGCCTTCATAAGGTGAATAGAAAGTGGGGAATGCTGATAAAATATCACGATTGAAACTCATACTTTTTGTCAATTGCCAGTTTTTGTTCTCTTTCTGTTTCTTTTTAACTCAAAAAAGATATAAATAATTTTACATTTCATGCCCACCTCACTGTGCTACGTTATTTGGGTATGGTGCGGGTGTATATATATATTTCAAACTTCGAGTTCGAGTATTTTGTCGAGCCTGTCAGGACGATAAGATATGTAGAAGAGAAGAAATGTCCACTCTTCTACACCCAAAAATGTCCAATAATTTATTCATTCAACTATTTTTTGTAACTAAAAATGGCAAATACGTGACTGTCATTGATTGTCGCAAGATATTACAACATTACAAAACATACAAACATGATGTAGCAGGAAAGCACGTAAAATAGGCTAGGCAATATTGGAATTTCCTGATTAATGTTATTCTCTACTTTCACATCTCCATAATCCTTTGCGTCTTTTCGTAAGTCAATACGTATTTTTCGTAAGTCAATACTTTTTCTGTAAGACTAAAACTCTTCATGATCTGTACACACAAAAATAACTTGGAATAAACTGATAATCAGTATTATACAGATAAAAGCAGGTATAGTATAAATTGAATTAAGAAATTTTTCAATTTGGGACAGTTTTTTGATTGGTCACTCCCGCCAAAAACGCAAGGCATTATGGTGATGTGAAAGAAGAGAATTTTTTAGTTTTATTTTGGGACACATGGTTAGCGCTAACCATGGCTAGCGTCTGTTAATATTACATACGAAACGCGTCGGAGTAATAAAAGTTTACAAAACCTAAGGAAAGATCAATTGTTCATTTGTGCTGCTCACCTGTACACATCATTTTTTTTAACTGATTAAAAAGATTGTTTAAAAAAAATAGGGCTATAGTCGCCAGTTTCTTCTCTGCAAAACAGCAGTACCGTTCATTCCCAAATCGTTGAGGCTTAATTTTTGTTGAAGTTGAAGAGGAATTTTGTTTTTAAGTTGGGTGATAAAAGGCATTGATTTTGGCGTTAACTTGAGGTTGAAGCGATTGTGAGATGTCGAACTTTGAACAAGATTTTGTGTTGACCTAAAAAAAAGTGTTAATATACAAATAATTTGTTGATTTTGAACGTGTTAACATCCGTTGGATTTTGCACCTGAAAAGTGAAAGGACTTGTCACTGATTATTTCTTTTTGCTTCATAAGTGAAACGTTTAAGGTTTGAATTTCGTCAATGTTTCATTTATACAATGTATGAGAGAACACTCGATTACTCGAAAAAAATACATAATATGTCATCCCTTGAGCTAATCGATTGGAAATAAGATTCATATGTATTCTGATCATTCGGTGTATTTGAACTCAAAGCTTGCACTGTTTAGAGCCAGGGTTTGAAACAGTAGCGAAAGTTTAGCAAAAAAAAACTAAAAGTATTCTGATTACGGTTCGAGTATCCCAAGCTTTTATAATGATGTTATCATTATAAAACGACAACGACAAGACCAAAGTTTGGCGATATTTTAAGATAAATTAATTACTTAATTAAATGGGATTTTAGCAGTGTCATTTCTACAGAGTAGCTAGAGAGAAGTGTTGAGGGTAGAATCGAGCGAGTTGATCAAGTCGCGATACAAACTATCCTAAACTGAAACAAGTGAACTAGCATGTGCGCTTGATATATCTGAACGTGACGTAGTCAAACGTATATAAGTATTTATGTTCAAGGTTCGAGTGTATTAACGTAACTACTAAGTTCTAGCCATATTATTATGATTTTGACAGTAGAGTTTAAGCTATTGCGTGCAGAATTACTAATTGACTCAGCAATTGTACGTATGTTAGTTAATCGTGTCTTTTAGCACAAACTCTCACTTCCAAATGAAACATAATAATTTGTTTACATTTTTGCAAGGAAGCTAACCTTTCCTCTCCGGAAAGGAAGTAACGTGATGAAACTCGCTATTGCGATAATTTACATTTCGTCATATATATATTTACATTTTCAAAATTCGATTTTTAAAATTTTCTCTTCTCTTCTCTTCTCTTCTCTTCTCTTCTCTTCTCTTCTCTTCTCTTCTCTTCTCTTCTTTCTCTTCTCTTCTCTTCTCTTCTCTTCTCTTCTCTTCACTTCCCTTCCCTCCTTTTTACTCTTGTTCGTTTCTCTTTTCTCTTTCTTTTCTCTTCCTATTCTTTCTAACTCTCTCTTATATCCATTTTATCGAACACTTGAAACGCCTAGTCTAGGACACATCTTATGACCCTCTTTGCTTCTCTCTCTGTCAGTAGCAAACGTACACGAATTCGAAACTTAATTATATAAAGACGTGCATGGATAGCTTCGTGATTATAAAAATCATTCCCCCGCTTTGGCTGGCCGGATTGATCTGTACTTTGACCTGGTAATATCAATCCACCGGATTCAATAAACTGATACAAATGTGATGATCTGAGCTTCGATAACATGCTTTCATTCGTTTTCGATTTGTCGATGAGATAATAATTGGAAATTGTTATTAATCCTTATGTATAATTAATCCGTAAAACGCTTTTTTAGTTAACGATAACTCACGAATTAACTTTGAGTTCTTTTAGCGAATTTGAAACTGATACAGAACGAGATCATTTACTTTTCACTGAAGTTACTCTTGTTTTTATTCAATGACGTAGTTGTTATTATTGTTGTTGCGGTCATTAGTTATTGCGGCTGCTACTTCTGTTCATTATTATTATTGGTGTTGTTGCTGTTACTTTCGTTGCTGTTAACTTGTTGTTGTGGCTGTTGCTGTTGTTGTTGTGGCTGTTGTTGTGGCTGTTGTTGTGGCTGTTGTTGTTGCTGTTGTTGTGGCTGTTGTTGTGGCTGTTGTTGTGGCTGTTGTTGTGGCTGTTGTTGTGGCTGTTGTTGCTTGTTGTAGCTGTTGTGTGTTGTTGTTGTGGCTTGTTGTTGTGGCTGTGTTGTGGCTGTTGTTGTGGCTGTTGTTGTTGCTGTTGTTGTGGCTGTTGTTGTGGATGTTGTTGTGGTTGCTGTGGCTGTTGTTGTGGCTGTTGTTGTTGTTGTCGTGTTGGCTGTTGTTGTTGTTGTTCGTTGTGGCTGTTGTTGTTGCTGTTGTGTGTGTTGTGGTTTGTGGCTTGTTGTTGTTGTTTGTGGCTGTTGTATGGCTGTTGTTGTTGCTGTTGTTGTGTTGTGGCTGTTGTTATGGCTGTTGTTGTTGCTGTGTTGTGTGTGCTGTTGTTATGGCTGTTGTTGTTGCTGTGTTGCTGTTTTGGCTGTTGTTGTGCTGTTGTTGTTGCTGTTGTGGCTGTTGTTGTGGCTGTTGTTGTTAAGTTGTGCTGCTGTTGTCGTTGTTGTTTATAGTTTTTGGCAGCGTACACGCGCATGATGTTGAATATTTTTGCTTTATATTTTCGGCACGTTCAATGAAAACTAGCCTGAGGACGAGAGATTGCCAATAGCTTTCTAGTCCTAGGATAATGTATTCTTCCATCAAGAAAAGGCATTGAAAAGTCGTGTTTCCTAAAATGGCCGAACGGCTTATCTCCTTGATAATATAGAGTCACGTGCCATGAGATGAGTATTTATTGATCACTCTTTGATCACGCTTGCCGTCTTCTCGGATCTTCTTGACATGAACATAAAAGGAAATCTAGGAAAACTAAAAATGGATATACAAGGACAAGAAAGCCTAAAAGCAAGCAGAGTTTTGTAATTAAGTGGGATGATGCGCGATACAAGTCGTGGAAAAATGATGCTTGTTGATCTTGATTCAACATTTTTTCAATGTACAATGTACCGATAATTATTTAAGTCGGAGTGGATGGGGGGTGGATGCAAAAAAATTTTCAGACCCCTACCTAATAGCATTGATGTATTTCGGGTACCCCCCCCCCTCTTCAATCGTTTAAAAAATCCACCTAACCCTCTCAATCCTCCTTTTGACCTTTGAAAAAAATTTCATTACGATATATTTATCATTATTTACAAACTATACATTTTAAACAATGAAATGTTTTCGTGTCATATGCACTTTAACTACTTGATCCAAATACAAAAATGCTGTATGTAAAATTTAGGCCGGGCTGACTAACACCTTTGCTTTTAGCTTGTTTCCGACATTCTAGACTATAAGCTAATTAAGGAAGACAAGGAATGAAATCATTAGTGTCAACAAGGGAGATAAGCCTCTACCGCCGAGCAAGTTAACACCGTTGATGAAGAAACTGTTTACATTTCCGCAGTAAACTAAATTGCAAATTATTAGAAATATTTTGAAATTCGAAAACTTAGGAAAAAATGCTTTGCTTTGGTATTACTAACATATTTGGATTGTTATGTATGTATGGCCAAGCCTAAACCACGGAAAAATCACGCGGTTTAGTATTGAGCAATGAACAATCTACGCCCTGCCTGGACCAGGGGTGTTATATATACTGTAATGTATCGCATTTTCTATTATTAGTGACTTTGCGTGTATTTAATAAAAAGATAGAGGGTTTATTGAAAAAGATAAAAAAGAAGAAATAGAAAAAGTTGAATTTTCTTTGTCGACTTCAAATACTAAGAAAACTTCAACAAAAATTGAATCGGCAGAAGAAGAAAAACGCGAACTGATAATAAATGTCTCTCAGTATAAACTATATGTTTTGTAAATTGACAATTTTGCTTGTATTTAATAAAAAAGCTAAAGGATTTATTGTATTGAAAGCGAAAAGAAAAAAGAAAAACAAAGAACTTTCTTTGTCGACTTAAAGTGAACTATAAAGAAAACTTCAGAAAGAAAAACACATGTTGATAATAATGTCTCCTAACTGCAAGGAAGTTTCGTAAATTGTCATTCTTGTGAAATTAAATTGCGTTAGATAAAATATAAAAATCTTAAACCTTTTGCAAAAGATATTAAGAAGAAGACGACTATTGTCAATAAAAGCAGAACTAGTTGAGATTAGATGCGATTTTTCCCACTCGTGTTTGATGTGGCACTTTCTTACACTTGAATATTATTTTGGATAAACTGTTTCTGAATAATTTCATTTCAAAAATAAACTGTATTTTTCTCGTACCTTGACTTTTTAGCTTTCATTGTCGTAAGAGTTCAGATAAAGCTTCTCTCACAACACCCTCGTACGATATCACAACAAGTCTCCACGCCAAAAATATTCCGTTATTTACCTCCGTAAATGTCCCGTTTTGTCTCTTGGTTGTTCGTGGACGTACTTCCTATACTGAATCACTACTCAACTGAATAGCGATGGCCAGGCATGGTTTTATAGTTTTGACAAAGAAATCCGATTACATTCTATAAATACAAGCCATTACTGTGACCTTAGTGTGGATTAGAGAAATGATATACCGATGATGACTGACATCACTCTGGACTTCCGGGCCAACCCATCGCCACCAAGACGGAAGTGGACTTTTAGCAGACCTAGCCCATACTAGCTATTAACTATGCCTAGCCCATTGACCAGTGTCTTAAGGTTTTGAAAAGTGATTTGTCATCGTAGTGTCTAATTCTCTCTATTATTTAGGCTTGCCCCGATTTTGATCAGCCCCGGCTTGAACAGTTTAAGACTTTGACCTGTGAGTCAGCCGTGCCATGAGTAGATCAACATAGCGGTACATTTTCAGGGAAGTAGCCGTGCAATTCCTTTGATAAGCTCAGTGGTTCTTTCAGGGTCCAATCTATGATTTTGTCGTGCCCTGATCAAATTTGATCAGTTCAGAGGTTGTTTTAGGCCAGGTTTGGTCTGTGGGTTAACCGTGCCCTGACTTGTGACTCGCTCCAGAAGTAGGTGAGGGTTCGTTGAACTGTATGGTTACTTATGCTTACTGTATTGGTTTGTTTTCTCTCTCCTCTACTATATAAACATCTCTCTCACTCTTACTTTCTATTGACTCCGACGAAGGACTAACGTCCGAAACGTCAGTCTCTACGTTCACTACGGTGTTAAACTTATAAATCTACCGATAACTTGTATGGTTACTTTACATGTCGGTTTGGCCATCAGATACAGCTTATATACTGACTGACATTCCGTTGTTGTCTATCCGAACCATATTTACTGACAATTCGCCATTGGAATTTCAAAAAATAGCGCCAAAAACGTCAGCACATCTGACTTTAAAATCAGTTATTTAAATGAGCCAGTTTTTAGGCCATAAATTAGAGAGGGGTAGTGTTGAACTTGATCTACATTCATTTATATCTTTAACTATTTCATTAGTGCTACGCGGTCCACATACTCTCTACATTCATATGATGAATTACAGGTCTAGCTATTGATCCATACTTAGACATAAAACTAAGGGATGGAACACAGGGCCTGGGAGTACCATCCAAAACAGGCCCCACCCAGACAACACTATTCATACTTCATTAATTATGAAGTGGGTGTGGTTGTCTATATCAGTTAACTAATTTTTTATAGGATTTTCTAGAAGTGTGAACAAGTTTGTTTGTAATTTTCGAGAGAACAACAACCATTAAGGCGACCTATCGTCGTCATGCGATAATTGAAATCCGAACGAAATGCACTTACTTTACTAGCTTCCTAAAACGAGTGAAAATAAAGATGGCAGCAAATGATTAAATCCACGATAAACTAATACAAAAAGTGATTAAAGATTTTTAGTAATTTATGGTATAAGAAATGGATAATGTCTTCAGTCTTTGGATCAGTGTAATAATTTATATTCTCCGTCTTAAAATAACAACCAACTTTTATTTATTACTATATTTAGTTGACTCTTCTTCACTATAGTGATTTTTAAGAACGTCCTATAATTAAACTCACTGACATCTATTAAAATCACAGTTGGTTTATAGGTCCTTCACAGCGTGTTTATCCCCCCATCCCTCCCCCCAGGTTGATCGATTTTGCGGGGGAACTTAAGTTTTGCTGGCTGACATATCATAGAATCTTTAAGATGGCTAGAATAATTGGCAGGGAAATTACACAAGGTGCTAGGAATTATACAAAAGCCAAACTAAAAATATTTCTAGATATGTTTTGTTACGTATGGCAGTTATGCATGCTTTGTTACATATGGCATCTTTAAGGTGACTAGAATAATTGACAGAAACTCACACAAGGACAACACAATTCCACAACTAAACTGCAAGAAAAAGTTAGAATTACAGAAAATTCTTCTTCTTCGAAGGCTAAGGCTGCGGGGATGATGACTCATGCATCGTTAGGTGTGACTCTTCAATTGCTTCCGCGTTCAAGGTTTGTGATTAGCTGTTCTGATTAGAACGGAGTGGAGGCCTCTTTGTAGTCGCAAGGTACGTCTGTGTACGTTTTAATCGGCGTAAATACAAAATTTCAACTACCAGTCATGAACGTAGCGGTTTACAGACGAAAGGAGAAGTTCTATAAACGAGAATAAAGAGAGAATACTTTTCGAAGAAGGGGAAAGAGTTTGCTTTCGAAAGTTTTGCCATCGCAATGGGAAGGACTAAAATACTCATTCAACATCCATCAGGCAATACCCTCTGCTCATAAACATGTCTTCGCTGTTAAACGTCAATCATAACTGTGCTAGATTATTCTGTTGGACGTAATAGCTCCGTTTAGGTGGTGCAGATTGGTAATATATACTATATCTGTCTGCCTTCATAAACCCTCATGGCTTAATCAGTCCGTTCGCCGTACGGGGAGTCAAATCGTCGCCTATTTGCAGAGGCACACCGCGAAAATAATCATAAATTCGTAATTCAATGATCGAGTAAAAAACCGGGTACTTTAGAGGTTTTTCTTAGTGTTTTTGTTAAATGTTTTTCGCAATTAAAACTGTTATTTCGTAAAGTGAGTTAAGGAACAAATGTTATAGTTGTGGCTAGATAGCTGGGCTGGGCAAGTGTAAAGTGCAGGGTGAGGCCTTCGAACCGGGAGGTCTTTCTTTTATCTTCTTCACTGTAATTAATTAATCAAATGTTCGATAATAGAATGTTTTGTCCATTTGCTTTCTGATGAGCTCAAAAGTAATTCAGCATATGATTAATCGGCGGTTGGACTTTATGTGAGCGTTTATGTAATGAAGGGGTGTTGGAATAAAAACGTTCTGTAAACTGACGTCTCGAAATTTTGACGTTGGTCTGAAGCTTCCAAATAAAAAGATTTGTTAATGAAGTGGGATTTTAATAACAGGTAGAAATAATACTTTAAAAGACGATGAAGAATTAAAGAAGAAGGAGAAGGAGAAGGAGGAGACAAAAAAAAATGAGGAGACAAAAAAAATACATGAGGACTTTTGAAGGAGAACTGACAACCGACAAAAGCTTGTAAACAAAAGATAAAAATGAAAAAAAAAACCCTGAGAAATATAGAATTTTACGAATCATTACTGATTCCATCTCTCACTACTACCTAACTTCCAAAGTAGTTTATAACATCACTTGTTGGGATTGTAATTTTTTGTGATGTTATACGGAAAATCCAATGCTGCTCCCATGTCGGAAACACCTTTCTCTTCTTCAGTGACGACAGAATGACAAGGATATAGATTGTACCGAGAAAAAACCTTTTAAACTGTTGACCTTTGACAGGAAACCTAAATCTCCTGAAGTTAACAACTGCCACAAGGCTTCTACTAGCTATTCAATAAGATACATGATACTTATTTGAAAGCGAGTAAATATGCTAGCCATGTTGGGTGATGTTCACAAATTATCATGGCACTTCCGTGTGCACGGTTTCTCGTATTTCATCCTTGCCCTTTTGTACAAATTGTACTATAATCAAATTAGTTTATGGTTCTCTAAGGAATGTATAGAGGCTGCAAATAGCGGGGAGTTTTGGATTTTCATGCCTTTTTTCATTTATTTTCATTTTGAATGACAATTTTACCGGCTGCAATATCCAACATGGCCGCCATTGAAAAAAATCTTATTTTTTGCATTGACTTCTATTTAACATGATTAACCAGCAAATTTCAGAATCCATTTCCTATATATAAAAACCTTGATTTTTCTTTACGTTTTAATGAGATACACTGGGCCGGCATGTGTATTTTTATTCATATGATTCGCCACAATTGAGGTCAACAAAATAATGGCATATAGGGACAACACGTGCTTAATCGACTGTCTTGTATTCGGTTTGAAATATTAAAATACTGTGTCATTGTAGAGCTTTTCTCCTTAGTGGATTGAGAATAAGTACTTAGCTCTACAGTATTTCAGTTCCTAAACTAATGAATTAATCGATGGCAACGTACGGGTAGAAAACAAATTCGTCCCCCTTAACTGAAAAATTTGCAGCGGACAGAATGTATACTGTTTATCAAAGCGTTGTAGTTTTTCGTATTTTCCTTTGAGTATCACAGTAAATATCATAATAAAACTTGTTTATAGTTGTTTTGTTTTTCATCTAGGAAAAAATCGATAAGAAAAATCTGAAATATGTCGTGTACTGAATAAACCAGTAGCTTTACTAGCCTTTACTTTCCCGCCTTTTATGCAAATCATGGACCTCGTGATTTTTGACAGAGCCATGCTTGTTATTTAGTCGGCCTCAATGAGAAAGAGTTGAATTGATTTGTAAGATAATAGAAACTGTAATAATATAACACAAATGTTTAATCTATGTCTTAATCATGGACACATCTTTAGACATGATGATCAAAAAAAGGATAACGTCTTCTTAGAATGCGTGAAAATTCGAATTATTCCTTATTATTTACTATTTAAAAGGTTTTGCTTATAGAATTTCTGGTCTCTATAATTTTGCCTGTTAAAAAACATGAATTTTAACAGGGATTCTCTATTAAAAATGAAACAAACTCGTGTAAATGCAACCAAACTAGGCAAAAAGGAAGCAAATGTTCACGATGTTTTTACTTTTGTTGTGATTATAGTTTTTACTTTTTTCCTTCTTCTTTATCCAACATGGCCGAGTAAGGAGAGACTAAGATATGTCAGACACCATGGCCCCCTTCAGTTTCGACCACATGATCTGAACAGGTTCGCGCGCTTTTTTTTCACGTCGCAACGTATTACTCATTCATTGATCCATTCACTTGTTTGTGTAAGACATGACTCATCAATATAACAATGCGTTCATAGTTACTAGTGTTTTTTTACT
This sequence comes from Actinia equina, assembly GCA_011057435.1. Classification (NCBI taxonomy): domain Eukaryota; kingdom Metazoa; phylum Cnidaria; class Anthozoa; order Actiniaria; family Actiniidae; genus Actinia; species Actinia equina. Next base: position 176,528 of record WHPX01000639.1, read on the forward strand.
TTAAAATCGCTTGTTTACCACTAAACCAATATCAGAATATAAATACAAGAAATATCGACTTTTATTTTCAATATGGCAAGAGTTACGAACTGTAATAGTATTTTTTAATTTTGTTAGAATCTGAATTAAAACTCTCAGTGAAATATTATGAAGTACTTTTTATAGAGGAGATTTTATAAAAAATAAAGTTCGTTTAATAACATTTACATTGACTAGTTCTTACCTTAAATAGAGTGTCAGTCGACGTCCAGCACGTTTAGAACAGAGACCCGCATTGTCTTTTGAGCGAAGATAACAACGATCCAGCTTGAGACAAACAAAAACCGGAAGTGACAATGGATGTTCAGAGAGAAAGCGCGGTAAAAACAGGTGCCGGTTGTATTACTCTCTATTGTTGCCAGCCTTGCCAGTCACATGTAGTATTTTCATCTGAGCCGCCAACGATAATCGATTTTAAAAGCTTTTGCAATTCAAAAATGCAACCGTCTCAAAGCAACTTCACAAAAATGAACTTTGATTTTAAAATTTAGTTCAAAAAAGTCGATTTGAATGAGTTAATTGTTCCATTTTTGGCTCTATTAAATCAATGAAAAGCCAGCCAGTGTCAGACAGGTACCAGTATACATTATGACACCAGGGCCAGCCCCCGTCAGATTAATTAATCCAAATCAAAAAACTTTGCCTTTGTTTCTTTGTTCTTGTTTTTAAAATAAGTTGTTTGTCAGCGAGATTTGTTTTACAACTTCATCACGTAGGACCGGTAGTTTCAAGTTGGCTATAAGAATAATACACTTCTTGAGATATTTTTTGTAAATATCACTGATTGTTTAATTTTTTAATTTTTTTTAAAAAAAGGTCATAAAACCCTCTGACTAAGACCGATACAGTTTTGTCAAATGGCTGCTCATATGTGTAATCCAGTCAATTTTTAATACGTACTATATAATAGTTGCAAATAAAATTAACGTTTTATAAAGAGCGGTTTAAAGCATTTCATAAACTTTTGATTTAGTGGTATTTTCAAACATTGGATAGTCAAATGTTATCAGAACAGTCCTCTATCAGAATCTATTATTAAGAAAGGAGCAATAACGGAGACTGTTCATATGGTTGTCATGGGATACCTTTGTCACGCAACCACCTCACCGTACTTCCCTCCCCCTCCCCCCATAACAATAATAATTTACCTTTTCATCATTACTGTCCCATAACAAAGGAAGAAGAAAACTTTTAATAAAAATATAATCTTAATATAAATGTTAAGAAAATTTCCAGAAGCTTTGTGACCTATTCGTAATATTTGTAACCAATGTTTTCCCCCTTTTCAACATTCAATGAAAACTAAAGCTTGGGCACCCTTTGGTAATGATTTTGAAATCAATACAGTTGGGCTTCCTGTGTTCTGCACAATAATAAATTTTTAAAAACAAAAATGGCGGACGGAAACTCAGAAAAAATTCCATCAATTACAATAAAATGGAGCGGAAAAGACTATATTATCGACAATCTTGAGCCTAATGATACTATTGGAAGACTTAAAGACGTTATTAAAGATAAAACTGGCGTACTTCCTGCAAGACAAAAGCTTTTAGGGCTGAAATTTAAAGGTAAAAATATTATTAGGATTGCAAAAAATCAGCTATAAAAATTTAATGTTATATATTAATCCTAAATATTGCTGGAAATAGCAAACTTTCTTGCATGATTAAGAATGTACTTTTAAGCTCTATTTAGTAAGAACTTTTTTCGTAGTTTATATATTTTTAGATACAGTTTACGCTACATTATCTTGTTTAGAAGAGTCATTTTAATATAACATACTGCAGAAAAACTTTGTTGACAACAGGGTACCTTAAAAATCAACGAAAGTTATGAATATGAGAAATATCATATGTTTTGAAACAAGTCATAAGTGGATCTAGGATTTTAAAAAGAGGGGTACTGCCTTGCAGCAATGGCACAGGAAAGTCTTACTGCAGTTTTTGATATTCTGCGAGCACATGAAGATTTTGACGACTCATTGTGTAATACTCCCCTTCACATTTCCTGGCGCCATCGTGACAGGTAGCCATGCCTTTGCATTGAAGCAAGAGGAAGAGTGAGCTGGCAATGAGAAAGACCTTTTTTAACACCTTGGACAATTATTCACATGTCTCTATCATTGCAAGCTCACCACTTGTCTAGCTTCAATGCAAAGGAACAGCTACCTTTTAAGATGGTGCAGGGAAATGTAAAGGGGACTATTGGTTTTCTTACTGCTGTGAATTAAGAATATAAAAGCTAGCAACTGATTAATTTTAATTGACAGCAGTGAAAAACAACATTTTTGCATGCAGATCATACATGTAACTACTGAGCTCAACTTGTAAATTATGAAAAATTACAGCAAAAGGCATGAAAATGATTTTAGAAAAAGGAATCTAAAAGTGACTAAATGATATTTAACATTTTGAAATCTTCAAGCAAACTGAGCGAAAGATTATCTGGATAAACATTTTCATTTATAAACACTTTTTTATGTGCAAATGTCAAGTTGATTATAGTCACACACCCAACTTACCTCCTTGAATATTTCCCCTGCAAAGGGTGGAGTACGATGTAGTACGTAGTACTGTACTTGTCTTTCACGTCTGGAGTCTCTAAGTCTGGAGTTTTTAAGAGTCAATAACTGTGCACCAGACCCCTCTTACCACCCCGGTTATTACACAGGTAAACCACCAGATGAAAACACAAAGTTAAAAGCTTTGAACTTGAAGCCAAACAATAAGATCATGATGATGGGCACAAGAGAAGAAAAACTGGTATGTATTGTATCTGTCTCAGACTCTAAGTTTATGGATTCTAGGTAGAATAGAATAGTTAATGTTTTTTTAAATATCTAGGCAGAGGTTCTCAAGCCATCAGAAGAATTGGTTAATAATGAGGTTGTCAATGATTTTGATGTTGAAGAAGATGAAGTAATGGTGGAAAACAAGTAGGACATTGAAAAATTTTCCTTCCTTCCTTCCTTTGTCCCTTTGTTTGTTCATTTGTTCATTTGTTCATTCGTTGTTCATTCGTTCGTTCGTTCCTTCCTTCCTTCCTTCCTTCCTTCCTTCCTTCCTTCCTTCCTTCCTTCCTTCCTTCCTTCCTACCTTCCTACCTTCCTACCTTCCTACCTTCCTACCTTCCTACCTTCCTACCTTCCTACCTTCCTACCTTCCTACCTTCCTACCTTCCTACCTTCCTACCTTCCTACCTTCCTACCTTCCTACCTTCCTACCTTCCTACCTTCTACCTTCTACCTTCCTACCTTCCTACCTTCCTACCTTCCTACCTTCCTACCTTCCTACCTTCCTACCTTCCTACCTTCCTACCTTCCTACCTTCCTACCTACCTTCCTTCCTTCCTACCTTCCTTCCTTCCTTCTTCAGAATCTTTCTTGTATCCATTATTTTTCAATTATCCATTTATCTATCCATCCATTCTTTCATTTGCTCCATTCTATCCTTCATGCAGGATTGTTTAATATTGCATGATTCAATGGATTCATATATTTTTATTTCAGAGAAGAAAATTTGTCCAAAATAGCCAAAAGGGTATCAGACTACAAGATCAATGTCCTCAATGAACCAGATGAAAACAAGAAGCTACTCGTTCTTGATGTTGACTATACTTTATTCGGTAATTATTGTTTTTAACTTAACTTAGCAAATAGACGGGGGGAAATATGGGTACACAAATTGTGTAGAAAAGGTTTGCAATAAAGATATGTATTTTTTGCTACCCTAAACTTTGTGTGCATTCTGATTGGCTGTTGCAGTCGGCAGTATTTTCTATCTTTGACCATAGTTTGGAAATCCTAGGATAACAACAAAGTAATAGTTACAAAACAATATGAAAGTAAATTGGAAAAGATACTGTAAATAAGTCCATTACGTACTGTCCGATGGTCTCAATAGGTGAAAACTTTGCCCTTGGACCTCCTGACCGCTAAACAACCTCTATGTCTTTTATTTGATCAGGGTTGGATTCAAGGGGTGTCCTGCAATGCACCAGGTCTACAACCCCCTAAGACCATAATGTTTTTAGCTTTTTTGAAGCAAAAAAAAACATTTTGGATACATAATATCTCTATGCACATTTCTTTGAAAAATCCTGGATCTGCCCTGGTTGAGGATGATACTACTTCTGAATCTCGGTATCTTTTAGAGGTACTTTGTTCCCTTTCACCAAGACATTTCAACAAGCCCTGTCACCAAGCCCTTGCACACCCTTGTGTTTATTTAAGTCACTGAATACAATTTTGTCAATTATTTCTTCAACAGACCACAAATCGTCTGCAGAATATGGCTACGAACTAATGCGTCCATACCTCCATGAGTTTTTAACATCTGCTTTCGAAGATTACAACATTGTTATCTGGTCTGCAACAAGTATGAAGTGGATTGAGGCCAAAATGAAAGAACTGAATGTAACAAATAATCCAAACTATAAAATATGTTTTCTACTGGACAGCAGTGCAATGATTACTGTTCAGGCTCCTAAATATGGAGTGATTGAGGTAAAGGATCATTAAATGTGGAAATGAATGATTATATCTTTATGGTCACTCAAGGGATGATTGATACCTTCAAACAACCTCTAGGGTGATGTAATTCGAGGCATGGCTAATTCACAGATCAAACCCTGAAACAATTAACCTCTGGGCTGATCTAAGTCAGGGCATGGCTAACTTAGAGATGAACCCTGAAACAACTTCTGGGCTGAACTAAGTCAGTGCACGGCTAACTCACAGATCAAACCCTGAAACAACCTCTAGGCTGATCTAAGTCAGGGAACGGCTATCTTGCACATCTAATTGGAATTTGGTGTTTTGTGGAGGGAAAAAAACCAAAGAACTTGAAGAAATCACCAAATCAAGGTGTTTCAATAAAATCCCAGAGTCAAACTCAACTCCCTTGCAATATTGTGAGTATCCTTCAGAAATCAAACCCTCCCCCCTCCCCCCCCTCGCCCTCACCCAAGATTAAGAAGTGAGTGATAAAATGATGTTGAATATTAATTAATTTCTTTTTAGACAAAGCCATTGGGAGTTATCTGGGGCAAGTACAATTGCTTTTCTAACAAAAACACAATCATGTTTGATGACTTAAGAAGAAATTTTCTAATGAATCCTCAATGTGGATTGAAGGTAAAACCTGCATGAGATGTGACACATTTAGGAAAAATCCATGCCGTAAGGTATCAGGGTACCCCAAAGTTGCTATGACGATTGATTTTTAAGTTATTAGATTTAGTGAGAGAATACACATTAAGCTATCATTTTCCAAAAATAATTTTCCAGTAGCATTTTTTAATAGCAAGAAATAAACAAAAAAAGACCGTTTTAGCTTGACTAGCTATCGATTTTTTGGTCACATCACTTGACATCAAGGATTTGTCGTTACATCTTGTTACGTCGTTATATGGTTTTGTGCTATTAAGAGTTGAATGCACACTGGTCACTAGGGGTTACCCTGACTACTTTGACGGCATCTGGGGCATAATGGGGCATCCAGGGGGAAAATAAAGTTTTTCTACAGTAATGACAATGATTTGATGAATTGAGATAGCGGCACATCAATCACCTTTGCTCAAAAAAAAAAGACAAACACATGAAACTTTATATATTTTTGCCATCATCTTGGTTTTGTTTTGCACTTTACTCATCATCACACCCCACCCCCTCCTCTTAAATTGAAGTAAAGATCTTCCATGATTTTTTTCCCAGATTCGACCTTTTCGTGAAGCACATTTTAACAGAGACAAAGACAACGAGCTTTTAAAACTGAAAAAATACTTAAAAGACATTTCAAAACTGGAAGACTTCAAATATCTAAATCACAAGTACTGGGAAAGGTAAATATTTGTTTTTTTTTACAATTTGCAAATCTCCTTTCTACCACCTCTTTCTCTTTTACTCCGACGAAGGACTAGCCTCCGAAATGTCAGTAGATTTTTTCATCTTTTCACGGTGTATAATTTACCTTTTTATCATCACCGTTTCATTAGGAACACTGATGCAGCTCACACTACTTTTTAGCTAGTTCTATCTTCTGAGAAAGTTACTGTTGTAAGTTTGAGGGGAGGGAATAGGCTACAGCTCCTAATTTTACCCATGGCAATTAATTTTTCAAATTTTCAAACAATTTTCAGTAATTTTCTTTAGTATAAAGGACAATGCCTTTTAATTTATCCATAAAACAGTATTTATTTTGCAAGTTGGGGTGTTGTCAGGTTCTCAGCATGTGATAATTCGATATTTTACACATATATTGTAAGAGCATTGAGATGTCACGTAATGCGCATTTAAGAAAATAAAAATATTAATTAAATATAAATTAACATATTATATTTAGTAGTACACACACACGGTTTAGTACTTATTAATAGAATTGATGAAACAATCAAAAACAATAGGATTTTTATAGCACCATTTTATACTATTTTGTGCAAAACATTAGTACTGTTTCATTAAAAAAAAAAGATTATTTGTGAGCGATGCAACAAAATGGTGTTAGTCTTTGCTTACATTGTCAGAACTGCCATATTTGTGGTATTTAGCAAAGGATTTCAATATTAACTCCCTTTGTTATGCCACCAAAATGACAGGAAATTTTATTTCTTTTGACTCTCTTGGAAATGCTTGGAAACCATTAATATTGACTATGAATGAAATTTTGCTATTAATTTTTTCAGCTACAGATCCAGATGACTCAATCAATGATACACCAGTTGAAAGATCAGTGGATTGACAATCCATTAATTGTATATATTGACACTATATCTTAATTAAATTATCACATTTTAATTTCAGCATCATGTTTGAGATACATGTATCATGTCCAGTAGGGCCCCATTGTAGGAAGAGTGGATAGCACTATCCATCAGGGCCTGGTTATATGAAGGGTGAATATAGCGCTATCCAATGGGTAAATCTTATTCAGTGGATAAATTTATTGGATAACAAAATCGACTTATCTACTGGATAAGGATTTATCGACTGGATAGCACTATTTCACCCTTCGCACAGCCGGGCCCTGAAAAGTCTTGTCCAGTGGATAAATATGTTGGATGACAGCATCGACTCATCCACTGGATAAAGATTTATCCGTCAGATAGTACTATCCACCCTTTGTATAACCGGGCCAAAAAGCACAACAAGGGGGTCTCTGCCATTGGAGGGGGGGGGGGCAATGCACCATTCTTTTTACTCATAAATACATGTACGCCTTTCATCTTTAGAGTTTCCTGCCATCTTCACATGTCAAGTAAAATTTTTGAGGGCAGTTTCTGTCTTCACTAGACCACTGAAGTTGCTAAGGGGCTGAACAGCAATTATTGGGGCATTTTCCTGTGTTATTTATAAGTCTCTGTTATTTTCTATTGACGAAATATTAATAAACTAAACTAAACTAGATTAACAGGGTTTAAAGGGCAATTTCCTGAATTGTGATTGACCACCAGATCTTTTTCTTTTTTGTTGTTTGAATTGTGAAATGACTATTTCCGACACTGGTGAAATAAGCACTGTGCACGCTCGGAGATGGCGTACGTAACTAAGGGCAACTCATATTTTTGATGCTAGTGTTTTATTTGTTTTACAAAATCGCAAAACTTAAGAAAAATACTGAAAACTTAAGGTTGTCCTTTTCGCAATAGCAAGATAATTTCGATAAAAAACTTTTGTTTATACTAAGCAAAAAAAATCATTTGAAAATGCCGCCACTCGCGGCCCGACGTCGACATCCAGCATGGCTAATTTGCAGATAATCACATGGTTGGATTCTATGTAAAGAAATATAAAAATATCTGTCAAATTCCAAAACGAATATTTAAGAAATAGCCTTGTCGGTTAAGATAAGGCATACCTTTAGATGTAATAAATTGCTATTGTTCGCCATTTTGTTTTTCTCCCAACGCATGCCCATTGCATTTTTCACCAGTGTCACTATTTCCATGAATTTGTTTTGTGGCGTGATCTGACCATGAAATTTTTCAGGAAACCTGATTCGTACCTCCCTCTCATTTACCACCCTGACCTAACTTTCCAGACTAGCTATGCTAGGCATTTGTAATTCAAGCACCTATTAAATAATCAAATTTCACAATTGAATATGTCACTTCATACTAGCTTGATATAATAGTTGAATTATGAATATCCCTGTAAATATTAAATCATTTCAGTAATGTCAGTGATGCATTATTGCTCATTCTTCTTCCCAGATCCTCCTTGGTTGTCATTCCTCCCCATCAGAGGCTCTGGCAAACCCTACAAATTCTCACAATTTGATTGGCTTTTAAGAAGAACAATAGATCTACTCTTTGATTGGATAATAGAATGTTTTTGTTCGCTATTTGTAGATATGCTTGTCTTGGAAAGAGTTTGAGCATGCGCTGTGAGGGCGTGGCCAAAATATTCCTTGCTTCCAGTTGTAGGGTTTCCAAGAGCCTCTGACTGGGTGGAACGACAACCAAGTAGAGTCTGGGAACAAGAATGATTATTGCTGTACTTGCTGTGGTGATTAGTGATGACAAGTTTTTGGACAATGCTATGTCCAAATACACCTTTCCTGAATTCACTTAAGTGACCATGAAATAAGGATTGATTTCCTGTATTTTATCTCGTCCAACCACCATTTCATAATGACTCAAGGAAATTCAAAAAGGATTTATTGAAATGGAGTAAATCAATCAATCAATGAGTTCATCTAAAAGGTGAAAAAATAGAAATGTTTGCTACTAACACACAAATTCCCATTCCAAACTTCATTTCTTCAATTCTCATGTCATTTTACAAAATGTCCAGTAAAAAAAGCTCTCTAATGCCTGTCTTTGTCCATGAGCAGTTTAAGACTGTAATAAAAACAAGATCATTGCCTCCATGTTTATAGTAATGACAAAAATTTATTTATGAATACAGCCATTAGGATTCATGGCTATCTGTGTCATCCACTCGCATAGATCTTCCAGTAAAACCTCGTTTGTACCCTTGGTTTCGGTCAAATATAGTCTTGGGAACTCCTTGACGATACTGTAGCTTGTCAACCTCTGTTTTATCGAGTAAGTTATCCAATTGTCTGTTTGATCGTTCCTCAAGGGTGCTCTCTCGACTCTGCTGCCATTTTTCTTGATTTCTAAAGCGTGTTTCAAATACATAGCCAATGGCTCCTACAGTGAGTGCAAAGGGGAACACGATATATGGTGCATACGCCCTGGCACCAGCCACAATTAACGGCCAAACCATCGCGATTAATCACCAAAAAACCCTCCAACGATCCACTGACTTGATATTTCCTTCTAATCGAAATTATTGGAACAAATCTGAGTCCAAAAATAATAAATTTCAAACGAACAAAGTTGAAACTTTTTGCTCAACTTGTGCAAGAAACCTTGTGGTTCTCAATCTCCCGCTTCCACAGGGAGCCCAATTCTAATTAAAATGTTTGTTTTTTTAAAATTTTATTTCTTATAAAGAATTTTTCATAATAAAATATTTAGGGAAGACCACAAAAGATCACCGCGCTTAATGATATTATCTATGCCTTTTAAGGATTAATTGAACCTAATTTTGTCAGTTGATTATATGTGATGGAAAAATATTGGACTCGGGTTTCCTGTGGAAGTAAGTCCTCAGTCTTCCAACATATTCGAGAGTAACGCCTGATCGAATACTGTTTTCTACGTGTCAAAATATTACATGTTGTTTTGTAGGTAAAATAATTTGTAAATGTCGCATGAAATCGAAAAATGAGGATGAAAATCATCACTCCAAAAAACGTAGTCTTATTTTCTATGTTTATTGGGTTTTTAGGGCTAATTTGGATAGTATTACACTGTTCAAAAGGTAAGTTCAATAAAGCTCTTTATGATATTGTACTCTGTGTATTTTCATTGTTTTCATTGTCACACTGTGTTTTCACATGCTTTAAATAGGATCCTTTAGGTTTTAAAAGAGGGATCCCTGACTCACTGCTTACTGATTTCAAGCTATTGAAAATCTTCCCTCCGTAGGATGTTTATTCTGGAGTCATAAATGGCCTGTTTTGATTGGACTATATTGACTGAATTACCTTAACTATTTCAAACTGGTTAGATTTGTGCTCCGGTGTCATACATGGATTGTATAGCGGCTGCCAGAAGTGCCTTCACATGCTTCCAGCTCGACCCTATTTGAGCTGCACCACTGCTGTACTTGCGGTGCGGTGATAAGCGATGAAATTTTTTTTGTATTGATGGTTTCCATAGTCACCATGTTGAATGAATTTAACAAAAGATTCATCATTAGTCTCTTTTGTTATGTCATCCAACATGGCACTATATCTTTTGTTATTTTATTCTCTTTGGAGTGATCGCAAACCAGCAATAGCAGCTGCTATAGAGGCACCTTGACATGCTTCCAGTTCAACTGCTGTACTTGTGGTGCCGATATTTAGTGATAACAAGTTTCTTTGAAATTTATTTATTTGCACTGCATGCGTTCTTAGTATTTTTTAACTTTGTTTACATAATTCATATCAACAGATCCACATTGGTCTCAGGAATTCAGTCGACAAATATATGACTCAAATTTACAAAGTATAAAGGCCAGAGAACTTATGATTAAGAAGAAAGAAAAATATATAATGGAAAAGCTAAAAATACTTGGGATTGAAAATAAGAATTTCTTTTCGGAGACAATACCAGTGATTTTTATTCTGACTCCTACTCATAAGAGACTAACTCAAAAAGCTGAACTTACAAGATTGTATCAGACATTGCTACATGTTCCAAGAATACATTGGATTGTTATTGAGGATTCAAATGAAAAGACTGAATTGGTCAAAAGATTTTTGAAAAGGTGCTTGATTACATACACTCATCTTAATATCAGAACAAGGAATGAGTTGATACGAGGGGAGAATGAACCAAGATGGTTGAAGAATAGAGGAGTTGAGCAAAGAAACCTTGCAATTGAATGGATTAGGGATAACTTTGATCCTCAAAATGGAGATGGTGTTGTTTACTTTGCTGATGATGATAATACTTATGATTTAAGAATATTTGAAATGGTAAGTTCCTGTAATTGAAGGTTGAAGTAAATTCTAGAAAAGTCCATTATTAAGGAATGCAGAAAATCCTTAAGCTACTATTCTAAGTCTCTATTGCAGGCATCTCATATTCTGTCTTTTCTTCTTTTGGGGGCTTTTAGTGGATCAATATATTGGATCAAATTATTACAGACACAGGTAGCCAACAAATATAAAAATTCACATAAGAAATAATTGATGTCTGAGGTGGAGGCTAATAAATTCAATCCTCTTTGATAATGACAGTCAATAATGAAGCTTTGTAATGATCACCTGAGTAGCAGCCCTCAGGCTTTGGGGGGATTGGGGCAAGGGGACCCCTTGGCCCATTCCCTTCCCCCTACCTCCAACACCCAATCCAATTGCTCCAATACCTTCAATACCAGAGAGCCAGCACTCAGACTATTCACATTATTTTACAGTTTCAGGGTATCGCACCAGGGGTTACTAGTACTAGCTGCTCAAATAAGTCATCCATTCATCTCTCCTCCCTTACATCGTACTTGTTTATACTCAACTGTATTATACTTTCTAACAGATGAGGTACACCAGAAAGGTTTCAGTTTGGCCCGTTGGACTTGTAGGAGGTTTAAAATGGGAAGGCCCAATATGTAAGGATGGGAAAGTAGTACGTTTCCACACTGATTTTGAGCCAGAACGACCGTTACCATTAGACATGGCAGGCTTTGCTATAAATGTCAAGCTTTTGATTGATAATCCTGATGTCAGTTTGGATGTGTATGCTAAGAGAGGTTATGTTGAATCTTCTATTGTGGGTCGGCTGGTAAGAACAGAAGAATTTGAACCATTGGCAGATAATTGTAAAATGGTAAGATAAACATTTTTATCATACAGTGTGTCCCATATTATACATGTAAGTTCATATATGGGCCTTTTTCATGCGCCAGCCATGTTGGCTAGAACAATAGATTCTACCATGCATAGCCTCGCATACAAGAGTTTGAGAATGAGTTTATGCGGGTGAAACAAAGGTTCTTATTCTCATGAGGATAAACTTGATTGCCATGTGACAAACGTCCTTTTTGAGATGTCTTGGTTTTTGGCCTCTATCAATATAATTTCCAATGTTTCTGAGTACCTGCCATTGAGTTTTAAGTCATCTTGAGTGTTCTTTTTGTTTATAATAGTAAGGCCAAAACTACAAAAACGCTAACTCTAGTCATTCTGACTCTAAAGGCTTAATAGAGGTTTTGCACCATCACGTTCTGGCACCATAATCCAGCTTGGACTGCCTGTGGTTAGATGGCAGAACAATAAAGGCCCTTTGCGCTTGGGAATTGAATTCTTGAAAATCTTGTGTGAAACTATTGTATATATTGTTCCTGCCACCTAACATGGCTGCTGTCAAGTGATGGTGTGAAACCTCTATTAGATATCAGATTTCTTAATAGTTTTAAAACGGTTTTATGATTTAAATGATACATGTATCAGCTAAGTGAATCAGATCTAGTATAGAGAAATCATTTTTAGACACCTCTCCCCATATGAACATAAAAATATTTACATTTTGCAGTTCACTATAAAAATATAAATCTTATTTTCCTGTCCTATTTTGTCTCCAGGTTCTCGTGTGGCACACCCAGACTGCCACACCTAAGATGAAAAGAGAGAGAAAACTTCAAAAACTAAACAAGGGTTCGGACTCAAGAATAGAAGTTTAGCAAAGAATGAAAGAAATACAAATATTTTTGTTATATGGCTACGAAATGTTCCGATATAACGAACACTTTTATTGGTTGAAATATGACCACGGGACACTAGCTAAATCTAAATGTATCCCGACCAGGGAAACAAGTAACTTATTTCTCGCTCTGGAAAAAAGTTGCGCGTGAAAATAATCGTGAAAATAAACAAGTGCACATGATCAGAACGTGAAAAACGCTGGTGACGTGACGTTTTGACCCAATCACAAACAACAAAGCGGGAGCAGATATTTTGCTTGAATTTCAATACAAATGGAGCTTTGCGCCTCCTGAAACATCGAGACTCTCGGGAAAGCAAAACTACTATTTCCCTTGTGACTAGACATTAAGTGTATATTATCCGTAGCACGTACATTCCTTACTGTACAAGCTGATGGACCTTGATGAAAGAAAAGAACACATTTGTTCACAACCGAGGCTAAGACTAAGCAAAGGTGAACTCGAAATGGGAGTATGGAAATGCGAAAAAACCTAGCCCAGCGCATATGATAATATGCTGGAACAATATTTTGTAGTCTTGCTGTTTTCATTTCATGGAAGAGCTATGGTTGATATTATTATTGTTTTCCGTGTAATGAAATCCTTCATTTGCAATGTTTCTCTAAATTTCAATTCAAAAGGCTTTGCGATATCTATTTTTAGCAACTGGAAAAATGCTATATGATCAATATAGGAAGACATGTATAGAGGATATTACATGGGCGCGCGGAGATACGAAATTTATCTTCGAGTGTTGAAAAGATCTCTCACAAGTGAGCGCAGCGAACGAGTGAGAGATTTTCAACACGAGAAGATAAATTTCGTATCTCCAAGCGCCCATGTAATATTCTGTTTATTATATAATTATCAATGAAGTATGTTTTGGCTTTTTCAGGCAATTCTTTCCGTGTATTTTTGAATAGCCATCGCAATGGTGTTATTTTCACACGTGAAAATAACATGTTATTTTCACACGTGTGAAGATATCAGTTTTTCGAAATAGAGAAAAATAGATATTTCATTGGTAATTATATAATAAATATATATATTCTTTCCAATCAAATTGTTCGTTACAAATCGACCACAAATTACTCTGACCAATCATCAGCTTCGATATATTTCTGCTAGCAGTCTGCATCGCGCACGCGTACATACAGATTTATTTCCCGCTTTTTTTTAGCAACTTTTCTTGCCACTCGAAATGAAAATGGCGGTTCGAGCTCAGGCCTGGTTTTTCAGTATTTTTGGAAGTATATATATCTTTGACTTCCAAAGGAAAATGAGACTAAACAACTTCTTGAACAACGAACAATGACCAGTATCCTTCTGAAGGATTAAAAGGAGAACAGAAACTAAAGAAAGATGTTCTAAAATGCCGTCTGACTCAGTCGAGGAGTTTCTACTCGAAACAAAGTAAGACACATCATTCTGATTTTTTTAAACACTTTTATTAGACCCAAATGGTCATATGGACCATTCGGCAGACTAATTAAACCTAACTAACAATTTTGAAATGAAAACGAGACGACTATAAGTGGCATGTATGGGCTTGAATTAATTTAAGTCTGCAGGCGGCTTGTCTGGGCGGCTTAGTCAAGAAGGCTTATTCAGGGAGGCTTTGTCAGGGAACACTGAGCGTTTAGCTTTCGTTGGATTAAAAATGAGTTGCATACAATATGTACCACCATGTTAAAGTTATTGTAACTGAAATAAGAACCGGACTGGTAAATGATTTAATAAACATTCTCATAGAGTTTAAGACTAAATAATGTTCCAATATGAAAGGCTGTGATGAGTTTTGGTTGATTATGATTTCACGGAGTCAGCGTATTGTTAGCAATTATCACTCATATCCGTTCCCTGCTAGCAGAGCCTACTTTCCTTAGAAAAAAAAGAGTCTGCCGATGTAGGACGTAAACTTGTCACGACTGCGTGGCGTAACTTAGCAAAGCTGTCGTAATTTTGACAGCCGCCCTCGTCAAACAACGCTTAGCGCCACGGTGGGTTACATTTGCTCATGCGCACTACATGTACCCGGTTAAAAACCTGTTTTAAAACTGGTTTCGTTCGTCCACAATCGTGAATGGCGGAGTATGGCGGTGTATCAAAGGTAACACTCTACATCGGCAGAGTCTCCTTCCTACCCGCCTAAAAGAAGGGAATGAAAGAGGAGAGACTCTCCTAGAAGGGAATCACATCCGTTAAAGGTGAAAAGATCCAGAGAAGGGTATGACTACAGATAACCCCAGTGGGTCATAAAAATTGGCATGAAGTCGTATTCCTCTGAGACCGCTCTTACTAAACTTGAGTGGAAAGGACGCACGCAAAGAGTATTCCGGAAATACTCCCAACAGCCTTTCTGCTCTCTCTTCTCCTGGTACCCGATTTTCTATCCTTATTACTGATCCAGTAAGGTCTTCAGTTGACCATGCATATCAACGGAAGGCCTTATTGGGTAAGTAAGTCAGTTTAACCCGCTCTGCAAATCAGCGTCTTTCTTGTAAGCTTATTGCATTGGTCGTAAGGTCTTCAGTTCACCATGCGAGACCCTATTGCATATGTAATCTACTAAGTAATTAATCAATCAGTCTACAAATCAGCATCCTTGTCCTCACAACGTATTGGCTTGGCTTTCCATTTTTAACTTGTTACTGATCCAGTAAGGCCTTCAGTTGAACAAGCAGGCAACGGAAGACCTTATTGGATAAGTAAGCAAGCTCAACCTGCTCTGCAAATCAGCGTCTTCGGCTTTTGTTAGTTTTTATTGGCCATCCTTCTTATTGATCCAGTAGGGCCGGCTTCAGTTGGCCATGCAAATCAAGGAAACTTAACTGGATAAGTAATCTAGCTTTAACAGATCTGAAAATCAACGTCCTTCTCGTTAAACAATATATGGTGCAAGAAAAGTAAAGATCTAACATTCTCCTTCGAGATTCATTGGCACGGAACTAGTAAATTAAAGGTGAGCACATCTTCCTTTTCTGACTTCATTGGCTCCAAGTGAAGAAGTGTACCATATCCAAGGTATTGCTCATCACTTAGGAGGCACTTCATGCATGGACTTCCTGGAATTTCTAAGTAAGTTTCTTCACCTCATGGATCATACAATGACTGTCACCATATCATCTATGTTCACCACACAAGACAACGCGAAAACTAATACCCCATTCACACCAAGGCTTAAACATGTTTTAAAGTGGTTTAACTAAACAGGTTTGGAAAACTATCTACGAACACTGCACAATATTTGGTAAATTAATGCATGTAAACTATCCTTTGTCTTGCTCTGATAATATTTTAGAAAGTTTCATTATATTTTAGGTTTCTAGTTTCTCATTTTTTTCCTAAAAAAAACATAGTTTAACTAAACACGTTTAGATGTGAATGGGGTATAAAGCTCAAAGTTCCACTGAAATAATAGTCAAGTCTTCTAGCGTGTTTGTGACGTAATAATCAGAATATGACATCATCTCCAGGAAATGCCAAATATGGTAAATGCATCTCTTGAAATACTAGCGCAAGATATCGACGTCATTTAAAAAAATACCTAGCCTTGGTTGCCGGCGGTCTGCGAAAAAAAATCCACAGACATTCGGCAAAGAAGGCTAGGAAATACTATAAACTTGCATGGTAAATGTGCATAGAATGCGCATCACTTGCTAAAAAAAATGTCGCTTGTCAAAAAAGTTCAAAAAACAGGGAAAAGTAAATTAGCGTATTTAAAGATAATAAAATTAGCATTTTTAGTTGGAAGGTGTTTATAAAAAAGTATTCTGCGTAATAAAATAAACTAGACCAAACTAAACTACAGCACAAATGGCTTGCTGGGTTACCTTGATATTAATAAACTGATGAGGACTGGAAATGTATAAGTCGCCCGCAGTCTTTTAGTCCAGCAGGCTTACAAGATAGTCATTACGTGGCGTTCACATATCGAAGGGGAATCCTCGTGAAATATACAAATATCTACCAAAAATTAATCCCCTTAATTTCGATCGACCACAACTGACTCGCCTTTTGTTGAAAATATGGATAACGTACTTGTCGTGAAGTCTTGATACAAGCAGAACAGGTATTGCTCGCTTCAATATGGTTGGCAGGTAAGCTTTGCTAAAATACAATAATATTTATTAATTAACAATTAAACCTAGCTTAGTTACTTCCAAAGCTTACACGAGTGTCCTTCATAAAAACGAATCAGTATTTTTATTTCTTTTTGTTTTGTTCTTTTTTGATGCGTTTCGAATTCATTAAAAAAGATTAATTTCTTATCAAGTCAAGCTTTATGCTAACAGGGATAGCTGTAAGACCGAAATTATTTTGTTTAAGTTTTTTCCCCAACTAATACCGAAATGAAGGAAATAAAATAAAGGCAATGGAATGATTTTCCATAGCTAGTTTAACTTAACTATCGATTCCAAAGATCCCAATGGCTTTGATTCATTGAGATATACGTGAATTCACTCTAGCGTTAAATAATAAATTGTAAATAACAAAAAAAATCCATGTGTTTCGTTTCAGAATTTCGTTTCGTTGGCTGGCTTTGCCATCTTTCATTCGAGTTCCATTCCTACACAGTACACACCAAGTCATTGACAACCAAACTGGAATAATAACTCGTCCAAGCTTCCATGCTACTCATTCTAGCCATTTTAAGTACTTTATTCTATTTATTATCCTAATGATATTCCTGGTAGCATTATACTTCACTGTGGGCTACAGAAAACATCGTTCTTCAAATCATAGACGCTTTAACCTTGCTGTATCAGAAGAGCACATTTTGGATGCTAAATATCATTATGGGATTGTTATAGACTGTGGTAGTAGTGGCTCTAGGGTGTTTTTATATTACTGGCCTCCACATAATGGCAATCCTGAAGAACTATTAAGAATAAAACAGTTGAAAGATTCACATGGAAATCCTGTCAGGAAGAAAATTAAACCAGGTAATTATTATTGATTTATTTATTTTGATTTCTGCCATATCACAATAAAGTACAGAATATTATGTTATTATGAGAATAATATATAAACTAATATATATTTGTACTGTGCTCATAAATGTATCTAGCGCTATCCATGGGATAAATCTTATCCACTGCATCAATTTATTGGATGACAGCATCGACTTATGCACTTGATAAGGATTTATCAGGGCCCAGTTGTATGAAGCATGGATAGTGCTATCACGCACATTAGAATTAGGACTAATTAGAATGTAGAATGAAAACGACTTGCATTCAAACTGTGGGTCATGGAGCCAATCAGAAACCTAGATATGCATGATAATGGTAATTAGATGCATGATAATGGTAATTTGACCCTGATATTATGTGTAAACGACTGTAGTCTTGAGAAAGACTGTTGTTGGTGGTGACTGACATTTTGACAAAATGAGCGGACGTCATCATCAGTTCCAGTGAGGCATGAAAATGAGATTTAAAATAATTCCAATAAACTTACTGTAACTTGTTAAATGGTGATGCATGTCTTGGTATAGTTAATGCATAGTATACTATTCCTATGGGTATCTAAATTCAATACTTGATTTTTGCCAAACGTTTCAACCAAAGGTGACGTTGCCAGAGGGATAGGATTAAGACATTGACATGTATGAAAGCATTATTCATTTTCCCCTGTAGCCTTAATTTCTTTTCTAAGCTATATGTTTAAGGCATAATTATAGCAAACAGATGATTGGAAATATAAAAGATTGTATAAACTATCTATGACAAGGTTAAAGTCGATGGCCCAGTTGTACGAAGGGTGAATAGCACTACAACTGGTCCCAGTCACACGAAGGGCAGATAGCGCTATCCGACAGATATATCTATCTTCTCCTGTGGATAAATTTATTGGATAACAGTACCGACTTATCCACTGGATAAAGATTTATCGGCCAGACAGTGGTATCCAAGCTTTGTACAACTGGGTCCTGATAAATCCTTATCCAGTGGATAAGTCAATGCTGTTATCCGATAAATCGATTCAGTGTATAAGATTTATGCATGCATTTATTCATGGATGTTTTCCTCTTGTCTTCTTTTCACTGTAATGTCTAGGTATCTCAACCTATTCCACAAAACCTTTTAATGCATCTGAATATCTTGAACCTTTATTGGACTTTGCTGCTAGTAACATACCAAAGGAAAAACACAAAGAAACACCTCTGTATGTCCTGGCTACTGCTGGTATGAGACTGTTGTCAGTCAAACAACAAGAAGCTATTCTAAAAGATCTAACTGTTGATATACCTACCAAGTATGAATTTCATTTTACAACATCGCATGCTGAAGTTATCACTGGAAAGCAGGAAGGTATTTATCTACCAAGTATTACAATTAAGTATTGTGCAGATTTGTGTGTTCCTTAGGTGCGAAATAGGTGCATGAACTGTTTATAAACATTTGACATTGTGATGCAAATGTGCCATCCATTTATTACAATATATTTTAATTTTAACAGTGTTGTCTGCAGTCCCTACTTTTCCCCTCCCTACTCAGCTTACTCAGCTGCTTACTCAGGTCTAATCTCCATGCACATTCACATGAATCATAAAACACTCATCTTTACTGAGGAGGGAAAAGTGGGACTGCTTGCAGGCTACTTGAGTTTTTGTGACTGTACTTTACTTCCATTTTTGCAACAAGGTATCTACTCTTGGATTGGAGTGAATTTTGTGTTAGGAAGATTTGACCACTCACTTGCCCAACAAGGTATGAAGTCTATCATGCAATCATACAAATTCCATACAAAACCAACTTTTCCAGTTAATTAACTTTTTTAAATAATAAACCCCTTTAGCTTTAAGGAATCTAATGTTTTCCCATTCTCTCCGACCTATGTTACAAGGGTTTTCTCCTGGTCCTCCAGTTTCTTTCCTGTCCTATGCTGTGTGCATAGAACATTGTATGTAGTGGTAGCAAGGGCGGATCCAGGGGGGGCAAAGGGGGGCTGAATCCCCCCCCCCCTTCAGCAGAAAAAAAACGATGCTTTTCATATTGTTTTCCATTGTGTTGACGGAAGAAACTCAATTAGCCCCCCCTAAACTCAATTAGCCCCCCCCTAAAATATTACTGGATCCGTCCTTGGGTAGTGTGTGTGAGTGAAAAGTGTCCCCAGTTAGTGTGAAAGTGCTAGAATGACTATACGCTTACAAATACAAAGATTTCATGGATATAACTAAAACAAAAAATCTTATTCTCCAGGGAACAACATCTGGTCTAAAATGGGAAAACATTTCATCTTATCTAAAAGGACTTTCTGTCACACTGGACCTATAAATAGACCATCCTTTTTGCCATAATTGAGCAATGTTTATTATTATGATTGTGGTTATATAACATCATGATAACCAAATATCAAACATTGAGTGTTTATTTCCTGGTGTTTGTTGTCTGTGAGGCATACCCACGAGTTAGCATCGACCCCATTTCCTTCCTCGATTTTTCTTATTTTTACTTGTTTTCTTTTCTTTTCTTCTTCAAATGCGTTCATGTCGAATTCATTATGAAACGACGGCCTTTTTCTTTGCCGCTTTTCCGCACAATCCAAATATGGAATTGATCATACTGCACCATATATGGAGTAAGCTTTCTCTACTCCAACTTCTACACTAACATGCAGTATATAGCAAAGCTTGACACAGTGACCAACATCATCATTATCATTATTATTTTTATTACTTTTAATAGAAATCCCAACCACACCAGAAAGCGTAGAAGCGCCTCGCAAGGCAACCGTTGGTGCTTTAGATATGGGAGGAGCGTCTGCACAAATTGCTTTTGAGGTCCAAAAATCTGTGAGTATCCAATGGTAGAAATGGAGTTTGTTAAACTAGAGATATAGCCTGATGTTTATATTAACTGAAACTTGGTTGTTTGAGCATCTGACAGACTGTTGTGCATGAGTTCATGGGTCAACGGAGGCTTCTTAAAATTATCGTCGATGCGAAGCACATTGAAAATAAAAAAGAAATCAGACTTTTCCTCATTGCAATTTGAATTTCTTTAGTATTTGCATGTTAGCCATCACATCCAAGATAATTTTGAAAAGGATTTATTCCTTGCCAGACCAAAACTCAGGGCCTGAAAAAAATAACTGGTGGAACCATTTCTCTACACCTCTTTAGTCATTAGCATCAAGCAACATCGAAAGACGTACTAGAACTAGTGAGAAACCTTGACAATAAATAACCTCAGTTTATACTAACCATCTCTCAGAACTGGTTAAAAGCAATCTGGGATTCCCAACTTTATGGAAAGCGCCTTCGGTGAAGGTTTCTTTACATGTTGCATACCAAACCTTAAATTTACTGTAGATCATATTTAAATATTGCCAGCGCCGAAGAAAATCTGATAAAGTCTGTGGAATAAATAAGCCCTTTGCAGCTCAGTAATCACCTGCTGATTAATTCACTGAGAGCAAATGTTCATCGTTTCATTCAGTTCTTTACAATAGTAGCTAAATAGAATCACCATTTTAAAATTAAATGAATAAATTATGCTCACCAGTACAGACACGTGACCGTTAACTGCAAAAGGCCAATTCTCATATTGTGGTGACCTTGTACTCGGATTGTATTCACATTGCCCATAATTCATTTCGAGCTTTGTATGCAACATGCAATATGCAACAAAATCTTTACCAACCTTTTTTGAATTGCTATATATATAGAAAGCGCGCTATATAAATTATAAATTATCATGATTTTATATGTATTTTTATTTTAGACATATGTTCCATCAGATCTCTTGGCTGAAGTTAATCTTGGTTGTGATTCCCACGAGACTATTCACAATTACCGTGTCTATGTAGCTACCTTCCTTGGGTTTGGAGGCAACGCAGCCAGAGAAAGATATGTAGATTATGTACTGACAAATAGAACGGAGGATCATGATAAGTAAGTGATGTAAGGGACCTGTCACGATTCCACAAATTTATAGGCAGGGAGAATAAAAGGGGCCATTTATTTTAATTGGATAAAATTCAATGAATTCTGAATGCTTGTATTCTGCTGAAAGGAGAAGTGTAGTTTTTGATTTCAGGCCTCTCGAGTGTAGAAGGGGGCGGGAGACGGGGGGAGGGGAGGGGGAGGTGGAGAAAAAAGTACGTCATCGAAACAAGCAAAGTAGCCGCAAAACAGAGTAGACGCAGCAAGTAAAGTCTTTTTGGATTAAAATGAGGCGGTGTAGCGTTAGTACACTCAGCCGCTAACCTCAGGGGTCTTGTGTTCGATTCCTTATTGACATGTTTTCCGCGCGCATGTTCCCAGATGATTCCAAGTTGATGCGAAACATTGCTACTTGCAACAAATTTTGCTTCCAAGACGCAAAAATGTTTCTTTTGTGCGGCAGAAATATTTCAGGTTTCCAAGACACGTGGAAACAATGTTTCTCAATGTTTCCTCGTTTAGCCACGAAAGTCGACATTCTAAAAGTTCGTTACTTAGCAACGCTAGCTCTATCTTGAAAGTGCGCATACGCTAACCGATATTGAGTAAACATGTTTCCCGATGATCCCTGGCAGTTTTGCCACCTTTGGAAATATTTAAGAAAACAAGTTTCTTGAAACATATGTCCTCGTTTAGCCAGGGCCTAACGCGCTAAATTAAATTTGCCAGAGTGGATATATTTTCACTCGAAAATTAGCCGAAGTATAATAAGAACTACTACTAATAAATGGGACTAACAATTGTGTTCCGTTTTGCAGAACGTTAGGTGCTTACACTGATCCTTGCTTACCACTGGAATACCACGAAAAAAGTACCAATAGAGGAAGGAAATATCATTTCATAGGGACAGGAGACTTTCTTCAATGTAAAAAGAACATTTTCCCTTTACTAAACACCTCTGTGCATTGCTCCAAATCTCCGTGTTCGTTTAATGGTGTGTATCAACCTCAAAATACCAATAAGGAATTTTATGGCTTCTCAGAGTATTGGTATTCTATGCAGGATGTGTTGAGGATTGGAGGACAGTATAAAACAGATAAGATGACAAAAGCGGCCAAGGTTAGTTCTTTTTTTGTTTGAAAGACAATAGTCGACTTCACAGTTCCATTCACATTTGGAATGGACTCCCGAAAGACCCTCAAATGACAGAGGACACAAAAATTCCTTTACCAAAACTGACTTCAGTTTTCAATTGTATCATTTTAAAGACGTTTCACGATAGTTCCCTTCACAGTTCTCTGCGCCATCTTGAAAGTAAGCCGTGCCTTTGCATCAAAGCATCAAAGCAAGACAAACGGTGATCTTGCAATGATAGAGACCTTTTTTAACACCTTGGACAATTATTAACATGTATCTATCATTGTAAGCTCACCTTTCGTCTCGCTTCGATGCAAAGGCACAGCCAACTTTCAAGATGGCGCTGGGAACTGTGAAGAGGACTATCAAACAATATTCTCAGTTCTCTATTGCTCAAGGCTAGCTTCGGTTTTTATATACATTTATTTCAATAAAGTTACTCACCTGAAAAGCTACAAAGACGAGAATGACAAGGATCATGGGTAGATACATTTTCCATTTTTCAACCGCTTGATAACTTGATGGACTAGCAAATCTTTTACCAGTTACAGCCTCATCTCTTCTGAGCATCCTCAAGCTGCCGTTTGTATCAAAAATGTTTTACTTGTTTGATATGAAAAGTTTCTAATGATCCTCAGTGATCTCAGCTTTCTAGGTTTTTGGTAACTAACTTTATTGAAATAAGTAAAACATTCAATAGCCGAAGATCTCTTGGTAAAAGAGTTTCATGGCCGGCATGATTGTTTGAGAGAAATACGAGATTCTCAGTTCTCTTTTGTTTAGGATCAGTTTTAATACACTAACTTCACATTCGATGCATACCGCTGTTTTTGAAGACCACAGACTCACTTGCACAGGCTTAGCCTCGTTTATAAGTAAGCTATTCACAGACACCATTAAAAGTCTGTGGGATTTCAAAACATTGGTATTGTTCAAGCTGCACATTCTTTACATTAAAGTTGACATTTGCAAATGAGTTAGTCTTAAACGAGGCTAAGCCTGCGGAGATGAGTCTTCAGTCTTAAAACAGCGGTATTTACGGAATGAGAAAAGAACTATTTTTGTATAAAATATCCAACTTGATAGGCCAACTGAGTCAGTACTGGCTGAGTGTCTCGTAAGAAGGAAGTCCTTCAAACAAACCCTTATGTTGCTAGTTCTTTTAGTTCGTATTTTCATTGTGTTTTTTGAAGGATTTCTGCAGTACGAGATGGAATGTTCTACGAATGAGACACACCAAAGGACTATATCCTTTTGCTGATAACCACAGGTTAAGGTAGGATACCGTTAGTATTTAAAGATATACATTGGTTTTACTTTACTGGTTGTATTTGTGAAAGCGTTGCGACTAGTTCGACGCAACCCTTGGGATAAAGAATTGTGATTTTAAAATCCTTCCTTGAATGTGAGACTAATATGGGAATACAAAAGAAATGCCTGAAGCTCCATCGAGAAAAAGTGTGATTTCTTTTGTATTTTCAAGTTAGCCCCCGGTATCCAAGATACTTTTTGAGAAGGATCCATTAAACAGCAAAGCCATTCACCTGACTATACGTTTATACACACCGAACGCATAATTTCTACTTTACTATGTCTATTATCTGCGTACATTTACGGTGTTCAACTTACCTATAGAGAAAAAATATCGCTCTGGGATCCTCACGAATACCCTACATTTCATATTCTGGCTGCGTTACCAGCGTGGTTGGTCCTTGTAGTGTAGTGGTTAACACAGCGGACTAGAATACCGAAGACGTGGGTTCAAATCCTGCCAAGGGCATATGATATTTTTCTCTTATTTCTCTACTTCATTATATACACACCGAACGCATAATTTCTACTTGACTATACGTTTATGTGATTTTTAATTTTTGAGATAGATGTTTTAATTTTTTAATTTTGACAAAATGTTTTTGCGCTTTGTTTAGATATCAATGCTTCAAATCAGCTTGGATGACCACCATGTTACATCAAGGATTTAAATTTCCTCTTGACTATGATGGACTTTACTCTGCCCAGTTCATAGAAGATAAAGAAGTCCAGTGGACTCTGGGGGCCATTTTATACCGTACCCGATTCCTTCCTCTAAGGTGAGTGGGTCATTACCAATTTAGGCCCCGTCCACAAGTATCCAGAAATTTTTGCATCCGCAAATTTTTTTTTGCGGATACGAAAATGTTCGCGTCCACAAGCAGCGTATTCGAATCGTTTTCACTGTCCACACGTACCCGGAATTTTCATGATCCGCCCTGATGCACCCTAGTGCCTAGTTACTTTGGCGGATAGTTTTTCTTATTGAGCATGCGTAAAATCGTGTTTACGTCATCGTATTCGAAAATTTGCGGATACGACCGTCCACACGTATACGTATTCGGAGTGTATTCGAAAATTTTCACTCTGGAGACCGTTTTCGAAAATTCACGGATACAAAAATTTCCGGACACGTGTGGACGCAACCTGTATCCCAAAAAATATAGAAATTGCGGACGTGTGGACGGGGCCTTAAACGGTTTTCTTGCCAGGCTAGAAAATGATAGAACATCAGAAGTACATTACTAGATGGACACTCCTTGTTATGAACTTCTAAGAACATTTTGTGGGTGAGCAGTAAACGCGTTGCGCCATGAGTAGGCAAATTGACCGGCCCTGAACCTTTTTGGAGCTTGAAAGAACGTTGCGGTTAAGCGAAATTGCTTTTTAATTCTTCCTTTCCATATTTCAGATTCTTGTAGCACGTATATTTTGTTTTAGTCAACGGAATAGAAAAAACAAAACGGAAAAATTTTGGTTGAAGTAGCCTGGCAATGAAGGCATGCTGCAAAACGACTAAACACGCTCTGATTGGCTGAAAAATTCACCGCTCAGCTGGTTGTGTGGCGTAATACTCGAGAAAAACGATAACGCGTGCGTGCAAGTCAATACGTTTTACAAGAATTCGAGACCTCTTAATAAAATGAATGCGGCGATGTCTTTGAATATCGGAGCATAGACAGTTTCTTAGCTTAAAACACACTAATAATGTGTCGTTCTCACGCTGTTATTTCTACAGGGAGATCCAGCACAACCATCTTCATTCACAGTATTCCAGTAACAAGAGCTCGTATTATTTCTTGACCAGCTACGCCAGTGAAGTAGAGTTTCGTGTCGTCTTTATTTTCTGCAGTGTGATCGTCCTAACAGCTATTATTCTTTTCTTCCGGCGATTACGACGCATGAGCGGCAAATCCTCCAACTCTTTATTATTATGGAGCCGCAGTCCCTCCAAGTCAGCGGTATACAGCATGGAATTAATTCCCAGTAATGAGAATATCCCGGTTTGAGTTATCCTTCATTTTAAATCTGATATTAAAATCGCCTTTCTTCTTAGGTAATGCAAATACGAATAAATTTATATACAGATCAATAAACTATTTAGAAAATATTAAAAAATTTCTGTCCCGCCATTTTGGGTACCGGAACTATTTGCCGCCGCACTATGGAAAACACATGCAAAACTTTGAAAGTTATATTAATAATTGAGGAATTATCTACAGTTATCGACACCGAAGTATTTCAATTGTTGTTCAAACCGTTTCACTCCGAATAATTCCGAAATTTAGCGAGCTCAGAGTTCCGAAAGTTCTAATTCAGAGAATGGCCAGGCGTTTAACGGAAAATAACCTAAATGATTTGCGCAAACCATTGGATTTAATCATTGCATAATAACTCCATTAAGGCCTACAGCAGGTGCTTTATTTTACATTGCGATGTACACATTATAAGTCATAGTATTAGTTAGTTAATCCGGAGCTTGCAGGCTGGTAAGTAACTAGCCCCCTTCACAGTTCCCTGCGCCATCTTGAAAGGTAGCCGTGTCTTGGTGTCGAAGCGAGACGAACGGTGAGCTTGCAATGATAGAGACCTTTTTTTAACATCGACAATTATTCACGTCTCTATCATTGCAAGCTCACCGTTTGTCCCGCTTCCATTCAAAGGCACGGCTACCTTTCAAGATGGTGCAGGGAACTGCGAAATGAACTATTGTACGAATTAACATGGGTCTAACACGCTCCTAGTCCAATAGTCCTTCTTTACTCCACAGATAACATTTGTTGATTGGATTCATTGGGCTGTACCTTTTGCACTTGAATGCATTGGCGAACTCGCATGAATTTACCAGCGAACCAATAACCCTGTAATGAGGAAATAGTTATAAAAACATAACTAATGTAGAGGGGATTATGATGATGTTGTGTTAGGAGTTATCGAAAAAAACAACGGTGTACTTATGTGAGCAGGATCTGTTAACAGTCCCAATGACAGATATACTCGCACTAATTCTTGCTTTGTTAAAAACGTTTTATATTTAAACAAATTGCCCTATCAAGCAGGACATTTGCTGTGGTCGTCGACTTGTAATATCCCTTTCATTTGAAACAAGTTTTATGTCAATCATTTCTCGCATTTCAACTAACTTTTGTGTTTGTTGCTCTTGGAAACATCGAAGCATAGTTACGTAGTTCGCTGGAAGAATAATTCCGCAAAAACTTCCACGGATCGCAAGCCTACGTGCTTGTAATATCTGGAAAAGCAGGGATTTTCCTATCAACTATATTTCCAGTGTCGGTTTTTTCTTTCTCTTCATTTATCAGAAACACACGACAACTACTAACAAGAGAACAAACCAAGACGTTGAACAAGATTCTGACTTTCTTTAAAAAACGAAGAAAATGTGATTCGGAAAAATTAAGAAAGGACGGTTTCTTTGTGTTGGCGCCAAACAAGTTGAATTTCCCACCAAAATGTTCATTAGATGCCAGTATTTTATAAACCGAGTGTTCATTGATCATTTCGTGATTAACAAAGAACTAACTTTGAATTTTAATCCGCAAACGCGATGTACCTCGTGGTCGGACTCTATACATTCCTTTATATATGAACCTCAACTTCCTGGTCAAAATGACGGGAATTCTTTTTTTTTGTTTGTTTTCGCAAATATTTTAGCGATTTTAGATAGCACAATAACCAATTGATTGAAATCCGAGTGTTCGTTGTGAGAAAGTAAAGCATAGCAACATGAAAATTTGAACTTTGCTAAAAAACTTTCCTATTTTGCTACAATTTGGGGATAAAATTTGGGAGTCTCTGACCGAGTCGCCAATATTTTACCATGATAATTCCGTCTTCTGAAAGTTTATATTCCAGTTCTAAAGCAAAAAATTACGTAAAAAATCCGAGAAACTATGTAAAGCCCAAGTATTCAGACTAAAGCAGGAGTGGAAGAGTGGAAGTGCAAACCTTACGGAAAAAAAAGAGCTAAAACCGTCATAGCCACCACCATCCGCCGCCTGCATAAATTATGAACCTTCCCTTGGTTGATCCCAGTTGTCATCCACATACCTGAATTTGTCATCTGTATGAGTTTTTTCGTCATTATTGTTGAATCGGACTTCAAGGGTAGAGTTACCACAAAAGTTCTGTGTGAAGTAATAAAAAAGTTAATTGACATTTACTACCTTTGAGGAATACTAGTCACAAAAGTATACTGACAATGAAGTGTCTATCTAAAGGTGGTAGCAAAGAAAACAATGTGGACCTCAAAGAGGCATTTTTACCAAACTAGCTGATAGCAGTTGTAACCAAAGGGTGAAGAACGCAGCAAGAAAGCACTCACTCAAGCGAGGATCCATTAAGGGTATTGTCGTTTCCAGGGCCCGGTTGCATAAAGCTCTCTTCAGATAAGATCATCCGTAAGTATTGTTCCAAAACAATAGGCCATTGCACTAAGACAATACTTACAAGTGTTTTAAAACGTTTTATCTTAAGAGAGCTTTATGTAACTGGGACCAGACCCACAACCAGTAGAGCACTGTGCCCAGAAAAAAAGACGCGGCTAACCTGAGCAAATCCAAGGTGGAAGAGCTGTTCATTGGTGTTATGAAGTCCAGGTAACAGCCATGTTTCATTGGGGTATTGCTTAGCCCAAGTTTTATATGCCTAGAAATTACATACTAGTTAGAAAGTTGTACGAATAAAACTTTTACAATAACTTGCAAATTTCCTCGCGCTGATTGGTTATTTTTTATCATCATAAAGAGGACAGACAGATAATGCTGACTTCAACGAGAGCTCGCTCTTTCCGTTGATTGTTTTGATCACTAAAAATAAGAAGTTTTTATCCCTTTTGTTATTGTAAAAAACAAATAGACATCTGACGATAAATTTCCTCATCACATGCACTAGCCAAAGTAGTATCCACACTACTTTGACAATATGATGACGCAATTTATCCTCAATAAAAGAACAGACACATAAAAAACGGAGGTAAATTTGTTAATGTGAAATGAATGACACCAACTGGTTTGTAAAAAGACGTTCACCAAACTTCTCCTACAAAAAATCATTTGGTCGTCGATAGTTTGTTCAAGGCCAATAATTTTTCATGCCTTTTTTCTCGCCATCGTTATTGCTCAAAGCTAATTTTTTTTCCAGCTTGGATGAAGAAAGCTTTATTCCTCGTCCAATGTTCACACGCTTCCCGTCACAACTGGTGCCTGTCCCATCTCGTCACCTGATTCTGTCATTCAACAAAATTTTCAAACATTCCGCACCTTGAAAGCTATTTTTAAAGCGCCGTTGTCTGCAACATTCTCCTCGGCTGTATTCTTTCCGTTGATCTAATGATAAACACAATCTTTAGTAAGGTTACGAAGACCATTGCCATTTGGTTTACCACTCTTTTCATTGCTATACGTGCTGACAACAGTCGCGACAGGAAAACTGGTCAATACACTTCTGTCAATCAAATAAATTCATGGTCGGTAACTTTATATTTTCTGAATTAGTTGCATAAAGCTGATGTTACACGGGAAGACGCTGTTGCACGAAAAAAATGATGCCGCGTAACATGCCACGTTCAACGATTTTCGGATTCGGGCAACGCGTAGCAAGTTTTTGGTTCAGCTTCAAAACTCGCAACGCAGAATGGTGAATTTTTTGCAACTTGATTCGTGTAGCAGCTTCATCAACGATTTTTCGGATACCCATATTGCAATTAAAAATTCTCTAATACAAGCGAGGCGATGTCAACTTTGACAGAGACAGCGCGAGGACTGGACACGATTATTTTGCTTTTAAGAATCGCTAAAATCGTCCAGTGTAACATGCTTTCGAAAAGTTGACTAGTGTGACACGTATTAAAAATGGACGAGTCGTATTGCGACAAATCGTCATTGCGAATCGTCCCGTGTAACATCAGCTTAACGACACCTTCAATGCCATTGTGTTTATACAGAGATTCTCTCAAACCTGACCCAAACTTAACCTTGTGGAATGTAAAATAAAACACACTGTTAGATTTTAGGATAATCAAACTACAATATGTGAAAGATCTAGTTAATTTAACGGGCTAGTTTTCCGAAGCGAGTTTTCCGAAATTCGCTCGGAATTAGTTGGTAACCACCTTAAAGCTTATAGTTCTTTTGCGTTCGATTAAATTTTGATTAAACTCTTACTGGCACTTTTCCTATAATTTTGTATCCTGAATATTGGTTTTCGAAGCATTTTACTCTTTTATGAAATTCTGTAAGCGCACGATTTGACCACCAGTTTCTCTCTTTTCCATCCTTGTCATAGCGTCTACCTATTAACCAAATACGTAATATTTAACACTATTAATGGTTTCATTTATCGATTATTGATATTTATTAGCTCAGAATAGTAGTATTTTTACGCAAATGAATGCAAAAGAATATAAAAATCCGGCGCGCTTATTGGTCACAATGAACGTCTTATTCTGCTATACTCGTCTACAATTTGCAAAAAGGACTTCTCTATTCTCTCGGTTATTTATTGAATTCACTCGAAGTCTCGATTGTCGGTAAATATTCACATTGCCTTCGACAAAAAATTGTTAATTAGTTGACTTAATGAATTACCATTGACGCCAAAAGCGTGCATTATTTCGTGAGCAGCAATGAAACCAAATTTTCCCATATTATAAGCTCTGTAAATAAAAGTAATTTACATTAATTAACCGATTACAGTCAAACCAGCTCAAAGTTACAGTTTATTGTCGAAAGACTTTCATCTTGCTTTGAACTGCTTTGAACTGCTTGCATTAATGAAACAAGCGTTGCAAATTTTAATTCGAATTTTTCGATATGTTGTAGCTTTATTAAAGCTTGACTTACAATCAAAAGATATAGGTCAGCCCGTGTAAAAATTTTTAGGAAATCGCCGTTGAAGATGAAAATTGTCTTATTCGCCATATTGAACTAAGAGCTCCTCCACAGGAAGCCCAACCAATGACTACCTCGAAATTGAATAAGGAGCGCGCACGCAGAAAAGATGGGCACGAATTCACGATTGCATCACCTTAGAGTGCACATGAACCCTTTGACAATACTTTCAGTACTGGTTCTGCATAAAGCAAATAGTTGAATGGTAAAAGTATTTCTTGATTTGAGTGATGCGTCTCTAAGTTATGAAGGTTTATACTTACAATATGTTAATGATGATGACGTCAGGTAAGGTATTTGAGTGTTTTTGTTGTAACTAGTAATACTAAATGCTGGCCATTTGGAAAATAAAAATTTAAAATAGCTTTCGTGTAAACCATGAGTAAAATAATGATGCTTTTTAAATACTGTATCTATGAACCAGTTCGATTTTGTATATCTAATTAAGCCTTAATAGATGTCACACTTATTAACATATTGGAAGTATAAACCTTCATAACTTAGAAACGCATCACTCAAATCAAGAAATATTTTACCATTCAACTATGTACTTCGCGTAGCCGGATCAGTACTGAAAGTATTGTCGAAGGGTTCATTTGCACTTTAAGAAAAAGATCCAAAACCATATATGCAAATAAATTTATTATTTCAGCTACCCGGTTCAGCCACCCGGTTGGATCAGTTAGATGAACATCGGACTGTGGACTTCATCATTACTAACCAACATTGAAGGGAGGTAAAATAACACTGAGGACGTAATGAAACCCTGTGACCACCCTCTGTGCTTACGCATACTTACCTCCTCTGATGTTTGTAAGTTGCATAAAAAGCAGTCTGGAATTCATAGCTTAATGTAAAACACCTTCGATTATCCATATAGAAAGGACGCTATATATATGAATCAGAAATCATCAGCTCACCTTAGGAAATCGTTGGTAAATAAAATTGGTGGCTGAAGAATGGCAGCTGGGAATGCTTTATTCAACAAAAACAAAGCTAGAATCAGTGGATTCTCTAATTTAAATGTCGAAAACTTTTATTACTTACTTATTACACTTGTTAAATGATAGAATGCGGCATTTGATGTAAGAGGAGTCATAAAATCCCATCTAAGACAAACAAAAAACAAATAGGATAATAATAATAATATTGATAATAATATTAATAATAATAACAATAATAGTGATCATCTGATTCATAATCATGATCATAAACAACATCCCATCAACACGTCATCATCATCATCATCACCACACCATCACCACCACCACTATCATCATCACCACCATCATCATCATCACCACACCCTCCCTCTCGTGCTATAAGTCTTGACCAATCTCTGTTGCACTTACAATGCATCATCGTATGGCTTTCTGATGTCTTGTAGTATTAGCTGTCGATTGTTCTTTCCGATAGCCACTTTGTTTTTGAAATATGTTGCAGCTTTGATATGGAGCTGGAATTGAAAGATGACGTCTCTAGTGAGTTTTTGATCGCACCACAATTTAACAGCCAAATTATGTACTTACGTTTCTGTATTTTTCGAATATTGAAGCCATTTTTGTGCTGTTTAACATGTAACTGGGGAAGCCGACCTCGAATTTCAAGCTGTCAATCTGTTAAAACAGCAGCGGTTATCTAAGTCAGGGTACAGTTTTTTCACAGGTTAAACCTCGGAAGCAAATTATTAATCTCACCCACTAA
Source organism: Actinia equina (assembly GCA_011057435.1). Taxonomy (NCBI): domain Eukaryota; kingdom Metazoa; phylum Cnidaria; class Anthozoa; order Actiniaria; family Actiniidae; genus Actinia; species Actinia equina. The sequence continues at coordinate 209,274 of WHPX01000639.1, forward strand.
ACCCTGAAACAACCTCTTGACTGATTTAAATCAAAACAGGGATATCTGACACAGATCCAACCCCGAAACAACCCTTGGGCTTATACAAATCAGAGCAAGTATGATTTACAGATCGAATTAAAGAGTACAGATCAGGGAGAAAAATAAAAACAGTCACCATGGTGTGCGATGGATGGGAAAACACATTTAATTTCTTCTAATCGACAACAGCATTCCATTTGATCTGAGGGAAACGATTACCTAGATTTTTTGTTAAAGAATTACTGTTTACAAGCTGGTGAAAAGCATGAAAAGCATGAAATGATTTTACAAATATACACTCTTACACACGGTCTTGTATCTTTCCTCTATTTTCCAAAGTTTTTCTTTTTTTACTTGTCTTTTTTTCTTTTTTTTTCTTCTTCAAAATTGTTCATGTCGAATTCGTTATATTTTGGAACGACGGCCTTTTTGTTTGCCACTTTTCCGCACAATCCAAATATGGAATTGATCATAACATATATGGAGTGAGCTTTCTCTACTCCAACTTCGACACTAAGATAAAGCTTGATATGTTGCGACTTAATAGACCCTCTACGTGTTTACTCTTGAGGTGTTTTGGCTATAAGCTGCTCTTTACATTACCGACCTACCTTTTGATATACTTCATTTTTAGTTGCATCATCTAACCAGGTCAGCGAGTTAACATTGTCTTTAAAAGCTTGAACATCTTCATTCACAACTTCTCTTGCCTTTGTACATAAAATACATAAGATATAAATTATATAAAGTACTGCCTAAAAGTGTGATTAGCATTGACATGGAAAAACTTTTACAACTTCAAGAAGCTGCATTCAAACTATGAATTTTCCCTTTCGTGACATTCAAAAGTATACCACACGTAGAATCAACGCTGAGAATATTGTCAGAAGGGTGACACTGACGCACTTTAAAACTATTATTGAGAGTAATTAATTTATCAAATTGCCAATCAGAGAAAACTGTTACCAGAGCACTAAAAATATGGATGGTTTTCACGGCGGCCATGTTGGAGGAACTTAACAAAAGAATTGTCAACGAATTCTTTTGTTATATCCTCCAACATGGCCGCCGTGTATTTTGTTATTCAATTCTCTTGGGAATGGTTGAAAACTATCAATAGGATCGTTTACTAAAAGCACATGAATTTTTGAACATTACCTCTTGTTTAAACAGTTAACAATGTTTATTTATGTTGTTCTGACAAGTTTTGCTTTTAAATCAACCATGTACATATGGTGTGCACGGACGGACGTTACGTAGCTAAAGTCAAGCCATAAACAATCAACTCGATGGGTTACCAATTCAGTATTGTGTTCCGCGAAGGCGAGTCATTGTTATTCGAGATCAAGATAATGAAAAAATCTCAACCAAAATGCAAAACAGTCATTTTTCGTGTGTGTCTTTCGTTCTGGACCACTTCCACGCTTAGGAATTTTGTCAGGGGCTAGTTTTGTTCTTGAAAAAGTCTTCAACCAAAGTTTTTCATACTCAAAGCTAATGATCTTTAACAAAGGTTTTAATCATAGTAAACGCTAAACCCTACCTAAGTATAATATTCATATATATCACCGATTCAGTCACCATTTGAAAGTGCAACTCCTGAGCAGAGTAGTAAAGCTTAACATCTAAAAACTTTTTGTGTGTGTGCTACAGATCGACAGTTGCAGAAAATTTACGAAACCGTTTTGAATATTCATAAATAATGAATAGTCGTGAAAACTGATGGATCGACTAGATTTCTCAAGTGAGCATAATCTGCTAGAATTACAAATACTTACCAAGCTTATTTTTTTTGCAAGTTGTGCATTATTTTCATTGACATATGCAGCTGTTATAACATCTTCAAAAGATTGAAAAGTTGAGTCAATGCACTTTTTCCAACGCACTCTTTCAGATGTAGTACCCCATGTTGCGTGATTGTACCTTGACAGTGCGTCCCTGAAAGGCTTAGAAAGCCGCCCGATCTCACTTTGTATCACGCGCCATACCATATAGTTTGCCAGTATCCTAGATATCAGAACGAAAACGAGTAGAAATTAACTATTATTATGGTGCTGTTTACTACATAAAATTGAGGATCCGCAGAATTTAGGGAAGGACTCACAATTTCATGCGGGTGATTAATGACAAAATGATTAAGAAAGAAATTTCTATCTAATATCCAGGCATCTATATTTACTCTCATCTAAATTGGAAATATCAGATTCTTCATAATGATTTCAAACAAACAAAAACAAAAAAAACAAAAAACAAATCAAACGTCGTGAGGATATTCTCTCAAAAAATAGGCATTTTGTAAACGATCAGTTCTTACAATTATTTTACCTCTTTTTAGAGAGAGAGAGAGAGAGAGAGAGAGAGAGAGAGAGAGAGAGAGAGAGAGAGAGAGAGAGAGAGAGGAGAGAGAGAGAGAGAGAGAGAGAGAGAGAGAGAGAGAGAGAGAGAGAGAATACATCATGGTTACCATGATGTAATTTATTTATCTCGGAGAGTGGTTTTCAAAAAGCCGTGAAGTACACTTGAGCGTATTACCACTTTAAGACTTTTTTTCTTTTGTTTCACGGGTTTTTGAAAACCACTCTTATAAGTGCTGTACGTGTCAAACATATGTAAGGGAACAAGTGATCAGGTTTGATTGAAAACAGCGAAAAACCAAATTTAAGCGTGCAGCTTGCAGATACAGAGTTGGCAAGTTTGTGAAATTGCAGTAACTATCAAATAAGAACATGGCTTATAACCCACCTCTTTGGCGTGTTTTCTATGATTTTCATTGCTATTTTTAGGTACGGTATCGAAGGCAATAAAATTTGTTCATTTTCAGTGATCGTAGATGGCTCAAACAGTTTATTTAAGTGAAGAGTCCAGTTAACCTAAGTTGAAGATACAAAACGTGATGAGATGATGAAGAACCTTCTAAGGACACAAACAAATAACTGATACTTTAGTACGAAAAGCAAAAATAAGCCGAGCGTTTGATGCTCTTCTTGGGGCGGGTATCACTAATGGACAAGAGCGGTTTGACCGAAAAACCAATACATAGTTTACCGATCTTTTTGTTGCTACGCGCTGATGAAGACAAAAGTCGCAACAGGGAAATTGGGCAATACACTTCCGTCAATCAAATAAATTGGTCGGTATCTTTATATTCTCTGATTGGCGAAAGCGTATTGCCCTATTTCCCTGTTATGAAGATTGTCTCGGTCATCACGTACGTAGCATTAAAAGAGTGGTAAGTCCCAAAAACATCTTATAATCTTTTTCTAAAAACCAATACGTTTTTCTGCTTATTACCTTCATTTATGAACAACACTATCATTGTCCTGGTTTGAATAATTGCAAAACATATGACGTATTAAATTCAAAGTGATTGCGAATTGGAGAATGAGCCTAATTGACCTTATTTGTGGTGTGACAATGTTTTCCCAATTCAGCGTAACAAACCTCTGGGGGAATGAAGAGCTATTGTTTTGCAACTCGTCGGGATATCATCGTTATTCTTTTCGTATCCTTTGGGAAACTCATGAATTTTTCGAAAAGTAAAGACAAAAGAAAATGAATCCGCCCTGGAGGTTTGTGACGCTGAATTGGGAAAACATTGTCACACCACGAATAAGGTCTATTTTACCTCAGGCACAAGTTGTTGAAGTTGTCCAAGAGTTCTAGTGTAAGATTGAAATTTTCGCCATTCTGCTTCACTTAAAGTTACCTAAGAAGCATAAATCATTTGAGAGTGATTCTGGCTAGCTAAAACTTTTAAAAATTCAGCTCACTCACGTTCGCAAGTTGAGCTTCAAAGCTGATGATCTCGTCTGCTTTCTGGTCAACGGTGCTCTTAGTACCACCCAACAGAAGAACGACATCAATGAACAGCTGTTTGTAGGCCAACACTTTCTAAGAATATATAGAAATATAGGTTTCGTTAAGTTGTAGAAAACGATATATATATACAGCTTTGACCTTTTTATGTATACTTACAGGTATATCAAAAGTATATCAACAATAAAAAGAATATCAGGGAGGATTTCCTATAATTTCTAATATATTTTTGATATACTTTGATAAAATAATTGGGATAGTACGCGCGCTACGATTGGTCGAAACCATGTTTGATGAGGGTATCAAAACACGCTCCTCTCGTGTTATTTCACGTAACAGTGAGATATTTTTTTACGAACTTTTATAAAAAATACTCCGAAATACAGTTTACACAAGGGAGGCAATATATATACTTATATATATACAGCGCTTTGGAAAAATTCTGTAAATAAAACGAATGTCGATAAATCGGGTGCATTATGTAATGTTTAATAAACGAGCAGGAGTGTTTTATCGGGTATAAAACACGAGGCGTAGCCGAGTGGTTTTATACCCGATAAAACACGATCTGCGAGTTTATTGAACGGCTTAAAAAACTCATGATGTAAGTTCTTATATTGTACCGAATTCTTTACGAAATGAACCAAGTTTGATAGAGAAAATCCAAGTTAAAGTTTATGCAAATGAATACGAATCTATATCAGATATAAAACCTCCTTCACGGTCATGATTTCTATTGTGTTTCCTTCAGGGAAATGACAAAACGAAGATAGGAAAATTCCAATCAACTTTAAATTCAATATACGACATTTTGATTGGTTAATCAGTGCTTTCTATAGTTTAGGAGTTAGTGCTGTGAAGATAAGCTCACTAGAAGAGGAAGAACGGTGTGAAGTCGAAAACGGCGAACATTCCGCACCGATTTCTTTCAAGGATGTTCTTCGGCAGCTCGATTGAAACTCACCATGTTTATACTTTCGGACACTACCTTCTTCATCACGAGTCGAATAATGAACTGAATTTTCATTTGAATATTGCAATATTGCATTATTCCGGTTCGTACGTATAAAAGGAATAATTGACTAATGATTTCATTAATCGAATCTAGGGGTCAACGCGTGAGCTTGTTTGACTGTAAAGAGGTATTTTCCACAAAATATAGCCGTTAAGCAATCGTATTTATGCATGTTTTACGTTCTGCCTTTCATTTGATATCTTGCATTTCATTGGATATATGTATAAATGTATACTACAATGTCATTAACGTTGTCCACCGAAAATAGACATTTATATGCATTTAAACATTTACACTTTAGACATTTAGACTAAAAGAAATATCACGCGTTTCATTATGTATTCTTTGCCTCGTGTGCGTCAACCTGAACTGTAAAATTCAATTCGTGAATCGAAAATCCAGAATGCCCCGAAGAGCGTTTGTTTTATGCCAGAACCTTCGAGGAAACACGTGATATATCGTTTAGTCTAAATGTCTAAATGTCTAAATGTCTAAATGTCTAAATGTCTAAATGTCTAATGTCTAAATGTCTAAATGTCTAAATGTCTAAATGTCTAAATGTCTAAATGTCTAAATGTCTAAATGTCTAAATGTCTAAATGTCTAAATGTCTAAATGTCTAATGTCTAAATGTCTAAATGTCTAAATGTCTAAATGTCTAAATGTCTAAATGTCTAAATGTCTAATGTCTAATGTCTAAATGTCTAAATGTCTAAATGTCTAAATGTCTAAATGTCTAAATGTCTAAATGTGTGGACAATGTTAATGACATTGACTGTATATATTCTGGCAATTCCCAAATGCTTTAATACTCCACACAGTACATATATAAAATACAAATTACAATAACCGTTAATTTTAGATAGAATGACACAGACGAAAGCACGCGATCCTAACGAATCAGAATGCGATACATATATATTTTTTATTTTAATTTTATAAGTGTGTACCTTTGATGTTAGATTCAGAAAATCTTGTTTTTTTAGGGATCGTGTAGCTTGATGTACCTATAGGATCAGAGCAATAACGTAAAAGTCAATCGTCAGACTAGATGGCCACGAATAAAACCATTTGAATATAATGACCATCATCATCACTATATTGTTATTGTTATTATTATTATTATTATTGTTGTTATTATTATTATTGTTTGTTGTTATTATCATTATTATTGTTATTATTGTTATTATTATTATTATTGTTGTTATTATTATTATTATTATTATTTTTATTATTATCATTATTATTATTATTATTATTATTGTTGTTATTATTATTATTATTATTATTGTTGTTGTTGTTGTTGTTGTTATTATTATTATTATTATTACTGTTGTTATTATTATTATTATTGTTATTGTTGTTGTTATTATTGTTATTATTGTTATTGTTGTTATTGTTATTATTATTGTTATTGTTGTTATTATTATTATTATTATTGTTATTATTATTATTATTGTTGTTGTTGTTGTTGTTGTTATTATTATATTATTATTAATATTGTTATTATTGTTATTGTTGTTATTATTATTATTATTATTGTTGTTATTATTATTATCATTGTTATTATTATTATTATTATTATTATTATTGTTGTTGTTATTATTAACATTATTATTATTTTTGTTATTATTAAAAGTTTCAACCCAGTCCTTTAGTCCTGAAATGTAATAACTATTTAATTAACGATATGTAAATCAACTTCCAATCTAGGTTTTTTTAAGCTCTCCAGTTATTTTTGGAAGTTGGTACCCCTCAATCTGTTTAAACATAAAATAATGTAAATCAGTACAAAACATTGTAATAATGGGTGCAAATAAAGTTCTTCTTCTTCTTAGTAATTTCATGGTGCAAGGCGATTTTTGAATTTTGTTTTTTGTAAAAAAAATTTTTTTCAACTAAATGAGCTACTTACATAGATTGTTTTGTCTTTACTGCCTTTTACGATTGCGACTTTAAACACAGGACCCTCATTATATATTTTATGAAGAGAAAGAAGGGTCTCATTAAAATCCCACGTATTCTCGTCCCAGCAGTTTCCACTCAACTCCCAGCCTCCCAGTTCAGTAATACGCTCTCTCAGGGGCGCGTCACCAAGATTATCGATTGCCGCTACGTTCATGCAAGATTGGTACATATCATGTGGCATTTGCTGTACTTCATTGCTTGCTCCTTTTACTCTTATGTTTCCCATTTGTATTTTTCTTCTTTTATATTTCTCTGTTTTCAAATCAATTATTCGATATTGATCAAAATACGAGTAGCCCGGCGGTAAAGGATTGTTTGTCGACCAATTCCCACAAGCGTACTCATAAAAGTCATCGCAAGGGTCACAGTCAGGTTCATCGAATTTTTGATTTGATTGGCTATGTCAATGCATTCCGTGGAGCTACAAACCCTGCTGGTTGGATTGTTGGTTTTGCCTGTTTTCTTGGCATTTCTTGGGGATCGAATCTTGTTCAAACCTTGATCAAGAGAACTCATCTTGTTCTGACTTGCTGCTACGTGGATCATGGATATCACCAGTAAGACTGCCAAGAAAAGAGGACCATGGATTAACGACCATCGCTTGTTTTCTCGTCTCAAACCGCTGCCTGCATTCATCATTCTTCCCATCACGACTACACTGATTCAGTCTTGATGCTTGTCTGTTAGGATACTAGCTGCTCTTCTCATCGAAGAGTGTTACCAAAACCGAAGACAGTTCAATCAAAGTTTTGTTTAATACAAGTTTGAAATATGTTATGTATTTTCTTTACCGGTAAACCAAACGTATATCCTACCTGTACAAAAATGCCGCTTGTCACGGACTTTATTTTTTTCAAAATTCCATTCAATGCTTGTCATATTTTTTTTCGTCGGTAGAAATTACCTGTTTCTGCATTCCAATCCTTAATTGCTACTTTTTTCTTTCATGTAAAAGTCTCTGTGTTTTTCAGTTAACTATAAATATTATCTAATATTTTTGCTAGTATTGCATTCACTGCGTGACCATTACAAACATCAAAATCGCTACGCATCCCACTTGCTTCATGCATGCGATTTTTTTTACACATTTTTCATCACCTGTCAAAATCCGTCAAAACAGAAAACTATACGATGTCCTAAGACTTGTTTATATCCCTATGTTTATAAGATCATATAATTAAATCAGAGGGCACACTTATTGATTTACATTTACAACAGACGACCGCCATTGTAGAACTCAAGAGTAAACTGAGAAGTAAACTCGTCACCGACACGAGTAAAAAACGTCTGCGCATGCTCCAATTCCTTATGCAAATTAGTCAAAACATAAGTAAATTTGACTTTCAAACATGCCTGGCAAATTGGACTTTACAAAATACCAAAACTTAGTGTCCATTCTTGAAATTTAAGACTAATTCTTTCATATTGTGTTTTTAATACAGTATCTTGGTCTGACAAAAGTATACTCTTGAACTTTTTCGTATACTTGGAGAAAACAAACATTTATTTTCTCACTCAAACTCTTCAACATTCTTAGAAAACGTGCTGAAATGCACGCATGCGCAAACGTTTTTCTATAGTGTCGGCGGCACCTAAGCACTGCAAAAGAAGCCGATGTGGGTCTTGTGAAATCGTGCAATCTTATAATGAATTAGGGGATGTGAGCTATGAATTTCAATATCAAGGCAAAGTGATAATTGCCCTATTTCACTATGACGTCACATCAAAACAACCTATTGTTTAAACGCAAAGGGGTCAAATCAACGCAAATTCACCGTAAATTGTCCTAAAACCCGTATCAATCCACTAAGATTAAACTGTTTCGCTAGGAGCAAATTTTGTTACATTTTCGATTAAATTTGGCGATTCTATTCCCCACACAAACAAGCAGTGACGTCATAGTGAAATAGGGCAATTGTTCTGCCTTTTTTCAAACAGTAGTGTAACTGTAGGTTACTGGAGAAACTTATGCCTTTGATTCAAGCTCAACTTGAAATTGTCTGCGTCTACGCAACATTACAATTTAAAACAAGACATTGGTGGATGGGAGGAACGGGTTACCTATGGTTGGAACTGTTAATTAATTCAAAGTCCAAGTGAAAGGAGAAGCGGAACTGAGTTGCAAAGTACTAGTTTCCAAAGATAGTGACAGAGCTACTAATGTACAAAATGAAAACCAATTTGGGCAAAACGTTTATGGCTTTATTTCAATAATAATCGAAAAAATCAATTTTCAATTCCAATTTCAGCAGTCCGTCCAAATGGAATTCGGATTTTCACATACGTCTTTGACATTCTGTCTTCAACTTATGCGGCTCGTGCTAACGATATTGAAATACGTTTGACTTTAGTAACTTTTTACTTTAATTCGGCTAGAAAAGTCGCTAAATCAGCAAGACAGGCTAATCTTTGCTCAATACTTCTCTCAGGAGTCAGTGGCGGATCCAGGATTTTTCAAAACGGGGTCCAGACCTAGACTACGCATGCGTACATTTCCACACAGGTAACAATCTCGTACCCAGAGCCCTTATTTCTTACTGCGCATGCTCAACGAAATAATTGGCCTCTGGAAAACTCCAATATTTCCTGTGCTGTGATTGGTTCTCGAGAACAAAGGAAGACACCGGAAGTAAAAATTACAGTACTAGGGACTACAGTACTATCTTACGAGTAAGATAGAAGTTGAATCTGAGGGTCAAAATGCATGCGTTCAAGAGATTTATTTTCATCAAATTATTATTCTTAAAATGCAATGAAAGCTTAAATCCTTTTATTTGTGTACCTCATTTTTAGTTGTACTAGAGTACAAACACTTTAAGTATGCAACATAATACCACTAAATACTGCTAAATAATCCTAATCCTATTGTTTTCTATTGTTTAATTAGCACTATTTACTACTAAATAGTGCAGAGTGTTGCACATTTGTAGTGTTTTTAGAGCCAAAATAGAGTGACCACAGTAAATCCGTGAATTCCATTGTTTTCTATTGTTTAATTAGCACTATTTTGTCATATTTAGTAATTAGCGTTTCACGGATTAATTGTTTGCACTCTACCTTAAGGACATAGAGTACAAATATTAAATGTGTGCAATAGTAATCTATTTTACCCATACTCCTCTAAGTTGTAGAGGTCTAGCGGCCTACCTTCAGATAAAGATGCAAAAATTCTAACAACAGGGAGGGGAGGCGTCCTGGGAAGGCGGAGTACAGGCAAGATAGGCAGGTATGCATATATCGCTGGAGCAATGTTCACTGAGAGACTTCTTGCTCAAAGTGGTAATGTATCCATCGTGGGTGTTACTTATCTGTCGTATTGGGAAAAACCGCTGTAAATAGACGAGGAATAAAATATGCCCAAACAAAACAAAAGGTGGTAAGACTGAAAAAGAAGTGAGCCAGGCATACCAGCACACAACTGAATTTAACGCACGTGCGTTTCCAGAGATGAGGGAACAAATGGTGCAATACTTGAATAAAACAACGTACCGAAGCAAGCATAATTTTTTCTTATAAACTGCTCGGAAGCCACTCTTATTAATAAGCAAAATAGAGAGTCAGTAAACAATATACTTGTACAGAAGATATAACTAGCTAAAAACTAGTGTGAGAAAGGTAAATTATACACCGTGAAAAACTTGTATACAGAGTCAAGAAACAATAGTTCAAGCGCTGGAACCACATGCATAACATATAGTCAGGGTCGAACGAAGTTTTTAAAAATTGAAATCCCTGCTATAACCGCTCGACAGAGTCATGAAAGCCAATTACTGTAAAACAACTCTGCTCTGGAGCCGCACTACACAATATACAGTCAGGGTTACGTGTTTTGTTCGAATTAAATCCCTACTCAACGCTCGTCAGAGTCAGGAAAGCCAATGACCGTGAAATTACTCTGCCCTGGAGCCACAAATACTCATAATATTCGGGGAATAAAGAATCTTAGGACAAATGTAAAGCGTGAAATAAACCCTGTTCGATGCTCGACAGAGTCAGGAACTGAACAAACTATTGCCGTAAAACAAATTATTTTACAAATTACTCGAATATTTGCCTGTTGAAGGACATAGGGTACCTTTATGGTGATCTTGAACTGGGGCCCTTAGACTTGATTCCTCGCGGCGTGAGACATGATCACTGAGCGACTTCTTGCTCATTGTGGGTGCTACTTATATGTCGTATTAGAAAATACCGCTGTGAATAGTTATCACTGTTTAGTAGTAAATAGCACTAATTAAACAAAAGAAAACAATAGAGTGAAGGCATTTAACCGGTACTATCGTCGTGTACAGATTAACGAAGTACGTCATAGGTTTCCGAACACACAAGAAAAATTTTGGTTCTCCTCACTTAGGAAAGAAATTAAGTGAAGACACCAAGAATCGAACTCGGTACCTTCGGCACCAAGGAACTACTACAATGCCAACCTAAATCTAACCCCTAAACCACGAAGCGAATTCGGTTGGGTGGTCTCATTTTAAAGTCATATTTAAACGATGTATCATCAGCATATACACATAAATATTTATTATAGTTTAATTTATGCTATCGTAGGGTACGACTACTATCCGGCTAGTCAAAATTTGAATTTGAATAGAATTCCCCTGACAATTCCCGTACACGACGATACAACCATTTAACCCGTGAAATAAAAAATACTAGTCAACGTGTAATAGTCAAATGGGCACAAAAGGAAACAATGGAATTATAGTCATTGTTTACGCCGCGCATGCGTCTGCAATCAAACAAAACATATTGTCATTATCACATAGCGTTAAATATAATCTTCAGTGCCCCCCAAAGATTTTGGATAGCATTACCCAAAATAAAAGCAAATTCGAAAGACAAGCCAGGGAAAAAGAAACCGCAAGCCACTGAAACGGGCTGACGTGTTCAAAATAACAAAAAAAACACTATGTTGAATCTTATATAAACTGGCATTAGCTACTACGGACGTTCAGTGACTATCACTTCCAATTTTAAAACATTATTTCACAAGAGTAAATGAGTATCAAACCTTCGAATTATTCAATATACAGCCCTCGAAAATACATAAAGGCGTGGCTCTATTCATATTATTTATTATTATTATTATCATTATTATTATTATTATTATTATTATTCATTTTTTAAATTATTTTGGCCTCGAATGTATTACGAACGCTACCGAATGAAATTATGTACAGATCGCCCTATAATTACCAAAGAATGAATGTAAATGGTAGGCTAATTAAAACAAGACCCTAGACTTGTTCAACATGAATTTTATTCAATACTTATTAACTACTTTGTTCATGTCAAACATATTCGGTGATTGCTAGTTACTATAGCGGTTAGCAGTTGTTATTTGTAACATGTCCATTATGTTACGACAACAGTCCTTCTTTACTCCACAGATAACATTTGTTGATTGGATTCATTGGGCTGTACCTTTTGCACTTGAATGCATTGGCGAACTCGCAGGAATTTACCAGAGAACCAATAACCCTGTTAGAATGAAGAAATGGTCATTATGATATGTCGCTTCATATCAAGCAATTGCTCTATAAAAAGTGTCGTTTCTGCTCAGCCATTTTCTATGTCCATATATGGAAACAACTTACCATATTTGGAGTTTGAGGTATGTTTGTATCGCAAAAAGACCATTTTTTCGGGGTAACTTTTATCCAAACTTACACAAATTCGAGTGAAAATACATTTTTAAGTCGGCCATTTTGTTTTTTGTCCAAGAAAAGACTGGAGAAGAGACACAGGGTGACCGTTGTTTGATAGGCGGTTTACCACAGGAAGCCCGAGAAAACGACACTGATTGTTTGATATGGATCCCTATTGTCAGCAGAGTATTCTCAGCAATATCGCTAGCCAATGCACTAACCTGAATTTGTGATCTGCATAAGTTGAACCAACAGTTTTATCATATCGCTGTTTATCGGTAGAAGAATGACAAAAGTCCTGTGTATAGCAATAAAGAGTAATCAAATCGTTGACCATCTTTTGAATACTAATATTATTACAATCGAAAGTGAAGTGAAGGTAAAGTTAAATGTTTAGTTCCAGTCAAAAAAGTAAAAAGAAAACAATGATAAAGATAAGAGGAAATCAGGAAACTAAGGGTAACAAAAGATAACCTCGTCAGCCCTTACCTGAGCAAATCCAATGTAGAACAACTGTTCATTAGTGTAAGTTAGGCCTTGTAGCCGCCATGTTTCACTGGGATATCGACGTGCCCAGTTGTAATACGCCTGAAAATAACTACTGATTACAAACATATATAAACAAAGATGTGGGAAAATGCCACTAAAGGGAGAAAGGTATTCTTCAAAGTTCTCCTTCAAAGTTGGTGCAAAACAATATTTTTCAAATATATATTTTATTAATTTATTTTAAGTCACGGCCTCAAATACACAACATGAAGTCTTTGGATCGTTTGCGCAAGAAACTGGATTGGAGAGTAGATATTCTTTATTTTCTTCCATACACATCACTTGTGAAATGCAAAGCATTCAATTGAGGCTGCAAATTGGTTTCAAAGGATTATTCAAATTTGGCCCTTCATAGCCTTGGCTTCTTCCTTACAGGTTCACAATGTGATGACGTAATTTATCGTCAATAAGAGGACAGACACATAAAAAACTGATGTCTATTTGTTAATCTCACCACCTGATTCTGTCTTCAATAAAATATGGCTAAATTCGTAATACCTTGAGTGCTATTTTTAAACCACCGTTGTCTGCAATATTCTCTTCCGCTGTAAGTTTTCCATTGATCTGTATAACACAACGGGAAATCGTTAGTGCCATGGTTACCGTTGAGGCAGAGCTCCTTTGTTCTTCTACTAATTCTTACAGGCCATTTTCCTAAGACTTTGTAGTTGGAGTACTGTTTTTCGTAGCATTTTAGTCTGTTACTGAATTCTCGAAGCGAACTATTTGTCCACCAGTTAGTCTTTCTTCCATCCTTGTCATACAATCGACCTGCATGTGAAAGCAAACATCATTATCTATAATATTCATTAATGATCATTAATACAGAGAACTTTGTTATGTACATGATGTATAATCTTACGGTATAAAAATAATATCAAAATATAACGGTACGAGCTATGAAAAAAAAACCACTTGTAATCTGATTCAAAACAAGTTACAGAGATTTAAAATGACTCCAACAGTAATTTCTTTATACACAAATGGTCTATGTCCTGCAGATGAAAGACACAGGGGTATTTATGACGCGTTCATATTCCTTGTAGTTCTTTATAAGCTTAAATATGAATCCTTCTGACAGATCTGGTTCAGTAGTACTAAGCCTTTCGAGCACTTAAAAAATCGTAATGGCATCTCTAGAAAACTAGTTTTAGGCAACCAGTTCAGCCGATGCCGGTGCACTCCGATCAAAAACACTCGATGGGGGTCCGGTTACGTTTATGTTATTGCCAAGCTCTCGGCCATATATATTTGTCATCTTTAAATTTGTAACATGTAACGACTTACAAATGTGCAAGAGAACTATCTCAAGTGAAACCTGCATGTGTGCATTTTTTGACTTAATGACTTACCGATAGTTCCATAATTATGCATCAATTCGTGACCTGTAACGACACCAAATTTTCCCAAATTATAAGATCTGCAATCAAATATTTGAAAAATTATTTTTAATTTAAAATCAAAGTAAAACTGCATAGTTTTACTCCTGAGTAGTGTTAAGTAAGACCCGACATCTTTTCTTTTCTTTTGAAACGTGGCGAAAAGGGAGTGTTTATTCTTGTCGCCATAAAGTGACCGTCCTAGTTTTCTAGTTCGGTTATTATGTGTTTTTCGTACTGAAAGAAAAACTCAAAGTACTTGGAGAAGCGTTTTCTCGTGTGAGTGCGAGTGCGAGTGCGAGTGCGAGTGCGAGTGCGAGTGCGAGTGCGAGTGCGAGTGCGAGTGCGAGTGCGAGTGCGAGTGCGAGTGCGAGTGCGAGTGCGAGTGCGAGTGCGAGTGCGAGTGCGAGTGCGAGTGCGAGTGCGAGTGTGGGTGCAACCTTGTTTGAACGCCATGATATATACCAAAACAACATTTACAAATAAAAAACAGTTGTCATTTCATTTTACCTTAGGAATTTATTAGGAAATAAGATTGGTCGCTCAAGTATGGCTATTGGGAAGGCTTTAATCAACAAAAACAAGAATAAAATCAGTAGGTATTCCAATATTAATTATAAGTAGAGACTGAATTGTGCAGGCTCCACATGTCAGTTGTTTTCAAGTTTTATAGGCCTATTGTCAGTTTTCAGAGAAAGTAGGTTTAATAAACTCCCAATAGGCACAGGGAGCCCAATAAAGTAAAAATAACTGAATGCGGGAAAATCCTCACTAATTTTATTATCTTATTTGAGAAGAAGATAACATCCCCATAAAGAAAACCATTAAGTAAGACAGTCAAATCAATGCACTACATCGTTTTCTTCGCTTTTTTTCTTTATTGTCGACCTTACTACACTGATTATCTTCCTCTTAGGAATTTTGTCACATGTACACAACACTCCAACAGCCATTCCAGGAGCTAGTTTTGTTCTTAAAAAATTCTTCGACAAAGTTTTTTTCATAGCCGACATTTTTACCAAATTACTACTCGATTTTGCGAAGCCCTGAACGACAAAACCAAACGCGTTAGTTAAAAAAATAATTCTTTTATCCTAATATATTTTTTTCATTAAGAACTTTTTATTCCTTTCCGTAAGCCTTAACTATTTTATCTGGGGTGAGCTGTACTTTAAGCTATCACACAAAAACCAAAATTCTGAGTTTTTGAGTTCAGTGTTTAATAAAATGTATTGATAAAAACAATTTATTGTCTGAATCTCATGGTTTCAGGAAACACTTTTCAACTCAGCACTCTCTGCTAGATATTATAAGCCCGGTGCAATCTAACATTGATAAGAATTTATTCTCGGGTGCCATCCATCTTCTTAGACTTGACTAAAGCTTTTGATACTATTGATCTTAAAATTCTTTTAGGTAAACTTTATCATTACGGTTTTCGTGGATTTGTGATTGGTTTCAATCATACTTTAGCGATCGATTTCCAACCGTATCCATTAGGCAATAGCATCTCAAGAAAGAGAAAGTGGCATGCGGTGTACCCCAGGTTCGGTCCTGGGACCTCTACTCTTTTTGTTATATATTAATGATATCACACAAACTTCTACTGCTTTTAAATTTCATCTATTTGCTGATGACACTAATCTTCTATATTCGAAATATTAAAATCGAATTCCTAATTCTATACAGGACTTATCAAAACCGACTTTGAAAAAGAAAATAAGACAGCTTCTCTTTGGTTACTCAAATAAATATGGCTGTGATATTGAAATCTCCAATCTTTTTTCCTCTAAATAAAATAGTGCAGGTTAAAATAATTTCATTCTTTGTTCCTAAAGTCAATATTTCCTTCATATATGCTATTAATTTATTTTCTTGTGTGTAAACATTAAATTTTTCGTTCTTCCTTTTTTTCTGTTAAACACAAAGCCGCCCAGACTAGCTTAGCTATTTGCGGGGGAGTGTAGTTTATTTAACTATTGTAATTTAACTTTAGATATTAATAAAATCGTATCGTAATTGTATTGTAAGTGTTTTTGTTGTTGTTGACACTTGGGCTATTAGCAATTTGTTAGTAACTCCAGTTAACCCCATCCCCATCCGGTACCTTTTTATTAGATGGAAACATTCCGAAATACGTGCGATGTTACTTACTCATTCTATGTTTTAATATGTTGTAGATGGCATTTGCTCTGAGAGGGGAAATCAACCAGCTAAAATTAAACAAAAGCAATAACTCTCTGTATTATTATGCATTAGATATTCACCTATACAATAGTAGTCGTAGTTCATTAATTTTTTTTTTACGAACACCACTTCCCATACGGGGCTCTTCCGTTAGTTTCTCTCCACATGCACTACCACTACATTCTATATTCACGACATACAACACTCAACTCACATGTTGATTTTTACGGAGGGAGGAAACCGGAGAACCCGGAGAAAACCCTCCTGGCAAGGGAGAAGAACATTTATTTACTTCAAACAAACTCAACTCACATATGATCCAGTCTGAGCCGGAGCTCGAACTCGGACCACAGCGGTGAGAAGCAAACAGTAAACCACTACGCCACCCATGCCACCCAATTAAATTTAAATTGTAATTTTCGATACTTTTATAGTTAAACGGTGGAAATTGTAGGTATAAAGATCTCCTTAGGGGAATCTAATAAAGTATATTGTATTGTATAGAATCTGTTGATATTGATCAGACAACCCCAGAATTATGCCCTTACTTGAATAAAAATTCAAAAATCATTTTTTAAATGTTAGTATTGTAAATCATAAGGAAGATTTTGACAGTAAGATTTAGGTACACCGAGCATGCGCAACCAATATAACGCCCTACATCGGCAGGGCTACCCTTCTTCTCAATTAGTACGAAATGAAAATAGACTCTCAGCTCCTAGCACATTCCCTCCCCAGCTTTGAAATTAGCGTTTTAGTAAACTCTTATAAAATAACTGTTGTGGATATCGCGTTCTGATTGGTTGGGAGCGCATGCTTTATGAGAGCACAAAGCACGCGCGCGCACTTTGAGTAGCGTCGTTCCTATCTAAAATAGCGGTTATTGTAATTTGTATCTTATAAAAGAAATTTTAAAAAACTTGCTTGCTGCGCTGTGTGGAGTTATAAAGCACTTGGGGATTGGCAGAACATTCAAGAAGCGTCGAGAAGCGCTTCTCTACACGTCGTGCTTCTCCTAACACTTCTCTCGTGTTCTACCGACCCCCGCGTGCTTTATAACTGCACACAGCACATGCGCGCGTTTTTTAATATCTTCAGTACTTACATTGCATCATCTTTTGGCTTTCTGATGGTTTTTAACAAATGCTGCTTTAACTGCTTTGAGATGGCACGCCTTGTTTTTAAAATATGCGTCATTTTGAAGGTTCAGCTGGAAAATAGAAGATGACGTCTCTACTTGGGCTTTGATCGATAACACATTATAAGAACAAAAAATTGTACTCACGCAATTGTACTTTTCCAATAACGTGGCCATTTTTGCACTGTCCAACATGTAATCCGGATAGCCTACATTTTTACTCAAGCCGGCAAGCTGTTAAATGGCAAAACAGAAGAAAAAGAAGAAAGGGACCCTGAAACAACCCCTAAGCTAAAAGGTTTTGGTTAATTTACAGATCGAACCCTGAAACAACCTCTGGGCTGATCTAAGTCAGGGCATGGCTAACTCACAGATCAAACCCTGAAACAACCTCTGGGCTGATCTAAGTCAGGGCATGGCTAACTCCCAGATAGAACCCTGAAACAACCTCTGGGCTGATCTAAGTCAGGTATACCATATATAAGGTTGAATACTGAATACTGCATACTGAATACTGCATTCCAAGACCGAAGTGCATTGTGGGTCATAGTGACATTGTCCAAAGTAGGATTAATTAGGAATTAATCAGGATTAATTTTTTCTATTTTTAGTGTATTCCGTCTTAAACAATATATTAACTAGAGTTAAGTAGAGAGTTAATTGCTGTATATTTACTTTTTAGTTCAAATTAACGAGACCCACAATGCCCTTTGGTCTTGCAGTATTCAGCATTAACCTCTTTTGAAATAGCTGTATAAACATTTCAAATATCAATTGCAAATGCGATGACGTAAATTCAAGACCACATACAAATATACTGCAACAATACTACTACACTGTTCACATATGAGTGATTTTTTAAAAAAACTTTTTTTCTTGAAATGTAATTTGATTAATTGTCAAAGGTGCACTTGGTTCTTTGTTTACCTACCTTTAGAAATACTTCACTTCGAGTAGCACCGTCCAACCATGTCAGGGAGTTGACGTTTTGTTTAAACGCTTCAATCGCTTCATTCGCTATTTCGTTTGCCTTCATACAAAAAGTGTTATAATTAGGGCTCAAAACGAGTTAATGTGATACAAAACGAAACGAAACGAAATGAAACAAAACAAAAACAAAACAAAAACAAAACAAAAAAACCAACAAATTTCTTAAAATTGTTTTAAAAATTAATCCTAAAATTAGCTAATGGAAACATATACATGATAAGATTCTTTATTTAAGGTATAAAAAAAATATGTATCACAATAATGGTAATTATGAGATCTCTGGTCTGTCTAGCTCGTTTTTTCTTCTTCTTGACATTAGTATCGCAGAATGCATTGTGAGTGAGATAAATAATTTTTTGAATTTAAAGAGTTAAAATTAATATTATATTTTCAAAATTAAAAAAAAATCAATTCTACCTTAATAGAGTGTATTTCATACCTGTTAGCGATATCTATTTTTAATTTCTTTAAGAGATTTAAAGATACCTTTTGGAATACGTTTCGAGTAATTTCGAGTTCGGTTTAGATTCTACAACTGGTTAATTTTTTTGCCAAATAAGTCAAACATGTATTCTTCTAATGCTAAAGCAACACCTTATTATTAATAATATTAGCGGTAGAATTATCGTTACGAAAAGATTCACATAATCTGGTCAAAGTCATAGAAAACAATAATAAGCGTGCAATGGCACTTGGGATACTAGTTGATCCTCCTCTGGTAGCATACTGGAGCTCCACGTCCATTCGAAACTTAACTGTCCCCTGTCTTTTTAAGTTCCAGCTGCTTAAACCATGACGTTTCTCCAAGGTATCAGTAGAATATTTCGTGTTGGTTGCAAAATCAAGATAGAAAATTGTTTTGACCTTTTTTATCCGTCTTCTATCCGACCATCAAACTCGACTCCATTTTAAAAGTCAGAGAGCTGGAAGGCGTCGTCACGAATGGAAACCACACTGTTCCAAACATTTCCCTAGAGACACCTCTCTTCCCCGATATCTTCGAGCTTAGAATTGTCCTGCGTAGTACTGTATTTAAATCATAATAACTTACCATGATTTTTGGGCCTTTAAGTTGATCATGATGCTCTTGGATATATGCAGCCGATATTAAATCATTGAAAGATTTAAACGTTGAGTCAATACACTTTCTAGATCGCTCTTGCTCAGATTTAGTACCCTTTGTTTCGTTCTCGTACTTAAGCTGCACGTCCCTGAACGGCTTTGAAAGCCACGCAATTTCTTCTCTTATCACGTACCATACCATATAATTGGCCACGACTCTGAAAGTAAAAAAAACAACAAAAAAACAAAAAAAAACCCAGACGAATTAAATTACTGTCGTAACACTGTTTTTCTCAAAAACGATGAAAATCCAGAAATTTTTACACTCCACCTCTTTTGTGTCTTCTGTATTATTTTCATCGCCTTCTTTAGGTACGGCAGTTCAGACAAGTTAATAATTTCACTCTTAGGAATCGTAACTGGAGCAAACATCTTGTTCATGTAATCAGTCCAGTTCAGCTATACAAAGTACGAAATGGTTATATGTAAATAGTTATATGAGCATTACTTATAGTTCAGATAGAGATGTACTTGATAATAAAATAGGCGTTTGCTGGCTTTTGGGGACATTTGCATTTTAAGACTACACTTGTTCCCAGATCCCCAAGTTTCACCCATACATTCTAGCAAAATAGGCAATTTTTCGAGCAAAGTTTTTTCATTTAGGTTAAGCTTTACTTTATTGTGACCAGCACTCGGATTTCAAAAATTTATTTAAGAAATAGTGAAAATATTTGTGAAATTTTAAAAAATCAGGTCGTCACGTCATGCATTTTGAAGTTGTTTAGTTGCATGTGAAAATGTCCGACCAAACCATTGGCTGCCATTGCATTTGCCGAATAAAATCCTATTTTTATTGATTCTCATTTATTTAAAAAAACCTTCTTGACTCTAATTATAAAAAACTGGGATCTAATAAAGATCAGTACAATTGTACAGAAAAGTACAATATTCACCTCCAATTAACCAATGAGCGCGCGTTCTTAGGACTGTACACAAGTTGGTATATGCTAATAATGAATCGAAGAGCCGAGTTGAAATAACGACGACGCTGGGAACACAACCGATAAGCAAAACTCACTTTTTCAGGGATTACGAGCACACAATTTTTTTAAAAGCAAATATTAAGTGTTATGAATGAAGGAATGAGCCACAAATCACCTCAGGGACTTCTACTTGAAGCTTTTCAAGAGTTCTGTTGATTCCTAGTGATTCTAGGTGCTCTGCAAATGTTGAAGACACCTAACAAGGGAAAAAAAGTAAGTTAGACTAAAAACTAATTAAGAGCTCTTTTGTTCCGACTTTTTAACCCCCCCCCCCCCAAAAAAAAACCAACAAAATATATATATTATATATATATATATACACCATTTTTTAATATGATTAATGATTATGATGAAGATGATGATTCTAATCATCTTCACTCACGTTTGCAAGCTGGGTTTCCAAATGAATGATCTCGTCTGCTTTCCTGGCAGTTGAAGTGAGATTACCACCCAACTCAAGCACGACATCAATGATCAGCTGTCTGTACGCTAACATTGTCTAGGAAAACAAAAAAAATCCGTTAATAGATCGAAAATTCATGATCACTGGTTCGTAATTCATCGGGGTTCCACTCACACACTGAACAACAATTAAAAACGCGCCGAGTACTTTTATGTCTTCGAGGCGTTTTGAATATTAGGTTTTAAAAACGTTAAAAGAACTTAGATTTCTGAAGAAATCACTTCCGGTATTGTTATCACTGATGGCCGTTGCCGGGGAAACATCGAAAATTCTTTCAGGCTCAGGTGATATATTAGAGCCCAATCAGAGTACGAGAAAAATGGACTTTGATAGTTGGCATATAACGGGAATAACGGGTAATATAACGGTAAAACGTGCAGAACGAAGCCTGGGAATGGATGAACAAACAATGAATGGTGAGATAAACAAAGAACGCAGCTCACATGTAGGACAATACACATTGTTCACCATAATCCATGCTTTCTTTGTTTTTGTTATTTTATCCAATCCCAAGCTTCGTAAACCTGTTGTTTACTGATTGAAACGGTTTCCGGGGAAAAAATGGAATTATATGACGTACACGTAATGAGAATAGAGAGAAAACTGGCATTTGATATATGGTATGTAACAACAGGGTCTGAATTTGGCTGTTGGTTCCCCTTTTTGAGCGATAAAAGCCATTATGATCAGATTTAGGCTAGGAAGTAGAAAACAAATAAACATGCCTTACTTATCAGTAAGCATGAAAAACAATAATACTTAATGTGACTTAATGTGAAATCACAGTAAACTTCACTAAATGAACTTAAATTTACAGTTACTCCAATCTCAGAATTTAATTAAAAATTGAAAATAGGGCTTTGCACCTTTGATGATAGATTTAGATATTGTTCTTTCACTAGAGATGGCCCAGCTTGACGTATCTGCAGGAACAGAACAAAACGTACGTACCAATCAGTCATTAAAACTAACTGCATAGTTGAAAGAAAAAAATATACACTCAATTGAGGAATTGTTGTCGGGTTCAGAAATATAGAACATAGAAGCTGAGACCGAAATGGCGCATGGGAAATGACATAATCATATTATAATTTATTCATTTGCGCCATCCATGCAGTCGGTTTAGAATGCCAAACGCGTATTAAAAACAGTGGATGATGCCACGGGTCGCCGGTCACAGCATGCGTCTAATTAACGGTACTTCCCATGTGCCATTTCGGTCTCAGCTTCTATGTTCCGTTTCTGAACCCGACAACGATTCTTCAATTGAGTATATAACATTTTTGAAATGTTGCTTTTGGTATACGTAAGAGGTTTCTTGACATTTTATTGTTAAGCACGGCATAGGGCATACTTACCCAGATAGTTTTGTTAATACCAGCTGGTACAAATCCTAAAGTAAACAACGGCCCATTACTTTTCATTTTATGCATCAAAAGAAGAGTCTCATTAAAATCCCACGTATTCTCGTCCCAGTCTCCACTCATGTCCCAACCTCCTAGTTCTGTAATACGTTCTCTCAGAGGTGCGTCACCAAGATTTTCGATGGCCGTTACGTTCATGCACGAGTTGTACAAATCTGATGGCATTTGCTGTACTTCATTACTTGCTCCGTTTACTATTAGATTCCCCTTTTCTAATTTGTTTTTCTTATAATTCTCTGTTTTCAATTCGGCTATGACATAGTCAGAATAAAACGGGTAGCCGGGCGGCCGAATATTGTTTTGTCGGCCATCTCCCACAAGCGTACTCATAAAAGTCATCGCAAGGGTCCACGGCGTGGTTTATCGAACTATTGATTTGATTGGCTGCGTCAATACACTCAGTGGAGCTACAAATATTGCTAGATTGAGTGCTGGTCTTGCTTGTCTTGGCATATCTCGGGGATCGAATCTTGCTCAAACCTTGATCAAGAGAACTCATCTTGTTCTGACTTGCTGCTACGTGGATCATGGATATAACCAGTAAGACTACCAAGAAACGATGACCATGGATTAACGACCATCGCTTGCCTGCATTCATCATTCTCCCTACGACTGCACTGATTCCTGATGCTTGTCTGTTAGGATACTAGCTGCTCTTCTCGTCAGAATAGTGTTGACTAGAACTATAGTCTGTTCGATCAAGTTGTTTTTTGATCAAACTCTTTATAGTTACGTGTTTATGGTTACCGGTAAATCAAACGTGTACCCTACTTGAAAGTCAAAAATCTTTTGAAGTGGTTTTGAATTTTGTCGAATTTCATTCATCGCTCGTCATAATTTTTTTTCGTACATAGAGATTTCCTACAGGTGCGTTCCAATCTCTGACACTACTTTTTGGTTGCTTTTCCTTGACTTTTTCAATTATTTTCTTTATGGTAAAAGTTTTTGATTATTATTATAAATCGTAACTTTTAATCAAAATCTTTGTTACGATTGTAACGATTGCGGGGCTGTTACGAAAACCAACCAGGCAACGCATTCCACTTCATCCAAAGTCCTTCTTTCCCTTGTCTACAATGGCTTTTGTTTTGCCTTTCATTCTAGAAAATTATCAGATATAAGACTTTCGTAGATTTCTCGGTTTAATGCATTATAGCAAGCTTTTTGTAAAGGACATTTTTGATGAAATTTTCTTTTCTTTTCTTTTTAAAGTTTATAATAAATTAAGTTTATGATAGATATAAATCATAGTTAATAGAGGGGAATGGTTATGAAACCTATTGTTATATGTCTTTGTTCACTTTTTTCAAGCGTGACCGTGCACAATCCTTTGTTTTACTATTGTTTTACCATTGTTGGCAATGGCTGAGTGAACAGAAAAAAATCTTTCTTTTGGCTGCTAGTTCAAGATACTTAAAGTTTTATAAGAGATATTTGAATATTCCTTACAACAATCCCATAGACAACGTTTATGTTTACTTATTTTGCAATTTTGGACGAGCATAAATCAAACATTGTGCACGGTCAAGACTGGTTCAACATCAAAAGCGAACAAAGACCTGATAACAATAGGTTTCCTAACCATTTCCCTCTATTAACTATGATATAAATTGTTTAGTGAGGTAATTTGTTGTTGCTTGAGGCTAGCACGTAGATAGCATGGTCTACCTGTTGAAAAAAACCCAGCGCCTTCAGTCACTTACAAGACTTCTTCATTCAAGTGTCCAAATATTATTTTCATTAGATAATGTAAGAACCTTTTTTCAAGTATTTGGAAGAATGTTTTCAAACTCCAAGTCTGTTAAAATTGTTATTTGCTTTATCTGAATTTACGAGTGAAAATACAAATGCTGTCTTTCCATACACGAAGACATCGCTACGGACAAGCTTTGTAACGCAGTGCAAAAAAAAGGATATATATATATATAGTAAAGATTGGACTAAAGACGAGACATGTTCACTCGGAACTCGGAGTTACAGTGAACATGTCTCGTCTTTAGTCCAATCTTTACTATATATCTATTGCTCTGCATCCCTACGCATCGAGCACTGTTTCACCAGTATAGACCACATTACATACTTTGTTATATATATATATATATACATATTTATAATATTTATATAAAATATAAAGGTGCAAATTTTAAGTTTTTTAAAAAACGGTTTTAAAATCAAACTTTTTAAAATTCTGCTGTTGTAAATCTTACTTAGCATCAAGACATTATAGCGCCTATACTACCTAACTTAATATTTTCAACTGGCGCATGTAATGTAAGAAGGATATGGGTGCCATTTGCTTACATTTAGGAGTTAATATACCGGGAGATATACGCAAGTCGCGTGATGGTAGTCATGACAGGGGGTCGGAACAATACACCATTTTCCATACATCGGATCATTGGTCGAGCACAAAGCGCTGAAGCGAGGCGCCAAGGTACGTACTTTCAAAGGATTATTCAAATTTGGACCTTTCAACCTCGACTGAATGCTGTGTGTTTGACTAGTGAACCGATGTATGGAAAATGGTAATGGATTTTGGTCTAATCTGATTTACAGTTAGAATTAAAGAATTCAGTCTCCCAGGGGAAAAAGACTCTATTGTTATGCCCTCGACATGGCTGCCACCACGTGATGGTGCAAAGCCTCTATAGTTTTCTGTCTGGCGGGGGACAGATAGAAAAACAACATATTACGGGTAGTACAAACTATTACAAGCAATGAATGGAATTTGTGGAAAAAATAAAGTTCCTTGACAAGCGGCATTGTTGACCAGGGTAGAATAGACCGTATGTTTTACCGGTAAAGAAATTCCGGACTAAATAAATTTAAGCAATTTGATCGAACAGCCTATAGTTCTAGTCAAAACTATTCGATGAGAGGAGCAGCTAGTCTCCTAACAGACAAGCAGCAAGATCAGTGTAGTCGTGATGGGAAGACTGAATGTTGAATGCAGGCAAGCGATGGTCGTCGATATCCATGATCCACGTAGTAGCAAGTCAGAACTGACAAGGTGAGTTCTCTTGGTCAGGTTTGAACAAGATTCGATCCCCGAGGTATGCCAAGACATCAAGCAAGGCCAGCACTCAATCTAGCAATGTTTGTAGCTTCACTGAAAGCATTGACGTAAACAATCAAATAAAAAACCCGATTTACCTGGCCGTGCAACGTTGCGATAGCTTTTATGAGTACGCTTGTGTGAATAGAGGTTTTTCATCATCACGTGACGGCAGCCATGTTAGATGGCAGAAACAATACAATCGTTTTACATGAGAAAGAATTCAATACCAGAGCACAGGGATTTTATTGTTCTGCCATCTAACCACAGACAGTCCAAGCTGTATTGTGGGTGTGGACACATGATGGTTTTAGTTTAACTTTTAGTTTAACTCAGTGGTGATTAACTAACTAGGGACTTTTTATATTTAGATCAAAAATGAAGTACTTTCACACGAACTCACAAGAATAAAATAATATACTGATCACTCTATGAATATTACCAATAAATTGATAATAACCTATGCTCAGTGGTTAGAAAAGGCCTTAAGATGGCGCATAACCTTAACCCAGTCGCGTGTGATTTATTAGACCAGTTTCGAACTCCAAACTACCGCTGTCATCCTTGATTACAGACTCATTTATTCAGGGTTAGCCTCGTATCAGTGTCTAAATATTCACAAATACCAACGGTAAAGTAAAGAATGCACAAGTTCAACAATACAAACACTTTGAAATCTCACGGACCTTGACTGGAACACGTGAATATTCTGCACAACACGAGGCTAACCCTGTGCAAATGGGTCTGTAATCAAGAAACAGCGGTAATTTGGAACTCGAAACGGGTCTATTGTGCTATAATTATCTTGAAGCTATAGCTTGAATGTAGTATGTATCTTCCTGCGCTCTTAATGGAAATAAGATCTCTTATGTCACGACAAACCGAAATGAAACTGACCTTGAAAAGATCTAACGAAGCTATCATAAAAGCGTGCAAATGAAATAACAAACGCATAGGAAAGCTGCTGGGCCCGATTGTAGGAAGTGTGGATAGCGCTTACCGACGGATAAATCTTGTCCAGTGGATAAAAATGTATTGGATGACAGCATCGATTCATCCTCAGCATAAGGATTCATCCGCCGGATAGCGCTATCCAGCCTTCGTACAACCAGGCCCAGGCGTAAAAACACCAAAGTCATGAATAACGCTAAACAAAGCATATCAAACAATGACTGGCTCTGAATAGATGTTTTAGCGAAGTCAGCATAACAAAGTGCACGTGAAACCACACCAAACGCATAGCAAAAGACTGCATGCGTAAAACACAAAAGTCATGAATAAAGCTAAGCCCAACATCTCATGACAAACAAAAACCTGGCTCTGAATAAATTTTAAGGAAGCCAGAACAGCAGAGAGATGGTCAAGGAACTGAAAGAGGGCGCGAGGCAAAAGTACTGACAAAGTTAAACCACGGAGTGCACAAGAAAAACAAAACCAAAAAGCATGCATTGACAAAAAGCCATGAATAACGCTGAGCCAAATAGTTCGTGACCAAACACAAACTGGTAACTATTGTAAACGAACGGCCAGAAGTGACAGTGGCAACCAAAATATAGCATAGATTTATGACCAACGACTGACTAGCAAACATTACTATTATAACTACAACTGCAAACTGTACAAACCGAAGGAAGTTTACTGCCACCGTAAGGAAAATTGAGTTAAAACTTTATAAAACAGCCATTCCTGCCACGAACATTCGAAAACAACTCGGCAAGTATCGAAAAAACCGATTAAGTAAAAGAGGAATATTACCACAAGTTCTCCTTGTACTGGTGGTGGAGGTCTTAGTTGGCGTATTCCTGGTTTTGCTGGCCAACAATTGGATTCACTGTGACATCTGGAAGTACGGGAACCTGTATTTCTGTATTGGCTTAGCCATGTTAAAATCAAGCTACCGAAGAGGAACATACGGCGCAACTGGGAAAAGAACGTGGTTTCCCACTGTTTATATACTCGTGTGGCGTAACACCGCTGAGCATAGAGTACCGAAGTTTGACGTCTGACGTCACGGAAAACCAAAATTTGCTGTTGATAATTTTGATTCTCGATTTCGAAAGAACGTCAAGAAAGACGTTAACAAGCCTTATCACATACAGGGCAAAATTACTCGATGTTTATTGGCTAATAAAGGGGGGATTTTTCCGTCATTCGCATGCGGGCCGAATTACTAGAGTATGACTGGTAGCTCAATTGGCTAGTAACGCATGCAAACCGTAAACTTTTTTTTTGCAAAGTAAAATGGCTTCATGTTTTGCATAATTTGGCAGGCGAAGAAGCTATGGAAATAAAAAGTTCAAGCGAAAGTGAGAAC
Organism: Actinia equina; assembly: GCA_011057435.1. NCBI lineage: Eukaryota > Metazoa > Cnidaria > Anthozoa > Actiniaria > Actiniidae > Actinia > Actinia equina. Next base: position 237,354 of record WHPX01000639.1, read on the forward strand.
AGTTTGAATTAATGTTTTCCGTAAATTGGTCTCGAAAAAGCAGACCACTTAAGTAATCCGAAATGTGTACAACTTCACTGTGATTTTGAACGGAATCAAGATTTTGATAACTGAGCTGCAGAGGTTCTATTAGAACAAGACACTGGGCATGTTTCCAATGCATTGATCATTGATCATTTTATTTGATCTTATCAAACTCATAAATAATTCATGAGGAAAACACAATAGAAATCACGACCATGAAGGAGGTTTTATATCTGATATAGATTCGTCTTCATTTGCATAAACTTGAACTTGGATTTTCTTGGGCAGATTCACTTCAATTTTGAAAATTTTAGTGAAAAACAAAGGAACTAACCTAGACGTTTGATAAGCAATCTACAGTATGAGTGGCCGTGTTGTATCCGATATACAATCACACGGCCACTCATACTGTATATATTACATAATTAACTACTCTATTTAATACCAAACATATCCAGAGATTGCAGGTTGATATGTTAACAATCATTAGATTTACAGCGAAACTACATTGTTAGACCAATAGTCCATCTTTACTCCACAGATAGCATTTCTTGATCGGATTCAAATGGCTGCCGCTTCTGCAATTGAATGCATTGAAGAATTCTCCGGAATTTGCCAACGAACCAATAACCCTGATAAAATAAGTAAAAGGTCATGTAATAAAATGTTGGTTCATTCTAGTTGCAGGGGACTCTCAGCACGTTTTCTAAGAATTTTCAAGAGTTTGAGTGAAAATAAATGTTTGCTTTCTCCTAAAATACAACAAAAATGGCGAATATACTATTGTCAGACCTAGATAATGTATAAACAAACACAATAGAATGAGAAAATAGCCTTAAGTTTCAACAAGTGAAAATGAACTAAGAGAAGGAATCCCCGTGCCCCATAATGTGCACACTTTGATGCTATTTTTAGCTCGTTACCATGCCCGTGTGATAATCATGCTTCCTTTAATCAGCCTCGTTTTAGGACACGAACAGCGACAAAAACACAGGCTTTGTTTACTGCAAGTCTAGAAGCCGCCTACCCTCAACAAATCAACCAATCAGGTTCTTCGCTCAAAATATCTCCAAGCTAAAAATAGCATCAAACTGTGCACATGACGGTTACAAGGCTATATAGGGGGGGTTCCTTCTCCTTAGTTCATATTCTCTTGGTTTCAAGCATAGACACTACGTTTTGGCATTTAGTAATGTCCACTTTATCAGGCTATTGAAAGTCAAATTTACATAAATTTTGACCAATTTGTATACGGATTCAGAGCATGCGCAGGCGTTTTTCACTCATGTCGTCATATGGTAATTTCAACCTTTTCTTAGGCCTATAAACATACCTGGTTTTTTAATCTACAAAATCAGAACCTGCACCAGGATTTCTGCTTCGGAAATCAGCGTTAGTGGAACTACATTGAGCCTGTGTATTAATATGAAGTGAGCAGATCATTGAGTATATTTTAACATCACAGAAGTATACTGACGATAAAGGTAAGTATTTAACGGTCCTTGAGAAAATTAAAAAATCGAAGTCAGTTTTCTATGGGTCTGTAATCGACCATAAGATGACGTCAAAATGATCCAAACTCAAGCGGAGTCATACCATGACAAAGTGGAAAAAATTGAACAAAAGGACAAGTAAATAGTTTGAAAAAGCAGTTTCATCCGCTCGCTCAGTGCGCGTGACTGATGTCGTAAGTACAAGCAGGTCTAGCCTCTAATCGACAATGGTTCTAAGCCAATCAGCGCGCGAGAAATTTCTAAGCTATGGTAAAATATGAGTTATAGGAACACTAATTAACATTTGAACTTAAAAAAGAGAATGTTACAATTGCTCTGCGGGGACGTGGTTTTACACAGGCTGCCATGGTTCATGGTGGCGGTTTTAACGTGAGGGAAGAGGACACAGCAGAGAAACACTCGAGTGAGCGACTATTTATAACTTAATGTTTTCTCGTATTCAGTGCCAAATGAGTGTGAAAGCCTGTGAACAACGACATAGGAATTTTGAAAGCTAAAAATAAAAGCGTACAAAAGACTCGATGCTAACCTGAGCAAATCCAACGTAAAACAGCTGCTCATTGGATAAATTCAGTCCTTGTAGACGCGTTGTTTCCCTGCGGTCGTAATACGCCTGAAAAATATCTACTGATTACAAACTTGTGTGAACGAAAGTGTGGGAAAATGTGGCTTATTTCTCTTACTAAAGAAGAATTTGTTATCGGTGAAAAACATCCTTTGACACTTTGTTCTAGGTAGACGTTTTTGCTATACAAACGGCGATTCTGGATGGTTGGCGCAGCAAACTGGGACTTTTATACTTGTTTTGTTCATTTACATACCCTTATCATATGTATTTATATAATTTGACAAAGGGTTGTTGGAGTAAATACAGCTTTCGTTTTCCCATGTTCCGCGCTCTCAACAAGGAAAATTTTTGAGTTATATCTGCATGCAGGTATTTGGCTAATACATTTGTAGTACCTTGAGTGCCGTTTTTAAAGCACCATTGTCTGCAGCATTCCCTTTAACTGTATCATTTCCGTTAATCTAATAAAAGGACATTTAATTATTATCACGGTTATCAACGTACATATTATTATAAACCTGTTTGCAAAACACGTTACCATCGCTAAAAGCGATAGGCAATAGGCGAATTGCAGTAGCACATTCAAATAGGTCATTCCAAGATCCAAGAATAGCTGGAATGACTTGTATATTTGCTTTTTATTCTCGTCAAGAACATGGACCTTAGTGTTAAGATTGATTCAATGTTCTTTGTATTCAACGAAGCCATTTCCATCCTGTCGGAATGACCTATCGCCTTTGGCAATGGCAAAGTTTATTTAAGTAGGCGTATAAAGGTTTTAGGAATAGCACATTTGACATATTCGATTATATCTTACAGGCCATCTTCCAAACATACTATATGCAGAATATTGGTCTGCTAAGCATTTTTGTCTTGTATTAAATCCATTGACAGTTTTTTGTGAAATGTTACCGGATCCACCTGTGAAACAAAAATATCAAGTCATCAGTCACCAAGCTTCTTACTTTTGACGGAATCAGAGAGGTTTTGCACAGTCGCTTGCCCGCACCAATAATCCATTTTTTTCTTTCACTAGTTAAATAAAACATCACGCTAGGTCCCAAACCGATTAATAACTTACCACCGATGTCGCCAATACCCCACACGATTTGGTAAGCAATAATGGAACCCAAATGACCCAAGTTATAAGATCTGCAAGTAAAATAATGAAGTTTTTTTAAACTTTGCGGATCTTCACTGGAACACGTAAATATGACACGCCATATGCAGGCTCACAACATCATGCGCGAAGTGCATATGTTCCACCGTGTATCCATAGCTTTAATGTGCTATTTTTGTAGGCAACGCTTGTCATTAGTTTTCAGAGCTTACCTTAGAAGCGCGCTAGAAAATAAGTGTGGTGACTTGATGATTGCTGCTGGGATTGCTTTATTCAACAAAAATAAAGAAGAGTCTCAGTGGACATTCCAATGTAAATGTGGATGTAAACATTCAAGTTTGTATAACTTACTCAATCGATTATCCTTGTAAACGGCTGTTCCATGGAGAGGAGACATGAACCATCTGGAAAAAACAACAACAAATAAACAAGTTAGAAGTAATAATGCAAGTCCAAAGAGTATGAACATACTAAAGCAAGATGCATAGGGTGGCGTATATGTGTATGTGCGAGTTCCAAAATACCGCTGTGTTTCTTGATTACAGACTCATTTATTAAGACTTAACCTCGATTTTGTGAAGAAAATTTACGTGTTCCAGTCGAGGCCCGTCAAGTTTCAAAAGTGTTCGTATTGTTGAAGTTGTGTATTCTTTACTTTATCGTTGGTATTTGTGAATATTTAGACACTGATACGAGGCTTACACTGTGTAAATGAGTCTGTAATCAAGGAACACAGCGGTAATTTGGAACTCGAAAAGGGTATATTTGGCTTGAAGATCCCATAAAATCCAAAGGAACCCCAAAAGCAAATATGATTAGTCTATTGAGAAACAATAAAGTCTTCAGTTAAGGGGACTAAACGATATTGCGATTGCATTTTGGGATATCTTTTAACTCGTATCTATATTTAAAAGTTGTACTGTCATTTGTCCTTGGGCCCTCAGTGTTACTAGGCCGACTTAGCGGTAACCCGTAAAATCTTTCAAAATAGAGAAAACAATAGCCAAACCATTAAAAAAAAATTATATATATTTGAGAATTCTCAAAAATTGCTAGCAGCACTTCAAGAAAAATAACGTTTTGAAATGGGAACCTGCTGAGGCTTGCGGGGTCAAACGTCAAACTTCCCATGAGTCGAACCTAATTGAAACAATGGATAACAAGGCGGTCCTTCTTTGATATCATTAGGTTTGGCTCGAGTGAAGTCCAACGTTTGACCTTAGTCTAAATGATCGGTCATAATTATCGATTGGGGTTCGGAAAGGGTTAGAACGAATTTATTGTGACATAAGTAAGCCTTTGTATACTTACATGGTGCTATCTGGGCTCGTTCTTAGACTATTTAGCATTTGTTGCTGCTCGTGCTTTGAGATGGCTACTTGGTTTTTGAAATATGTTCCACTTCTGATGACGAGCTGATAAAAGAAGAAGTCTCAATTGAGTTTTTACTCAATAAGGGGCGTGGACCCGATTTTATGAATGGAGGTGGTGGGTACCGGAACATACCCCCTCCCCCCTCAGAGACCTGTTCAAATGCTCGATACTGGGGGTCTGTAGTGGAAATTTCTGTACATAAATATTTTTTAGCATACATGCAGTCAGACAGTCCATTCATTTCTGTGTGATTTGGCTTTTAGTTTTGGAGACATTCGAGGACAAAATGTAAGATTTCACTTCCGGAGGTGGTAGGTACGGGGTATCACCACCCCCCCCCTAAATCAGGTACCGTGAGATAACATCCCTAAGACAATACCGACATTATGTACTTACACCACTGTACTTTTGGAATATCGTAGCCATTCTTGTGCTGTCCAACATGTAATCAGGAAAGCCGACATTGGCAACCAAGGCGTTAGCCTGTTTAACAGCATGACGAAAATAAATAAAATAGTTGAAATAAAATATAAAATATACAATAAAAGATATTAAACCCTGAATTTATTAAGTCTGGGCATAACTAACTCACAAATATATGAAACCTGAAACGATCTAGCTATGGACAGGTCGGGACACAACTGTAACTAACTGATCAAAATATTAAAAAACCCGTCTGGACCAACCCATGAATATAGGGTACAGTTAACTCACAAACCGCACCCTGGTCCAACCCCTGAACATAGGGCACGGTTAACTCACAAACCACACCCTGGACCAACCCCTGAACATAGGGCACGGTTAACTCACAAACCACACCCTGGACCAACCCCTGAACATAGGGCACGGTTAACTCACAAACCGCACCCTGGACCAACCCCTGAACATAGGGCACGGTTAACTCACAAACCACACCCTGGACCAACCCCTGAACATAGTGCACGGTTAACTCACAAACCATACCCTGGACCAACCCCTGAACATAGGGCACGGTTAACTAGCAAACCGCACCCTGGACCAACCCCTGAACATAGGGCACGGTTAACTCACAAACCGCACCCTGACCAACCCCTGAACATAGTGCACGGTTAACTAACAAACCGCACCCTGACCAATCCCTAAACATAGGGTACGGTTAACTCACAAACCACACCCTGATTAACCCCTGAACATAGGGCACGGTTAACTCACAAACCGCACCCTGGACCAACCCCTGAACATAGGGTACGGTTAACTCACAAACCGCACCCTGGACCAACTTCTGGACTGATCTTAAACCGGGCACTGCTACCTCGCAGAAAGAACCCGGAAACTACATGTAGACGGATCTAAGTCATGGTACTAGGGCTAGCTCTCATTTTGAACCCAGTCCTTATGGCTAACTTACAGATCGAACCTGATACGATATGACCTAAGTCATAAGTCGTTATGGCTAACTTACAGATCGACCTGATATGATCTAAGTCAGGGCACGGCTAACTTACAGACTGAACCATATAACAACATCATCGTTTACATTAATGCCATTGTCTTTAGGTCAGTTCTTTAGTTACCTACCTCTCGTAATATGTTTCTTCTGGTGGCATTATCTAACCAGGTTAGTGAGTTAATGTTATCTTTAAACGCTTGAATGGCTTCATTGAAAAGGTTTTTGTCTAAACATAAGATATGATATTTTAGATAGAGTCAACTGAAAACAAGTCCGTGGTTACGAAAGCATTATTTCCTAAAGATTAAGAAAGTAATATTTTAATTTATTAGTTAATGCCTAGGTCGGGTTTGTATATCCACACTCATAGTACACTCAACAAAATTACTCGACTCTGATTGGTCGAGAGGAGTACAATTATAGCGTTAATTGTACTCCGTAGTCCGTCGCTATGGCAACACGGCCAGAACAATGTGAAAACAATTATTTTCTATCATTTTGTACTTAAAAACATATAAATAAAATTTTAAAGCCGTAAGAACTAATCTTTTTTATGCATTTCAATTGCGCGATGGACTGAATAAAATCGGCCGCCAAATAGAAAAAGATGAACGGCCTCGCTTCGCATTTTTTACTGAAATTTTGTTGAGTAAACTATAAACAAAAAATCGCACGATCTTTTCGTACAATTTGGAATAAATAGACACTCATCTCGTGTCTATTAATTTCCAAATTGTACGAAAAGATCGTGCGATTTCCTATACTTATTTGCAGGATGTGCACTAATATAGCTTTTCCCGAAAGAACATAAATATATCAATATACTCCCTCTTGCTTTCCCTTGACATCCTCGACAAATTTTCATACTAGTTCCTTCCATGCATTTTTCTTTGACTCTACTCTATCTGTGTTTGCACTGTAACTGTACTTATATTTGTCACAAAAATCAACCCCAGCTTTCACGTTCCTCCTGACAGAATGCGCAATCTACTCAAACTTATCACATACCTTGTTAATTGGACTTGCAAGTTGTGCATGGTGGTCATGGACATATGCGGCTGATATGATGTCATCAAAATTATAAAACGCTGATTTAACACACGTTTGCCATCGAGCTGGTTCGGATGCAGTATCACCTGTTGCAAGCCGGTACTTTCGCAGCGCGTTTCTAAAAGGCGCAGAAAGCCACTTGAGCTCACTGTGTATCACGTACCATACCATATAGTTTGCCAGTATCCTGAACCAGAAAGAGAAAACAAATTAAACGATAAATACTTTCATGGAATCTCTTTGTTTTTAGAATATCATTAGGGTTTTTTTACGGTCATTAGTATTGAATTCGAATTAGCTCAGCAAGTTACGCAAGTCTGTATTTATGGCATTTCATATATGAGTTTTGGGTATTTTGAATCTCAGGGGGTTACAACCCTGGATTTGCTCCTGAACGAGTTTAGTACTTTACCTCTTTGGCGTGGTCTGTACTATACTCATCGCTTGCTTTAGGTAAGACAGCGTGGGTAACCTAATGACTTCACTATCAGGAATCGTCGATCCAAACAGGCCACTCAAGTAATGAGACCAGTCGACCTGAAGTAGAAAGCAACTTATCGCCATTTGCATTGCTACGCGGCCACCCCAGACAAAAATCGCGACGTGTACTTTGCAATAGACTGCCGTCAATCGAACACGTTGACGTCATTTACACGCATGTGTGATTCAAAAGGCGCCAAAACTTGTCGATTGTTTACAAGTATTAGAGAGTTTTAGATATACGTTCACAGCAAACGTGAAACGTCAGTTGACCAGTAAAAAAATCTTTAAATTACTGAAAAAGAATCGCAAAAAAGTCCAAGTAGCAGAAAAACAAAAGAATATTTACGCTTGGTGAGAAGGTTTGTAAAAGGTAAAGTAAAATACAGGAAAACTATGAAAACGTGCTCACGTTTGCCGTTTGCGGGGAGAAAAAAGGTCAATCTAATACTCTCTACTATATGAGCCACACTCATCGGCCCTATTCTGACCGATTTAAACGAGTGTAAATGACGTCAACGTGTTTGATTGGCGGCAGTCTAATGCAGTAGGCAGTAGGCATCGTGTAATAGTATCATAGTTCGTAAATCATGTTACATTTGGGTATAAAATTGTCATTCTGGAATTGTTTACTAATAGTGAGGGCACTTTTCATACTCCTTGGGATAAGCCTTGTTCAGGATGTTCGAATCAATAGTGTAAAGACTCTCCCTTTGACAGATGACGCTGTAGTGCCTTTTAGGTATGGGGATATGTTTAGTTCATGTTAAGTTCAATAGAACTAGTAATGGAAAAGGACTAAACGAAGCTTCCCTGCAATCGGCATTAAACATCATCGCCTACCACAATATTTTCAGAATTAATTGGTGTTTGATATAATAAAAAGCAAATAGTTGAATGTACTCTCGCCGCCAAGCAATTTCACGAAAATTTAAGCGAAACTGGCTTTTGACTCGTTATAAATTAGGTTAACTAAAGGCAAATTGACATTGATCTTAGCTACACGAACTTTATCGTTCTTGGAAATGCCTCTATCGAAATTAGGTTTACGCTTTTAGACTAATTTTGAAGCTTTTTAAGCTTCAGTAATTGCTTGTAACAAATGCACTGCAGATAATTAATGCAACTTTTGGAGTTTGTTAGTATTAAGTGGAAAGTAGGAGAGAGTGTGAGATCCATTAATTACCTGAGGTACTTGTAGTTTAAGTTGTGCAAGAGTTACCGTGTTCGAAAATGATTGTATCCATTGTACCAGAGTTAAAGATACCTAAGAAAAATAAAACATTAATATATGATACTAAATTCCACTTGATATCATTTTGCTTCGACCATCAAGAAAAATTATAATAATTTAAAACGTCACTTACGCCTGCAAGTTGGGCTTCAAAACGAACAATCTCGTCTGCTTTTGCGCCAGCGGTGTTAGAATTAACGCCCAACTCAAGCAAAACATCAAGCAAAAATTTATTATTGTGGCTATCTGTACCTTTGATGCTAGGTTTTGATATTGACTTTTCGCTTTTAGGACTGTTCCATCTTGAGATATCTATAGAATCAGAACAATAGGAATATAAAAGAATATTAAGTAGGTTTCATAATAATATAATCTTATTCAAAATACTTTGAAATAACAATAATAATGATTATAAAAAAAAAAAAGATTAACAAATATATGTACAATTACTTTTATTGATGAAAACAAATTTGTAAAATAAATTAATAGCTCAAAACACGAGTCCAGCTATACACACTGATATAATACTATATTAAATTAATATATAATTATAAATAATAATAATAATAATAATAATAATAATAATAATAATATTAAAAGTTCCGCTTCATTCTTGTAAAGTATTACGCATAGCTTTGTTTATAGAGGATAGCACGTGACAGTAATTCAACTGATAAACTCGTGGTCCTCTTTTAACGTCTCTATAGTTGGTTAGGGACCACCATAACGTGTTCATCCGAGCCGTGTGAATTAAGACTCTGAGTGTTGGTCCGGCCGAGGCTTGAACCACGACCTCCGCAATCGCAATTCAAAATCCTCACAAATCATTACTAACATAGCGTACTTACAAATATGTTTGCATTGTTTCCAGATGTATATACTTTTACCAAAAACAAAGGTCCCGTACGGGGTTTCATTTTGTGCATCAAAAGAAGGGTATCGTTAAAATCCCACGTATTCTCGTCCCAGTTTCCACTCAACTCCCAACCTCCCAGTTCTGTAATACGTTCTGTCAGAGGTGCGTCACCAAGATTATCGATGGCCGCTACGTTCAAGCACGATTTGTACAGATTGGATGGCATTTGCTGTACTTCTCTGGTAGCTCCGTTGACTGTTATGCTTGCCGTTTCTAATTTTCTTTTTTTATATTGCTCTGATACCAATTCGGCTTTATCAAATTGATCATAATACGAGTAGCCCGGTGGTAAAGGATTGTTTGTTGGCCATCTCCCACAAGCGTACTCATAAAATTCATTGCAAGGATCCGCAGTCAGGTTCATCGAACGTTTGATTTCATTGGCCGCATTAACGCATTCAGTGGTGCTACAAACGATGCTCGATCGAGTGTTGGTATGCCTTGGGGATCGAATCTTGTTCAAACCTTGATCAAGAATATCCATCCTGGTTTGACTTGCTGCTACATGGATCATGGATATCGCCATTAGCACTGCCAAGAAACGAGGACCACGGATTAACGACCCTCGCTTGCCTGCATTCATCATTCTTCCCATCACGACTAAATTGATCCTTGCTGCTTGTCTCAGTGTTAGGATACTGAGCTGCTCTCCTTATCAAAGTGTGTTACCAAAACTGTAGGTTCTTCAATCCAATTGTTGTTCAAATAGGCTTTCAATGGTTACGTGATTTTCTTTACCGGTAGAACAAAACGTGTATCCAACCCGTCTAAATATGCCGGTTTTCACGTAACTTTTTATTTTCAAATTCCATTCAATGCTTGTCATGATTTGTTTGTTGATAGGAATTACCCGCTGCTGCTATCCAATCTCTGAACAAATTCCATTCACTGGTTGTCATAGTTTGTCTTAGGCCCTGGCAAAACTGTCAGGAAACATCGGGAAACATGTTTCCTCGTTTAGCTAGGGCCTTAACTTAACATAGCGTGTCGTATATCTGTCATATTTTTATTTTGTCTTTCCCTCAAGACAGAAATTACCAGATGTCCTAAGACTTGTTTTTATCCCTAACCTTAATAGATGATATATAGTTTAAGCTAATAGTTGCAGGATCCGAGTAAACTGAGAAATAAACCGAACAACAGAGTAAGTTATTTTTCAAGGTGACTGAACACATAAAGTTCTTTAATATTTTGATTATTTTTAGAATCTTTGATTTTATTTTATTTCAATCTTTATTTTACGAGAGCAACATAATTAACCTCTCAGTTATCTAACTTATGGCCTTCGAAAACAAAAAGTAAAAAGGATAAAACTTGAAAAAAATATAAAAAACTATACAATTTTACAAAATGAATAAGCAAAAGATAACTAGGCAGAAAAAGGACAAACTATACCTCACAGCTATAAAAACTAATGGCCCTCGAAAGCGAAAAATAAAATGACTATAAAACTTGAAAAATATATAAAGGTCTACATGATCTAACATTGAACAAGCAAAAAATCAGTAGCTAGGGAGAAAATGGACATAACAGAAATTAGTATAATGATAATTATCTAGTGACACATTTACATTATATGAGATTAGCTCAGCAGGTCTTCAAGATGATCTACAGAGTCAAGTTTGTCGAAGGAAAAAAATGTACACCTGACTTTTTAGAATGAGGAACCATAGGAACACTGGTAGACGTCGGGAGGTCGACAAAGTTTGCTTTAGATCAGGATGCAAAGAATTGAATAGGATAGAAGCAGAATATTGAAAGTGTCAAAGACAATTATTTGTGCGAGCTTTAGAGACAAGAAGATGAGTTGTGCAAGCTCTACTATGGCGGTTGCCACTTGCTTTTTTTAAATCGCAAGCCCAAAAGGAAAAATAGTTCTGGAATTAATAGTTGCAAGAGGGTTAGATAAGATGTTGAATAAAAGAAGAATCGTTCTTCCATTTGCTTCCAAATAAGTTAACTGTAATTCTATTTACGACAATAGAGATTAAAAACGCGTTTATTTTTAAGTGTTCGTTTTTTACATCTTAATGACAAAACACCCTAAGAACAGGAGGATCTACCAGAGACCAAAACAACGATGCGTGAAGCCAATAAATCTTTGACAAAAGGGAGCAACGGAGGTTCATAGTTCCTGACTTCCCGTATTTACAGTTGCAATGTCCCACAAACTCAATTAATAATTTAGAATATCTCATAATTTAAAACTTTGATCGAGGAAAATTAATTATTGTTTAAAGCAAGAATAGTTGTAGTATAAGAAATATGATCACATCTTAGAAAGTTTCAAATTTGTAACAAAAACTATTTTCCAATTACTGTGCGATGTCACTCAGTTAAGTGCATTCAAAACACAACCACTGGTTATATTCCCAAAAGTTTTATTGAAGATTGCAAGTGCATAGAGGTCACAAAACTCCTTTACGAAAACTGACTTCAGCTTTCAATTGTATCATTTAAAAGTTGTTTCACAGTTGTTTAACCGTCTTGACTTTCCTATTTTTAAAGTATTTTTTAAAGTATTTTTTGTTACTTCAATACTTTTGAAGGGAGCTAAGAAGTTTAAGAAATATCTTTTTGATGTTACAAATGTGTTTTGGTTAACGTTTAATAAAGCGAGGGATCTAAGCAAGTCTACAAAATAATTAATAGTTTTCTGTTTTGAAGGATAGTCAAAATAAAGGTGTTGACAGGTAACGACAAGAAATATGAATCGCGAACGAGAGATTCTTATGAAGCACTTTGAAACAAGTGGGATGCGTGGCGCTACTTGGTATGATATGCATATATATATATATATTTAATTTATATATATTAATTTATATATATATATAAATTCAATCCTGAAAATACATTCAGTCCCAGCGGAATGGGACGAGTGGTTTGGGACGCCACCAGAAGACTGAGACTAGTCAAAGTTTGGTGTCCTGTGGCAAAGGGTACCGTGTACGTGCTGTAAGTCAGTACTATATGTTTCTCACTCATACGATAAAAATTCTTATGGGAAGCCATTTCAATGTTACACCACCGTATGTTTCCCACTCATACGATAAAAATTCTTATGGGAAGCCATTTCAATGTTACAGCACCGTATGTTTTTCACTCATACGATAAAAATTCTTATGGGAAGCCATTTCAATGTTACACCACCGTATGTTTCCCACTCATACAATAAACATTCTTATAGGAAGCCATTTCAATTTTACACCACCGTATGTTTCCCACTCATACGATAAACATTCTTATGGGAAGCCATTGAATGTTACAGCACCGTATGTTTCTCACTCATACGATAAACATTCTTATGGGAAGCCATTTCAATGTTACAGCACCGTATGTTTCTCACTCATACGATAAACATTCTTATGGGAAGCCATTGAATGTTACAGCACCGTATGTTTCCCACTCATACGATAAACATTCTTATGGGAAGCCATTTCAATGTTACAGCACCGTATGTTTCTCACTCATACGATAAACATTCTTATGGGAAGCCATTTCAATGTTACAGCATGCCATACCGTGTACTTGCTGTAAGTCATGATCAGTACCCTTATTGTTTCCCTTTCATACGAAAGGCACTCACTCTATTGTGTGGATTATAACGTTCTCTTTCGCTTTAATTACTTGTAGCTAATGATCGAAAGATTACTTCAACCATTCCTTTATGTCAAGGAGGTTACTGCCATTATACTACAACAAACTAATCATGCATAGATTATGTTAGCCGGTTAAAGCGCCTTTTTGTGTTGCCTTAAGGTGGCTGCCTACTTTTGAACGTTCGAATTGAGTCCACGATGAGCGCGCGCTCAAAAACCGCTGAAAAATCTACAATATTTTATTGAAGGACCATACGCGTTTTGAGCTTCAACAGGGCAAAACCCTCAAATTTTGCACTGGACTCTATATTTTTTGATAGCTTATTCGAAAAAAACTCCTAAAAATCAAGGTTATATCAACATTTTAGGAAAAGCTTAAATCAGCAACACATGAAAAATAGATTTTTGTATGGATTTTTGTTCGACTTTATGATATTTTTTAAGAGCACCGAAACTACAAAATATGACAAATCAATGTATCTCTCTGTCTTTTTGTCAAAAATATCCATGTATTATTGTAGGAGGATTGACTAGCCTTCATTTGTGCAATCATATAGTCTGCAAATAACTATTATCTTATGAATCTCAATTTTTTTCTAATCACTTCCGGTGGCGCAATTTTTACTCCAAAATCTCGTGCGTAGGCTCCCATTAAATGCTGATTATCTCGAAAACAAGCTCTGGACACCCTATTTTTCTTTCCAGATTTGAAATCAGCATTAAATTTCAATTCGGAAAATCGATGTTTTAAGAAAAGCTTAAATCAATTTTCAAAAGTAGGCATTCCCCTTAATTTGCTATTTATTACTTTATTACTTGCATTATTTTTAAGTCCAAATATATCAAGTTTTAAGCGCGAACTGTTTCTCTATAATATAGCATATCTTTAGCCAAATATTTCAGGTGGAACTCATTGTAGTTTTTAACATAGATATATTTTTTACCGTTGCTCAGTCCTTCTTTTTTATACCAACGTAGGCATCATTGCGATTATCTTCACCGCCTACATAATCATCATCATCGCTATCGTAAACTTTATCATCCTTATCTTTATCATGGTCCATGTCAATCCCAGTCAACCCATAATCACCAGCAGTATCTTCCAAGGACAGTCCTGAAAGCGAAAAGAACATTAGTCCTTGATCGATATACATGTATTCAAGCAGCTAGTTCAACATCATGGTTTTAACTTATTGAAATATTAAAGATATCGATATGTGTTTCAAAATAATTCGTGGTATCGAATTTTATCAAGAGAGCATGGTGAATAAGAGAGGGGAAACTTCTTAATATCGCGTGCGCCATGTCAATTCCCGGTTAACCTATTTTTAGTAACCGGATGCAGTTTAAAATTCGCCTTACCCTACTCCAGTGCGTTAACTAGTTTCTCCTTATTGATACTCCACACATCAAGAAATTATATAATTTGTTTAGCGATACCTTGGAATTCAATGCCAGTTTGAAGCGGTGCTTTCATTTCCAATCCAATGTTACATTCCATACCTCTTGCTCCACTTTGTACTTCATCAAGCGTTAGAATAACTGACAGACAGCAAGCGAGAGAGCAGCGAGGGTTTTTGATAACGGAATAGATAGTCTTACCAACTACCATCACATATTTTACTGAAATCGTATAGAAAGGTAAATTAACTAGATGATTAGTATCAGACCATTCGTAATAGGCGATTGAAGGAAATCCAGAGCTGCAATTTCAATACAGCTTTCCTACAAAACCTGCAAATGGTTGCTCTAACTTTTAGG
The DNA here is from genome assembly GCA_011057435.1 of Actinia equina. Classification (NCBI taxonomy): domain Eukaryota; kingdom Metazoa; phylum Cnidaria; class Anthozoa; order Actiniaria; family Actiniidae; genus Actinia; species Actinia equina. The sequence goes on from WHPX01000639.1 coordinate 252,423, forward strand.
GTTGCTCTAATGGTTGCAAATGGTTGCTCTAACTTTTAGGTACATAGACTCACCAACAACAAGAGCCGTTACCATGACATTAGCCATCACTAGCAGAACTGTCATAATCCAAGAATCCATTATCTTAGCATCAGCATCCAGCAAAGCACCCTTGTCTATCTTGAGCATCATTCCAATACACGTGTTGGCGAAGGTAACGAGAAGTGCCGTCAGCTGAAGAACATGCTCGAACTTATCAGGGATTGGTTTAAAGTGAGCATGGAGTATAGCATAACAACCTGAGAATTATCATATTCAAACAGTGTTAGTACACCATGTAAGTACACCATGTAAGTACATCATGTAAGTACACCATGTAAGTACACCATGTAAGTACACCATGTATGTCTTACTACAAGAAAGAAATTATATCAAGACATTTACCAGACAGAATGGAAGCAACTCCAAGAGAGGTCCGTCCTTCAGCACCAATCAGAGCCAAAGATGAAGTGAGTAGCAGCTTCCTCATCATTTCAATGGTTTCCCAAAACCAGCAATTGTCAGCATAGTTTTCGAACACGAAGCTCATTCCTGCTATGATTGGTGGGATTGTAATCATGGTAATGTCCGAACTTTTTCCGTCTATTTCCCCAAGTTTGTTCTTCACCATTGTTCTTTCTATCCCTAAATTGCTATCAGGTCCTGAATCTGCTTGTGCAGCAAATTTCTTTATCTCGTCTGTGTTGGACTCTTGCTGTTCTGGAAGGACATCAATTTGTCTAGCGGTTTCCCTTTCAATACTGTAGATATCTGGAGCTCTGGTGCTGGTACACTGGCTAGTGTTTGTTTGTTGACTGGTCTGTTTACGGCATGGAGCATCGTTCTTGTTTTGGCCCATCTCTTTTCCATTAAGCTTATTAGCCAGTTTCTTGTGTAGGTCTTTAAAGTAATATTTCCATAGAATAACTACTGTCAGAATTGGAACAGCAAAAGGGTAGATTAGAGCAGCATAAGCCAATATTACGTACCGATTGTACTTGTCGGTAAAGCAAGTAATGGAGTAGTCAGCCTTCAAGTAGAAGGTACATTGCGTCTGGCTGCTGTCTTGGCAGATTTTGTGGCAGGCTGCCGGTAACATTGAGAAGATCGTTGAGCAGGTCTGTGGATAAGTTACGAAAATGAACAGGAAGACATTCCGGTAGCAGACCTCTTTTCTGGCTTCTAGGTGTGCGGAAATGGCAGATTTTCCAGAACGTTTAGTAGTGTTAAGAATATATAGATGTTTTAAGTTATAGTAGATCAAAGTTATCAGGATGACCATTGCAGTCGTTGAGCATGCAGTAACAAGATGATCGTAAGCATTCATCTTGAAGCGAGAGCTGAAACAATGCAGAGGTGCAATTTGGAGAACATTAAGTTGAACAAACTTGGCGTATTCACTTATCTTAGTCAAGGCACTTGGCCACTGTACATATGAAAATCCATCCAGTGTACTAGAGAATATTTGATAGAATGAGATGATGATCTTGAGACGAGCAAGAATGACATCGGCAAGTGATCGCTTGCTTTGGATCTGTTGTTGCTTTACTTTGATGACCACGTACAATACAGCAGCGACAACCAAAAAGATGGCACTGATCTGTGGAACCATAGTTAAGAACTATGAATATCTATTGACTATGATAGAACAGAACAAGCTAATGATGGCACTGATCTGTGGAACCATAGTTAAGAACTATGAATATCTATTGACTATGATAGAACAGAACAAGCTAATGATGGCACTGATCTGTGGAACCATAGTTAAGAACTATTAATATCTATTGACTATGATAGAACAGAACAAGGTAGTGATGGCACTGATGTGTGGAACCATAGTTAATAGCTATTATTATCTATTGACTATGACAGAACAGAACAAGCTAGTGATTTTATATGGCGCATTTTTGTTTGTCAAAATTCAAGTTAAATCTTAGTTTTTCCAGCTCAACCTTGGTTTTTCAAGTTCGACATTCGTTTTTCAAGTTCGACATTCGTTTTTCAAGTTCGACATTCGTTTTTCAAGTTCGACATTCGTTATTCAAGTTCGACATTTGTTTTTCAAGTTCGAAATTTGTTATTCAAGTTCGACAGTTTTATATTGGGCCCTAGAGCACTTTGCCGTCCAAAAAAGACTGGGGTTTTTCAGTTTTTAACTTGAAAACATGTCGGCGAAAACGCGCCATAATTTTAAATCATTATTTTCCAAGCTTCTTATAATTTGACGGCTTTTTTTGAAAACTTTATCACGGAATGTTTAGTATCGTTACGTTACTCATGATATTAATCCCCAATCAAAAGCTATATTGTTTATTGTACCTGGAAGATAAGCCAGCCAAGTTTGGGACATTTGAAACAAGTTGATACGAGGTTGTAGTGTCCTTTATCACATACTGCACACAGAGGTCCCGTGTAACCCTTGGCACATCTAGCATCCAGGCCGCCCAAACATGACTCTAATCTTGGACACTGGTAATGTTTGGGGAAAGATCCACGGAACGTCACACGGTCCCTGTTATAACTGTCATCAAATATTTGCAGGTCGTTGGTAAAGTTGATGTAGTTCTCCTTCTCTGATTGGGAAATCCACTGCCAGTAGTACCCAGGATTCAGAGTCATTGACTCGTTGAAGCACATGACGCCAGAGTCAGGACAAGAGTAGCACTTTTCGAAGCGATCGAGCCGATAAAACCCGTCTTGACATTGGCAAGCTTTAAAACCTGCAAAGTATTCATTTTGCGTACCTAAAACAAAACGTGTTGCGCGTTAGTATCATTTCATAAACTAATAGACTATTTTCGAATTGGAGTTCACTGGGGGGGAAACAAGCGGTTTGCTGAGGGCAAATAGCGGATGCTAGTTCAAAACATATCAAAATAAGTCCTCAAACTATTGTATTTGACTATTTTCACGACATCGAACCCCAAAATAAGAGATTAAAACAACCTCCAGGATTCTACAAGCCATCAAAAAAGAGCTATTACCGGAAGTGACGTCTATTGATAGCAACCTATAGGGAACCTCTAGTCGCTCTGTAAAATCGTGCGTTGTGATTGGATGTTTTACTCGTATTCTGATTGGTTAAGGCAAATTCCTTATTGTAAAGTCTCCTCAGTTAACCGTAGCATTATATTTCTACAGCAAATTATTTCATTTTCTTTTTGTTGCATATTTATTTATTCGTTCTTTGACTTGTTTGTCGGTTCACGTGCTTGCTTGTTTGTTTATTCGCCCCCTTTGCTTGCTTAACCTTGCATCAGTGTTTGTCGCCACGGGTTTCTTAACTTGCTTCCTTCCTTGCTCGTGTCTCACTAATCCACTGATCTCATAATTCCTTTGATTCAGGTTACATTAGGGATTCTAACCCTTCTATACTACGTGCCAACACACCTGGCAGCCACACACCAGTCAGGATCACTGTTCATTGATCACGGACTCGTTCATACGAGGTTAGCCTCATTTCGGTGTCCAAATATTCACAATACCAACGGTAAAGTAAAAATAAAAACTGTACAACTTCAACAATACAAAGCATTGAAATTGCACGGACCTTTATTAGAATGCATAAATGTTCAAAGTAATTTTTCAAAATCGGGGCTAAAAAATAAACATGTACAACTGAAATTTCAATACTTGAGTGTTTGAAATTATATTTATTTAAATTGTTAATCTTTCCTAGCATCTCGATAAGTTCCAATTAAGCTTATAGACATATTTAGTTATTGATACCTTCGGGACAGGGTTTGCAGTCGTCCTTTCGCTTCCCTGGTGCAGTATTTATGTGTACAAACGTACCGTTGTCGCACATCTTACATCCATTACCGTACGCTCTTTCACCGAAGTAAGCAAGTGAATCCTCATAGAAACCACCTGAAAACATATCCCCAATCAATAGACCATTTTAATGATGCGGCGGCCATCTTGAATTATAGGATGCCGATGGGGCAAAAGTAGAAATTTGTAAAGCAAAGAGAGGTGGGATTCCTATCCATAATAATGGTTATTATAATTTGTATTTTATAAAAGAATCTAAATACCTTGTCCGCTGTGCTGCGTGCAATTATAAAGCCCTTGGGGATTGGCAGAAAACTCGAGAGGTGTTGAGATACCCTTCTCTATACGTCGTGCTTCTCCTAACACTTCTCTCGTGTTCTGCCAACCCCCGCGTGCTTTATAACTGGACACAGCATGCGCGCGCGTTTTCTATTTCTTCGCTATTTTTAGTAACACATAATCCATTTACCTGCAGGGCAGCCAACGCAACCGAGTTTATTGATGGAAACATCGAAGAAAATATAACTACCAAACAAACACGGTGCACAGTATGAGATTACATTATCTTCTCTGCATCTGAATCCCGTAAAGCTGAAAATATTTTCCACTGATGAGGGTATTTCAAACTCTTGTGGTTCCTCGGTTGAATATCTTAGAAATAAAAAAAAGTTCATATTAAGAAATTACACAAATAATTATTCAACGACCATGAGTCATTTACAGCCTGAGAAGTGTTACGGAATCACGGAGAAGACTACGAACCGGAGAAGACTTACGAATGCAAACAGATGGATGAACTTCGATAGTTTCATCAATGCTTTTCAAATCTTTTTTCCCGCCATTTTTTTGGAGGGAAAACTATGAAATTTAAAATTTCTATAACTTTTAACTGTCTTTGCCTATCGGGATACGGTTTTCAAATTTGTGCTGGTTATCTCAAGAAGCGTCTAAAAACACATAGTTTTACGAAGCATGAATCAGGTTCAAATTACGTCAAAGCCGTAACAGTAACACTAAAAACTATTTATTTTAATCCGTCTGCTAGCTCAACCCTGATTTCTTGCAAAGTTGGTGGATTGTCGGACTTGTAATCTTGAAAATTCCCCCACCTTTGCCGATTTTGGGGTCATTTATTTATGCGCTCATAATTCTGGGAATGGTGATTCAAAAATTCAATAAATGAAACTAATTGAATAGATCTTATTCGTTAGGCTGCAGTGTTTTCTCATTACATCACACCTGTCTATTTTTTTAGTACTTATCTTCATGTGTCTTGTTATGCGCAACCGTTACACAAAGAAAGGATTCTTTGGGGAAAGAAAAGTGGTCTGTAATGGGAAAACGTTACACCTACTAAGGTCTACTTTGTTTTAGTGTCCTACATATGTACAGCTGCTCCAATACTGTAGATAGATGAATGATACCACTCTATGTTGACGCTCTTGATCTTGGTTTGCACCAAGTGCCTGTATAAAAGTCAAAAACCAACATGTATTTACGTTATGGACTGAAACACTTCAGGCCAACAACTGCAAACTGTCCTAGTGAACTAACATTAATAATTCAGTTCTTACAAGTTTTTCAAGTTTGAATTAGTGAAGAAAGCTCTTTTGGCAATGTATTCTATTGGATTATCTGAAAGAAATCTGTAAGTTAAGAAATACATTAATGAAAAAGAGTGAGAAAGATATATTTTGATCCTGAGTACCACTTTTAAGTAATATATACAGTATGAGTGGCCGTGTTGTATGCGATATACAAACTCCAGGCTACGCATACTGTAGGTTGCTTATCAAGCGTCTAGGTTAGTTAGTTTGTGTTTCACTAAAATTTTCAAAATTGGCGTGAATCTGCCAAAGAAAATCCAAGTTAAAGTTTATGCAAATGAAGACGAATCTATGTACTGTTTAATAAACGAGCAGGAGTGTTTTATCGGATATAAAACACGAGGCGTAGCCGAGTGGTTTTATACCCGATAAAACACGATCTGCGAGTTTATTGAACGGCTTAAAAAACTCGTGATGAATGTTATCATATTGTACTGAATTCTTTATGAAATGAACAAAGTTTGATAGAGAAAATCCAAGTTAAAGTTTATGCAAATGAAGACGAATCTTTATCAGATATAAAACCTCCTTCACGGTCATGATTTCTATTGTGTTTCCTTCATGAATTATTAATGAGTTTTTTAAATCAGATATAAAACCTCCTTCAAGGTCATGATTTCTATTGTTTCCTTCATGAATTATTAATGATGTGATATTATTTTATTAAAGAATGTATTTTGGTTTATTTTGAAAAGACTTTCACTATTAGCTTAACACAAGGTAAAGTAATCTTTATTTAATAAATGCAGAGGACGAAACTGTACGCGCTATCACTCACAGTATTTCTAGTTGAGAGGCTCCATAAAATGTTCGATTTGTTATCCGCTTTACTTTGTTATTGTTCAACATACTTGTTAAAAGAAATAAGGAAAAAATCAAAATAATATTGACGATTGGATTTTCTTGAAAGTTTTTGCTGATCAGTATTTTAAAAATATCGTCGACTGTCTTTCGCTTTCTCACTGGACCCTGAAGATGACGTCCGCTCAGGTTGTCAAAACGTTAGTCATTCGCAACAACAGTCTTTCTCAAGACTACACTCCCCGGACGATCACACTTCACAACTAACTTCTACACCAGGGTTCAAACCATTTACTCTGTGATCAGTGTTTTGATGTTTATTTCCTCTTACAAACTCTATGCATGAGAAAACCATTATTCAACCATAGTCGTAACAAATAATCATCAAAATGGATCACGTTTCCAGTTTACTCACAGGTAGAGTAAATGAGAACTTCTCAGAAACGAATAGTCTGAGATGTCTTCAAGTTTGTTGTACGATGCAAAACTAATTTAAAATGTGAAGAAAAGGTAGAAATTAGATAACACCTGCTGTTCCATGTCTTCATGCAAGTTTAGCGAAGATCGCAAGCAAGCCATTGGAGATATGGTTTTTTAAACATGACATTTTACAAAGAAATATGGTGGTCAAAATTTGCCAACCAATATACATTTAAAAAAAAACACTGTAAGTTCAAAAATGTAAAAAGTCTCTGGATTATATGGAGAAATCTTCACGAAACTTTACAAGTTTGCTAATATCTATATGCACAATTTTACTGTCATCGTGCAGGATAAAACAAAACTATCTAATTTTTTTCTTATAAAACGAAAAACGCTATGTTTGATTAGAGTGACACCAAAAGAGAACAACCTCTATATCGTTTCCATGAGGGTTACCAAATGAGCCTATTCCTAGATAACGTCCGGTCTAAGGCCTAGGGCAAACGTCGAACTTTCCATGAACCCTTTGACAATACATTCAGTACTGGATTCTACATAAAGTAAATAGTTGAATGGTAAAATATTTCTTGATTTGAGCGATGTGTCTCTAAGTTATGAAGGTTTATACTTCCAATATGTTAATGATGATGACGTCAGGTAAGGTATTTGAGTGTTTTTGTTGTAACTAGTAATACTAAATGCTGGGCCATTTGGAAAAAATAATTTTAAATAGCTTTCATGTAAAACATGAGTAAAATAATGATGCATTTTTAATACTGTTTCTATGAACCAGTTCGATTTTGTATATCTAATTAAGCCTCAATAGACGTCACACTCATTTGCATATTGGAAGTACAAACCTTCATAACTTAGAAACGCATCACTCAAATGAAGAAATATTTTAACATTCAACTATTTACTTCATCAGCACTGAAATTATTGTCGAAGGGTCCATTTGCACTTAAAAAACAATGAATATCAGGTGATAGTGAGGTGGCATTCTTTGATGTAAGTAATTTCGGTGCATGGAAAGTTCGACGTTTGCTCTTGGCCTAAAAGAATTATAAGTCTTGTAAAACGTTTGGCAAATTGCTCCCTGAGAATTCAAGTTCAATACTTTCATATAAACATTTCTTTGTAAATCGGTGTTTGTGATTCATTTAACAAATTGACATCAGATTTTTATGTGTCTGTCCTCTTATTGACAATAAATTGCGTCATCACATTGTCAAAGTAGTGTGGATTCACGAGGCGTAGCCGAGTGGATCCGCATACTACTTTGACAATGTGATGACGAAATTTATTGTCAATAAGAGGACAGACACATAAAAATCTGATGTCAATTTGTTAATTTTACAATAACAAAAACGATCAAAACTTCTCATTTTTAGCGATCAAAAAAACCAACGGAAAGAGCGCGCGCTCGTTGACGTCAGCTTTATCTGTCTGTCCTCTTATTGATGATAAAAAATAGCCAATCAGCGCGCGAGAAATTTCTAAGTTATTGTAAAAATGTAAATTTTATAACATAAAGTTAACCGTTTGGAAAACATTTGAAATGCACTTACAGAGAGTTTATCTGTGTCAACTTATTCAAGACTGCGCGAGTAAGTGATTTTGATGTTATGCCATTCTGGTGAATGACCCTGTTGATATTTAGGAAAGATCATATATAAAATACATATACACCTTTATTCAAGAATGTTGCCTCGAAATATTCATAATCTTGTAAGGACTTGAATGGTCCTTTTGCAATAGATTGACACATGATTGTTACTGGATGGATTTTTTTGCTGGATTACGAATGTCGTATCCAAAGCCTTTTGAAAAATACTTTTTTTTCCTTATAAGATACTTTCGATTTCAAGATACCAAGAAGTTTAGAGTTTGCTTGTCATCTAGCTGAGCCTTTCCCAAGGGACCTTAGGCTGAATTGATTCGATAGCAAAGTAATATATCAGCACGTGACTGTTTGTTGCGAAAGGATTGCTCAGGTAAATTTTTATTTTACAGTATTGGAGCAAATGAAAACCAAACTGCAAGAAGGGTTGACATTGATAAATATCCTGGCCTAATTTGCTTTTCTTAAACCTTTTTTGTTTAAGTATTTGCAATTTCACTTTATGATTTCCAGAATAATAATAATAATGATGATTATACTTCAATGGTTTTCTTACAGAATCGATATTTTTTTCATTCCTATGAGGTCAATTGCAGACGCATTATTCATCCCTAAGCTTCTGTAAATAATTAAATGAGGAAAGGTAAAGTAATAGTAATATTTCTAATAGACATTGTTGCATTTTATAAACATATATTTTATCTGTCGCATTACGTACTTACAATACTTCAATATTTATGTTATCTTCAAAGAATTGACCAGGCAAATACTGTACCTTGTTTTGGCCAAAAGAACTGAAATCATAGATGATAATAATAATAATAATAATAATAATAATAATAATAATAATAATAATAATAATAATAATATTAATAATAATAATAATAATGATAATAATAATAAAATAAAAATAAAAATAATAATAATAATAATAATAATATTTATTTATACACGATAAGTTAAATACAGCGTAGCTGATGTGGTCGTGTTCTAATGCTAGGTCCTAAGCTATACTAGTCCTCTCACTCTCACCCACACACATTCTCTCTCTCTCTCTCTCTCTCTCTCTCTCATTCTCACGATCTTATCTACTACTAAGCTAATTATTACATTATTTTTTAGATGAGATATTTTCAATTGATAAAGACAACAACAAAAGTTTACCAGTGTTTTTGAGCTAATCGAGACAACAGCGCGATATGGATATTGGGCAATACACTGCTGTCAATCAGGGTATATAAACGTAGCGAACGATTTATTTCATTACAGTAATCTATTACTACTTTTCCCGATAGACAGGGACTGAATTTTGATCTGGTGATGTGAAAAAATTGTCCAGGTGGTACAGTGTATTTTAATGAAGGATTCCTAAGAATCAGTAGCTTTGTTCAAAATAGGTCCAAAGCAAAAAATATATAATAAAAAGATTGGACTATTTCATTGATGTATTGGCTGATTATCTAGATTATCATATGTAGCGTTCTGAAAAGACTGACAATTTTTACTATGGCAAATTCTCTTGCGCAGATTGGCTTTACAATCAATAAAAGGACAGACAAATTTGCTGAAGTCAACGACGGCGCTCTTTCCGTTCATACGACTGTTTTGCTTACTAAAACCAGAAGATTTAATCGTTTATTACTGTTTTTATTGCTAAACGCTGTTCGAGACAACATTTGCGACATGGGGAGCAGGTATTACCCTTCCCAGTAGACCGAGGCAGTTCAAATCGACCACGTGAGGCCCTTACCGTCGATTGCATCTACCCGTTAACCCACGTGAACAAAACATGTATTCGCGTGACGTCAAACATCTATGTATTGGGCCTCGTCAGCACAGTCTATCTAGTACTACTTTTTCGTGGGATTGCCAGCTCACTAGATACACTGTGCTGACGAGGCCCAATACAGGCCGAAACAGCTGTCCACAGTTTCTAGTTAAGCTGGCTCATTTTCTTACGCGACTTGAAGTTGTGAAAGGCTTGTATGGCACTCTTCTTCAGTCGTTTTCATCTAAGGCTCGTAATTTACCTAATACGTGTGTTCTACTGATTCTTGGGAATTCTTCACAAAAATACACTGTTGGCACATTAATTTGATCCAGTGATCCTTAAAAGCAATAGATTCGTATATTTGTTTTATTTTATTGCATTGTATAATATACTACAAATAGATCTACATAAGATTTACAGTGAAATTTTGGTTCAACTGTGAATATCTTAAATCTTAGTGTTGTATTGTACTTACAAATATGTGAGCTGCGTCAATCCTCGTAGCAGGTTTTGCGATAATTCCTTTATAAGATTACTTCCAATATCTCTGTTTGATAAAGAAATCATTGCAAATATTGTACTTATTTATTGCATTTTAAGGTGCTGACACATGGTGCAACATTGCAAGCAACAAATTTGAATCGGGTTGACACACGCAACAAAATCACTCAACATCGCTTGTTTCAGCCTGTTATGTTAAGATATTTGGTCAGCAGTTATAAATTTGGTGCAAGCTCATTGGCTGGAAATTTTAAAAAGTTGCACGCAATTTTGCAGCCATGTTCACAAGATGAAATTTGTTACTCGCAATGTTGCAAGAGAGCGCGGTTCAAATTCAGATTTGTTGCATGCAACAAGTTTCAGGGGTAGACACACGCTTCAACAGTCCTGTTGCGTGAAATGTTGTATTCAATGTTGCACCATGTGCCCATACCTTTATTCTACTTGGGAGCAGGCTACAAATTGTAACCGATACTACCATCACCACTACTAACACCACTGTCACTGCCACTGCCACTGCCACCACGGCCACTGCCGCTTAAACTACCACCACCACCACCACCACCACGGCCACTACAACTACCACTACCACAACCGCAACCGCAACTGCAACCGCTACCACTGCCACTGCCACTGCCATTACCACAACCACAACCACAACCACAACCAGTACCTCTGCCACTACCACTACCACTAACACCGCCACTGACACTAACCACCACCATTACCACTACCACTGCAACACTACAACCACCACCACTGCCACTCAGTGCCACTACTACTATACTACTACTGTTGCTACTACGAAAAACAAACAACAATATTTTAAGACCGTTTTTTTAAATAACAAACTCTCAGATCTTTTTCTTGAATTAACTTATATAATGCAGCATACTAGTACCCAGCTTATGGACGCCCTATCGCCCAGTTCTTTCTACTGATTTGTATCTGGAAGACATTCCCTATTTCGTTTTCATGATCAATATCTTACTTACAAGGTGCGAAGTTTTAAGTTGTTTCGAAACAATCTTTGTGGTAGACTTGATATTTTGTTACCCTGGAGGTACCTAGTAAAACAGAAGCAATGAAATGTCCCTCTTTAATCGCTTAAATACCGATGTGTTTTATGGCTAATGACTCGTTTTTACGTACTTGCAGGCTCGGTTAGGAGCAAATTATTTAAAAAATCCTCAATCATGGTGGATGACTGTTAAGCTATTTCTCTAGGAATATTCAAATAACCCATACTAATTACTCTAGAAAAATAACCTTGACTATAACAGTTATATAAAGCGAGAACAAGGAAACATGAACCCAGATTCTTGGGTACTAACTTACTATCGGCAAATGGTACGCGCGTCTACCAGTCTACTGGAAGAACCAAAAAGGGCGCGAAAAGTGGAAAACTTAGTTTTCCGAACTTTCCGGTTTTTACGCCTAGATGCGAAGTGCCCTTCACCTTTAATTTAATATCTTTTAATTATTCATGCTCTATTCTCATTCAGGTTCTTATCAATATAAAAAAGTGATAAATTCTACAAGTTACTCGTAAATATGAAACTATGCTATTACATACAACTTCTGAAGATTTATCAGGTTTTGGAAGATGTCTGGATGCAAGTAGGAAATTTTGTTGTATTCAAGCTCTCTAGATATTAAAAAGATTTGTTTATTAAACTAACTAATTACACAATAAGATGACATTTTATTTGAGCAAATGACAGCATAGCATTCAAGTCAGTGCGACATTCCAAAGGATAATATTAAGCAATTATTGGAAGAGGTTGAGCAAAATATCGAATATTTTTTGGTGGCGGGTGAGCAATTATTTGCCTAGCCCGAAAATAGAGGCAAATAATTGATTACGAGACACTAACAAACCACGATATTTTGTGATAACCGAGTTCAATAATGATTGTTTTCTCAGCGAAAACGAAAACGACAATAAAAATAGAAACGTTTTTATACATCACACTTCTCAGCCATCTTAATGCGCTTTATATTTGTCATTAGCAAATTCATGAATATTAATAAGGTGATTTGACCAATGGCGTCCTTGATTTACATCACGTAATTTACATCAAGATTCGTAAAATCGGGCGGTTTTGAATTTTTCAGGGGAGTGCGGGGCTGATAATGAATACACGATGCATTAAACATTAGTGGTCTATCACATTTAAAACACTCATGTTTATATTCATGAGTGTTCTAAATCTGATAGACCACTGATATTCAATGCATAATACTAGTTTGCTCTTGGGGCGTGTCAAGATTTTGTAGCGTTTCTTTTGCATTGAAATTGAAGCTACTTTCTTCCAATGCAGCAATGCGGTTCGTTATTGCCATCTGCCATTCCTTGAATATTTTTACAGACCATTTGGTAGCTGCTCTTGTCTTGCTTGGAATTGCTGCGGAAACGCACTGCACCTCTTCTAAGGGAGTTTTTGGTTTTTTGAAACGACTTTGCGTAAACATTGCTCCGTTCGTAGCGTGAACCAAATGCTAATTTTCACCAAACTTCCTCGATACTTAAACCGATCCCCAAGGACTCTGTAGTTTTTGAATACCTTTACAGTATTTATACCAATTGATGCCATTTTACTCTTGTTCAATCAAGGCGGTATTTGTGTAGAGTGATCGTTACCCATAAATCAAAGTGCGGTAATTAGAGTGGAACAGATCGTAATACTCTTGTAGAGATTATAAAATACAGTGGAGCAAAAGTGTAATTGTGCTGAATTCCCAAAAGACTGTTTCTATATTGTATGCTATGTTTGTGTTGATTTAATGCGACAATCAAACCTAATCAGTTCACTCTTGCATTGGAATGTATTCTCTAACTTAACAATTGCAAGCAAACATTGGGCAAACAAGAAACCAACAACTTCGATGTTAAAATGCTTTATCTTTTTGCGTTCAACCACTCGAAACTTTTTTGTTCTTGAAGGTTATAGAAATACATGAATTTGCTAAGATGTTCAGAATACTCGAGACCATGTTTTATCGGCATATAAAACTCTCGCCTCCGTCTCGAGTTTTATGAGGCAATGTCCACAAGAATCGAACAAATTCAAGAATTCGTGGCAAGAGTCAAAAAATGAAATTCGCTCTTCTTTTGAAGTTAGATAGGCCATTATTAGATATGAATCACTGGGTAGTTGGTTTTCGAAAATATTATTTTATTTCCGAGGAAAACGGCCACAGAAGAGGTTCGACCGAAGCCGAAGCAAGAGACGCTCAAGAGGAGTGAAAATGGACATATTTTGAACAGCGCGCATGTAAAAAATATACCATCTATGAAATTTTTTGAACTTTATTCTTAATGTATCACCCTTTTTCGTTCATTGGACTGGATTTCACACTTATTGGGAAAGGGACGAATTTTTGGCGAGGAAAAATATGAGGCCTGTGTTTACATATGCTAATTAGTTGCCTCAAAAGAAAAATAGATTTAACCATGGGCAAGTTCTCTGATTGAAATAATACTTATGCTGCAAGTTGAGGAAGAATAGATCTCTTCAAAACTTTAAAGATTGATTTGGGGAATTTAATTCTGACTGCATAGAAACCTGTTGAATTTGGTTGAAATACGTACGAAAATCACGCTTCCCGAATCAACGCAGGACTAAGAATTTTCGTAAAGATTGTCATAAAATTTACCCTGAAAACTAAGAAATTATTGTTCGTGCCGTTGTTTGAAAGTTCAGTGTGGTTTGATAAATTTTTAAACTCCATTAGAGGGGTTTTGGGATTGTCGGTATGTGAGCAAAAAACGCGATCTTTGTTGATTGCGTGACCGAGGTTCCACTTTACTTTAGAAGTTTGATTACTGTAACATTCACGCTAAAAATTACGATAGAAACGTTCTTTAAAAAGCTTATAATTTTATTTTAGTCGAATAAGTTTTGGGTCGATAAAAAAGTGGTTTCAACAGTTAGTTTATATATATGCATAAATCACGCCGCCTAATGATTACTTGACCCAAGGTCAATGATTTTTAGAGCAACTGATTGCAAATGTTGTTGAGTTGGTTGTCGTAAACACTAAAACCATGATGCCTAAAAACAAACATGCAAGAGATTTTCATACTACGTTACTCGATGGCAAAATTAAAGTTGGTACAGAAAAGAAGAAGTGAATTCGCAAAGTAGTATCAAATTGCGAAAGTGGGAATAGGCAAGGAAGATAACGGGGAGATGTTTCCGGGTAACAAAAAAAATAAGCAGATTGCAGGTGTCAAGTTCTTAATCTAAATTAATAATACAAGGAATTGTTATTTGAACTCGACATCTTAGAAATTTTTATATCGACGAAAAAAGCCATACATTGACCTTTAAAATTTTGAAAAAACTGGTCAAATGAAATCGAAATAAACGGCCAGTGGGACCAGCCCAAGGGGTGCCTTTGTCACAAAATTCAGCTCTAATTTGGCTTTTACAGAACGTTTCCTAGTTGTAAATCTAGTACAAAAAAACATTTTGATAGATAGAGGAACTATGTAAATATCCTACTCGAGTTAAATGAAGGAATCATTCACAAATGAATTAAACATGGCAGTGAATCAATGTCAAATAATTCTTAACCAGGAAGCATTTCTGGTTAACTTCTAAACATCACAATTAGCTACGGTTTTTCTTTCGGCTTTTTTATCGACCCAAAACTTATTCGACTAAAATAAAATTATAAGCTTCTTAAAGAACGTTTCTATCGTAATTTTTAGCGTGAATGTTACAGTAATCAAACTTCTAAAGTAAAGTGGAACCTCGGTCACGCAATCAACAAAGATCGCGTTTTTTGCTCACATACCGACAATCCCAAAACCCCTCTAATGGAGTTTAAAAATTTATCAAACCACACTGAACTTTCAAACAACGGCACGAACAATAATTTCTTAGTTTTCAGGGTAAATTTTATGACAATCTTTACGAAAATCCTTAGTCCTGCGTTGATTCGGGAAGCGTGATTTTCGTACGTATTTCAACCAAATTCAACATGTTTCTATGCAGTCAGAATTAAATTCCCCAAATCAATCTTTGAAGTTTTGAAGAGGTCTATTCTTCCTCAACTTGCAGCATAAGTATTATTTCAATCAGAGAACTTGCCCATGGTTAAATCTATTTTTCTTTTGAGGCAACTAATTAGCATATGTAAACACAGGCCTCATATTTTTCCTCGCCAAAAATTCGTCCCTTTCCCAATAAGTGTGAAATCCAGTCCAATGAACGAAAAAGGGTGATACATTAAGAATAAAGTTCAAAAAATTTCATAGATGGTATATTTTTTTACATGCGCGCTGTTCAAAATATGTCCATTTTCACTCCTCTTGAGCGTCTCTTGCTTCGGCTTCGGTCGAACCTCTTCTGTGGCCGTTTTCTCGGAAATAAAATAATATTTTCGAAAACCAACTACCCAGTGATTCATATCTAATAATGGCCTATCTAACTTCAAAAGAAGAGCGAATTTCATTTTTTGACCCTTGCCACCGTTTGTTCGATTCTTGTGGACATTGCCTCTTATATGCCGATAAAACACGCTCTCTCGTTTTCTAAACATTACATATAAAATAACTGTTATAAATCTCGCGTTCTGATTGGTTAGGAGCGCGTGCTGAGAGCACACAGCACGCGCGTGCACTTTCAGCTGCGTCATTCCTATCTAAAATAACGGTTATTGTAAATTGCATTCTATAAAAGAAATAAAAATCTTGCTTGCTGTGCCGCGTGCAGTTATAACGCACTCGGAGATTGGTAGAAAACTCGAGAGGTGTCTAGAAGCTTTTTCAAACACTTTTCTCGTGTTCTGCTAACCCCCGCGTGCTTTATAACTGCACAAAGCACATTAAGCGCGTTTTCTATTTTTTCAGCAGTGGAATACTTTACGGACCTCATATTCACAGAGCAACGACGTTTTTATCAAAAACTTACAGATATAAGAGATATGTATTGTTATCAAATATCCCAAGAGGCAAATAGGAGAGCTGATTAACACCCACACTTCTAAAAAATAAAGAGACAATCATTAGTTAGCATAATTATAAATCATAATACATTAAATCTTTCAAAACGTTCGGAATCGTCACTTCTTTTATTCTTTGCATGGAAAACGCAATCAGTTATAAGTATAAATTTAACACTAGATAGATGAGGCAGTAAGCCTTGTGGGATGGGCTCGGATATCAAATAAGAACTTGCGTAATAGATAAATTACAAGCCTTAGATGAAACGACTGAAGAAGAGTGCCATACAAGCCTTTCACAACTTCAAGTCGCGTAAAATATAAGCCAGATCAACTAGAAACTATGGACAACTGTTTCGGTTGGTATTGGGCCTCGTGAGCTGGCAATCCCAAAAGTAGTACATGAAAGATGAGGCAGCTGTAAGTGTATATTTAACAATTGATTCGCCAAAGACAAAGACTTGTGACCATTTCACTTCTGGATCGACATTTGGGATTCTGGGATTGTTCTCCTTTCCTGTGAATGGAAGCTTGATCTGTGATTTCCAAAGAACGTCTGTTCGTTTAAGGCTTGCTTTGGAAGAGCGCTCTCAATACAGCCGTGAGTCACAGACGGCTCTAGAGATGCACCCTAATTAAAATACTCTTGCTTCATTTTTCACACTTACATTCTATAAAGCAGCTTGTTGTTATCAAAGATTCCAGCGGCCAGTGATGTTATTTTGTTGTTAATTAATAGTCTTAAACATATGGGAGAAAATCTTGTCAATGACAGACAAACTTACCATAATTATGGCAAATCCCCATATAGACATTTCACAATCACATTTTCTTACAAATTTGCTAGGTTTCTGTTTTTATCAAAGATTCCTTTCGGTAAGTTTGTGAGATGATTATGCCCCATATGTCTAAAAGAGAATTAAGAGAAATGTGAGTTTATCATGGTACGTTATTAAAATAGAAGCACATGCAGCCCACTTTAGGTAAAAGGGAAATTTTAAATATTTTTATGGATTTTTTCTCTCGCTATATTATACTACTGCAAACCAGTGCCCGGTTGTGCAAAGGGTGGATAGCGCTATCCTTATCCAGTGGATAGAGTGATGCGGTTATTCATTAAACTTATTCAGTGGATTGGATTTATCCGTCGGATAGCGCTATCCACCTTCCGTACAACCGGGCCCAGCACTGGAAGATAATGTTATATTTCCTTGATGTTTCAATTCTAATACAAACGCAAAAAAGTATAATTTCTTGGTAAGATATTTATTTATTTATATTCCAATATACTTTATTTTTATTCATTTATATATAGCTCTTATTAACCGAGTGCGAGGTCCGTACCGTAAGTTATGGACCGAGTTTTTTCCACTTCCTTATGGCCCAAGCGCGTAGCGCGCGGGCCATAAAAAAAGTGGAGAAAACGAGGATCCATAACTTACGGTACGGACCAAGCAAACGAGGTTAATAAGATATTTATTATATGGCAAGGCATTGATATTAAAAAGAGGCGAAAAACAACAAAAAGGAAAAGTTGACGGCGCATGTCAAACGAGAACTGATAGATAGATTTCTGGTCTGTGGCGAATCATGAGGGTCTGGGTATGAGCGCTCTCATTGGTCAATTTGGATCAATTTGAGATTTTTGTGTTGTTTTTGTCAGCCATGATTTCTGTTCGTAAGGGAAGGTAGAAATTCGTGCAAAAAAAGACATGCAAATTTTAAGTTTTGTATTCCATTCTACAACATGTATGTTGTCAGTGGTTTGAAGACGTAACTTATGAAGACTGAAGCGTTTTACTGTGCTTTTTGTGGATTTAGCGGATCGTGAATTTTGCAAGCCGTTGTTCGAGCGTTGTTCGACATAACGAACAAACAAGATCCAAGATGACTGCCTACGATATTGCATAGCGATTCTACTCGTAAACCTGTATTCCGCAGAACATGACATATAGTCTAAGCCACACAGAAAACGTTGAATGACGTACTTTACATGGTCATATCGAGATTCAGGGTGCATGTTCAGAGAACGGCTTCTTGAAAAATTTCGATCAGTGAATGAAGCAGATGAAGAAATAAATTATTAAAACTTCTTGATTCAAATTCACTGCGGATTATAATTCCAAAAGGAGAACAAAAACTTTTCAAATCACTATCACAAGATTGTCAAGGACTTTTTTGAAAATTGTCGTCCAAACTGAAGCCATATCTTTGTTATGAAACAAAAATGGGATATTTTACTTCACTTGTGGCAAGTGGTTAATGTCGTAAATCAAACATAAATTTCACAAGGCTATAATCGGAAAAAGGGCAAAAGTTTTTGTGCTTATTATGAAAACTAGAATATACTCTACCTAAGCCACGAAGGACTGACTGGTAGTACTTATTGCGACTGGATAGAAGAGTTCTGACCTCCAGGTAAGCTGGAAAGTTTTGTGAAAGTTTTGAGTTTGAAGTTTACTTAACATTGCTATTTAATTGTATACTTGATATACATGTGTCTAAAATCATTGATACACGTAAAGATTGCACGAATCTTGTTGTATAATAGTGTACATATTTTCAATCATCTTACTACTTACAGTTTTAATCACTACAATGTATTTACAATTTTTTGAACTGCATTGTTCATACATGAGATACAATAAATTGTTCAAAAATACGATAGTTTCACTCTGACGCCTTGTCAATTTTAAGTTTAGGAAGTGAGCCCCTTTGTTCTTTGTTGTGCTTGGTTTTTACTGCCAATTCTCCAAAATAATGCACAACTTTCTCTTGCTTTTCAGATACACATGGTCCAATATCACTGCAATCTTCAGCATCTTCATCACTGTCTTGTTCATCATCTGCTGATGTACCTGATTTGGGAACATATTCTTTAGTGAATGTCAACTTTGCTTTTTCACAAACTGTAGTTGTCAATTCTCGTAACAGAGAAGTGCAAATTGTACAGCTTCCAGATTTCTTGCATGACTTGTGGACAATGTGACTGCATGGTAATCGAATGGTTTCTTGATCAGGAAGTATGAAATTCTTGCAACAGTGGCAAATTATCCTTAGAGACGGTGATGTGTCTTCTCGTGTACACCCTTCACAACTTGTAATTTTCATTTGTTTCTGTGCTGGTGTCAAACTGTCATTCAAGCGCTCCAATAAAACTGCTTTTGTGCCGATAGTGTTGAGGTTATACATGCTGCATAGAGATTTCACCTCGTCTTTGTATAATGCTTTTAATCGTATGCTTCCAAGATTAGGGATGAGGCAAAGCTGATGAAACATGTGGCCACATTTTAATCTGATGCGGCTTTTGTACTTTGTACTCCTTTTCTTCAAATGATGCAAGCTCATTTACTCTGTTTTCTAGAGCATCTCTTGCTTTTTCTACCCAAATACTCATGTATGAAGTTTCTTGTGATGCTATTAGGGTGTCTTGCATTAATTCAAGCATTTTTTGCTCGTTGATAACCTAAATGGTAACCATTAATAGCTTTTATTTTTTATTTTGATTATAAATTCTGTTTTAGATATTTATTCCTTACATTATTCCATAAACATAACATGCACTTTGAGTTGTATAAACAACATTCACCCACCCCATCAGACCCCTAATTCCTTTACCTGTTTATTCCTTTCTGGCTGTGGAAATTTAACA
This sequence comes from Actinia equina, assembly GCA_011057435.1. Taxonomy (NCBI): domain Eukaryota; kingdom Metazoa; phylum Cnidaria; class Anthozoa; order Actiniaria; family Actiniidae; genus Actinia; species Actinia equina. The sequence goes on from WHPX01000639.1 coordinate 272,546, forward strand.
ACGTAGCTATAAGATGGTAGGCTCTGGTCTCGGCAAGGTGCTATCGGATCTTGCATTCTTAGACATCGAAAGAATCTTGCATCCTGACCAAAGCCCTTCAAGATTTGCATCTGCACACAGTCGGCGAAGATCTTCTATTGACTTAAACTTGCGATCAGTTCTCACGGAAAAGGTGTGAAGTTTGGAGATAAAATTTCCAAGTTGCTCTTTGGATATTAAGAAGAATATCAAACCATTTTTTGTTTTTCCTTTTTGCGATTCGGTACATCACATGCTTATTTATTTTATTATTATTATTTAATCTTACCAAAAGTTCTCTCAAACGAGTTTTCATCTTGGGGAATGTTTTCTTTTGCTCGCTCTCCTAGGTCGACCTGGCAGCAACTGTCTTTATGTGTTTTTTGGGTTCTTCTCAGAAGATGTGCTAGGTGAATCTTTTCTTCTGGAGCTAAAACACTGGGAATCGTTTCAAGAGCTTCTATTCTAGTATTAGTCGAAGAAAGAGCCAATGCGAGAATTTAATGCAAAAACGACGATAACTTTTTTTGTATATTTGTTGTCACTTTTACGTAGTACGTCAAACGATTAGCGTGTTGAAAACAATGGTTTTATTCTGTTCGTATTCAAATAGTATACTTACGGAAAATTCCTCAGGTGTGAGAACTTGCTTATTTTCTTTAAACCACGTAGAGAGATTGTTAAATAAAACACTTGATATTCCTTTTGGACACGGTTTCAAAGGTACAGGTGGCATATTTTTGTTTTTATCGCTATTATCGCTAATCGTATTTTTGGTTTTTCTAATTTTACACGGCTGTTCATCTTTGCTTTTATTCTGCCAGAACTTTTTTCTCTTTCTTCCTAGATGAGTTTTTGTCATCTTGGGTTTTTTCTACGTGATTTTTTCCTTTTTTTTGAAAAAGCTTGTGATAAAAACAAAAATTTAAATATCCCGCTCTTGACCTTTAAATTCGCGGTGACTATAGCAACCATGCGAAAATCTTCTTACCCTACCATAGAGTTTTGATTTTGTATTATTGAAAGCGAGGCGTGCACGCGCGTCTAAGTTTCAACCGAGTGAGACTAAACCCTAGTCAAACATTTGCCACAGACCAGAGATTTACTAGCTACAAAGTAAAAACACTTTTATTTACTTATTTATATTTAAAATACTTTTTATATTTTTTTATCACTTTTTATATTTGTATTTCTATATATAAATTTCTATTTATTAATTAAATGTTTGTTAGTATTTATTCATGTTTTTTTCAAATCTATTAAAGTTAGAGATAGTAGATATATATTTAAAGTTTATTGATGTAAAAATGACTAAAAATATGAAATTTTCCACGATGAGAATTATTATAAGAATGGTCATTTGTCAAGATCAAATATTCATTCGTTCAAGTATTTACACATTTCAATTTCATCTATTAACGGTTTTGACGGCGGCCATGTTGCCTCCAACATGGCTGCCGTAACTTTTGTTATTCAATTATCTTGGGAATGGTTGAAAACCATCTATATATTTGTATTTAGGGAGTAGTAAAGATATCGTACTTCGTGTAGCTGTTTGCTTTAAAAAGCAATACGATATTTTAACCTTCTCATGGAAATATAACGAATTCTTTCTGTCTTGATTCAACTTACAGTTGAAATAGTTGTTTGTTGTTATCAAAGACTCCAGCAGGTAAAGTCTTGATATTGTTATTAGAAAACACCCTGGGGGAAAATTCCTAAATGATTATCGATACTTAAATTTTTAAAATACGATAAGTTTAACATCGTGTATTATAAAATAAATTAAATAATACGCACGCTGTGATTGGTTGATAGCCATGTTTGAATGAGGGTATGTAAACACAGTTGTGACGTCACAACTTTCGTGTTTTCCCGGTACAAGTTCAAAAATTAAAAAATTAACAGTTTCTTTCGAGGAAAAAAAACGCCCCCAAAAATGTATTCTGAAGACGAAGTTCCAAATTTTGACTTGTGTCAGGGCCACAGGGATAACCCTATGGTCTCATGACAATCTCTCGTTGGTCACCGCAAAGAGAATTCCCTCAGGTGCTACAACACACGTCCTCCGTCAGGACAGCTTCGGTTGTTTAGCGACGTGCTTTCTCATGATTTAAGTGCACCGCCCGATAAAGAATACAAGTATTTCAAGGAAACAGTCAGCAGCTTCAAACCTTTTCCAGCGATAGCTCTTTAGCTCCACAAAATATGTTCTCGAGGCAAGACGAAACAATCAACTTCGCTGCCCGCATATTTTTCTCGCTGGGGTTGGGAGAATTCTCGGGGGGTTGGGAGAATTCGAGACAGTTATGCAAACCCTCGACTACGTCTCGGGTTTGCACAACTGTCTCGAATTCTCCCAACCTCCCCTCGTGTTGCTATCAGGCTATGTAAACACGGACAAAGTTTTCTATTGCTTAATAAAAAAAAGGAATACTTAAGGTAGCTCACTACTACACTCAACATTCGATTTGAGCCCACCATGTGCGCGCGCTCAAAAACAGCTGAAAAATCTTCACGATTTTATTGAAGAACCATACTCGTTTTAAACTTCAAAAGGGCAAAACCCTCAAATTTTGCACGGGACTATATTTTTTTGTTATTTTTCATAATAAAAGCTAATATTCAATTATTTTTCAAAGCTTAAGCCAATTCTGTTTATTAGAATAATGTAAAACATCGTTCTGTTTTTATGTGCTCGTTTTTTACGATAACTTTCACACCGTAGAACCTGAACAAAAAAGTTTTTCCATTGTCTACAATAGTTTATTAAGGCAACTTTTATCAGTATTTTATAAATATAGTGTATGTTACGCGAGAGAAAATTGGATGCAAATGAAATAAATGTCTATTCTCAAAGGAATGACTGCACGTGATCTGAAATGAGCAAAAGAAACGCGTAAACTTAGAAGTATATTATTAAAGAGTCTAATAAACCTGAGTAAATGGACCGGTGCTATAGGATTACAGTCACTTGCATTGATCAATCACGTAAATAAAACAAAACTTACAATCTTTTAAGGTTTTTGTTGTTTTTAAAGATTCCATCAGGCAATGTCGTCAGCTTGTTTATAGGCCCAAGAGTTCTAAATATCAGAGCAACCAGTAATTTGTCAAAACGTTGCATCAATTGCTTACTATCAATCACGATCTCTTATTTTCTGGTTTGGTGTCGTGAAAATAGTCAAATACAATAGTTTGAGGACTTATTTTGATATGTTTTGACTTAGCATCCGCCCCCAGTTGCCCCCCAGCAAACCCCTTGTTTGCCCCTCAGTCAACTCCAAAAAAGCACGTGATTGATAGTAAGCAATTGAAGTAACATATATAATATATGACAAATAGTAATACTTCTTCTTGACATTAACTATTGGTTACTTTTGTGATAAAAAGACACCAAATTTCAAGAAATCTTTAACTGAGTCTTGATGAGATAAAACAGTATATATACATTTGAAAACTTTTGTTATTTCAGCTTCCCAGCACATTACAATTATTTTTCTCCCTAACTATTTTTCACTTTCTTTATTAGTTGAAATTTGTAAATTTTTCATCTATATGTTAATAGTGCAAATAAAAACTATTACTGTTATTATTATACAGCTTCTCATTAATCCCATATATAGCCGGGTAACTATCCAATTATTTTCTTAATTGGACTGAGGTCTTGTTGATATGGGATTAATTAAGCAGCTGTATAATTAATAGGTAATGGGTTTCTTTTGCATTTCATAGCATGGAGTCCTATTACATATCCTTGTTAATAAAACTTACATTACTCGGAGATAGGTATTGTAATCAAAGATTCCAGGAGGAAGGGACGTAATCAAATTTTTATATAAATGTCTGGAATAAAAACATTTATTTGAAAAATTAGGCACATATATACCGCTTATTACAATGCGAATTGAAAAACGACAAGATAACGGGAAGATAACGATAACGCTTAATTCTGATTGGTTAAGACACATTCTTGAAATATTATTATATATCATTATATATTATATATACACCTAATTGAAAAAACGTTGTCGGGTTCAAAAAGAGGTTATATCATCAAAGCTAAGACCGAAGGAGAGCATGGGAAGACAAATAATTATGCTAATTTAATGCGTATTGCAGTTTTCCTTTTCGTGTGCACATTTTATGCACCGTGGCTTTTTCAATTAGGTGTATATTATATTTATTTTTAATTATTATTATTTATAATAATTATTAAAATAATAATAATAATGATGGATGACTTACATTTCAGCAAGTAGTTTGTTGTTGTCAAATATTCCAGCAGAAAGGGATATCAGTCCATTGTTACTCAACGTCCTGTACAAAAATTAAAAAAAAAAAAAATCAGTATAGGAAATAGCACGATCTGGAGTACAATTCCGAATTTATAGGTACAAGTGATGTTTTCGAACGTTTTCAAAGTTGCACGAGCCTTAAGACGACTTTAATTTGAGAACTTTCAAAACATCACGAGTATCTATAAATTTAGAATAGTACGAGAAGATCGTGCAATGCTTTGTTTATAATACACTCAAAAAAATTCAGCAACTTACTCTACAGAGTTCAATTTAGGATTTAATTGTACTCCTCTTGTCAAATCAAAATCGAGTAATTTTTTAGGGTGTATTATAACACATCTAATTGTTGTAATTATTTGTTATTTCAGTGATAACAAAAGGAGATCAAAACCAGACAGGCCCACAAACTTACAATATGCGAAGATTGTTGTTGAGATCAAAGATTGCTGAAGGCAAGGACTGGAGTACATTACTGTACAATTGTCTAGAATAAAATCCCATACATTTGAAAAAATAAGTCACATACTGCTTATCAATGTGTAAGGCCTGGATTTCACGGGCAATACAATCTAGTGTTGATTCTAAAAGTCATAAATATTTAATGAAGAGAAAACAAAGCAAATCACTACTGCGACGGTGGTTTGGAAATGTGTTCTTAATTTGCATTAAATTTCGTAAATTTTTTCTTTGCTTTTCTCCAAGAAATATTCATGAGTTTTAAAAGTAATTTTCAACACTTGAAAGAGTTCTTGCTTCGATTTCCAAACACCTCAAAGTCAGTCTCGGCTGCGCTTCATTTTTTCAACTCACTTTTCGGTGTTTGGAAATAGGAGGAAGAACTCTCTCGCGTGTTTGAAATATTACTTAATAATAAGTATAATGACACATATACGAAAATAATATTTTCTTATTAATTTGTTTTTTTAGCGTCAATTTTCTCTCAATCTTGTGGTGGTGGTGGTTGTAGTGGTGGTGGTAGTGGTAGTGGTAGTGGTAGTGGTAGTGGTAGTGGTAGTGGTAGTGGTAGTGGTAGTGGTCCTCATAAACATCTGATAACATAACTCATAATTGAATGCATGGCTTACAAGTTGTTAAGTAATTTGTTGTTTTTAAAGATTCCAGCTGGTATCGAGATCAGTTTATTATTAATCAAACCCCTGTTGAATAATTATAAATGAATTGTCAATATTAATACTATTGCGATTAACTAAGAAAATGAAAAATGAAAAATCCTTTTCAATAAACCAGATCATTATGTAACACTTGGTAATCACAGAAGTTCGTAACTGGTAATCAATAATAATCCCCAATCATCCCCTGTAACGAATACATGACTTACAAGTACTGAAGTTGAGAATTGTTATCAAATACCCCAGCAGGTAAAGACGACAAGCGATTATTACTCAAATACCTGTAATCAAGAATAAAATTTAGACGGGTCGAAATAAAGTCGAATGGGAAAGATTCCTGCCACTCTTTTCATTGCTACGCGCTGATCGCGACAAACAGTCGCGACAAGGAAAATTAGCGATACACTTTCGTCAATCAATAAATTGGTCGGTATCTTTATATTCTTTATATATCTTTGTATTTTCCCTATTTCCCTGTCTCGAGTGTTGTCTTGATCAGCGCATAGCAGTGAAAAGAGTGGTAAAGCACAACCCGGATATAACCATTAACTTTCAGAAAACGCGACCAGAGTATGCGTACCAACTTCCTATCATATAGAATGATAACATGTTGATAATGTTTACAATATGAGCAATATGATATTAGCTTTGTAAGCTACTCTGAAATTCGAGGTTAAATAAAGTTTATGTATGTATGTATGTATGTATGTATGTATGTATGTATGTATGTATGTATGTATGTATGTATGTATGTATGTATGTATGTATGTATGTATGTATGTATGTATGTATGTATGTATGTATGTATGTATGTATGTATGTATGTATGTATGTGTCCGTGTTGCATCGGGAATACAATCACGAGAAAAAAATTACTTCACGTGAAATAATTCATAACTCTCTTAGTTCAGTTTGAATTCATATGCTAATTAGATACAGCTACTAGTGCTGTATCAGAACAGTATATACATCCACTAGTGGTTGTATCTAATTAGCATTTTCATTGTAAGGTTTGTATCGGGTTACATGATATAAATGTGTAAAATATCAGCTAACTGTAAGTTACTAATTTTAGATTAATTGTTAGTTAGCTTTTAATGTTTAGGCCAGTGGTCACTTAAATGTTAAACCCCGTCCACACCTTCCTTTTAGGCTATAAGTTATAGCTTAGAGTGCAAACAATAGGCCATTTGCATTATGGCGTCATTTACTACCACTACCGGACTCCATTGCACACTGTCTTTTGTTCTGTTAATTAGCACCAATTGTCTCACTATTCCCATGAGGAACTACAAATTTGAATAAGAAAGAAAATTCACGAAGCATTTTGGTAGTGGTAGTAAAATGACGCCATAATGCAAATGGCCTATTAATCCGTGAAACACTAATTACTAAATAGTACAAAATAGTGCTAATTAAACGATAGAAAACAATGAAATTTGCATATAATTGTGCTATTTAGTATTACTAAAGTTTCACGGTTATATTGTTTGCACTCTATTAATAAAGAACCAAACCTTATTTGGCTAAAACACTCGGGATTGAAGACTAATTGCCAACAAGTCAAAATTTAATTAATGCGTTTTAATAATCTTGCGGAAGTCACTTGTCATGAATTGGTTTAACATAAAAAGGCATTGGTCATTGACTTATTCAAAGCTAGCGTTTACCATTGAGTGTTTAAAAATAAAAAGAGGAAAAAAGCCTATTTCAAGGCAACTGACATTAATTCCATTTCAGTCTAACAAGACAATCCAAGAGTGATCACACTTCTTTTACGATTTAGTTTGCGCCATTTTGTTTGTATTTTATGGCCGGTTATCCTCCAATGCAAAGGCTGCGTTCACAATGTGTGGCAGCAGAGGGGGAGGGGTGGGGGGAGGGGGGGGGTTGCCTGGTGAAATTGAGGGGGGATCGGCAATATTTTGATAGAAAAAGGGGGATGGGCATATTTTTATTAGAAAAATGGGGCGGATGCACAATTTTTGTAAGAAGCTACGAGCCTTGTTTCGGGGGGATCGTTTTTTTCTTTGCATGACTTTAAGGGGGATGTTGATAATTATTTTGGACATTTCAAATTTTTTCCCTACCTCCCCTCTGCCATACATTATGAACGCAGCCTAATGAAGAAACCCAGGAAAATGTATCGCAACAGCACAAGCAAAACAAAAAACAAAAACAAAAACAAAGCAAAACAAAAACAACAAAAAGTAACTTACAGCGAAGAGAGATGTTTGTTATTATCAAAGATGCCAGTTGGAAGTCTTATAAGTTGATTACGACGCAAATTTCTAAAAAAGGATTTAGTTTTATAAGCATTTATACCATATTATTAATGCTATGCCATTCCAGTAGCAATGTATTCTCACCTCACCTCATCAGGTCATATTTATAATGCATAGATCATATTTATAATGTAATTTGCGCTATAGAAATATTAACACTATCCTTAAAACATTATTACTAAATTATGAAACGAATATATATAAAAAGGTTTTATCATTTATTATTATGTCATGTTTATTACTTACAGTGCAGTAAGTGCTTTAAGGTTTTGGAAGATTCCATCAGGTAGAAAGGTTAACTGGTTACTTTCCAACACTCTATAAATTATAAAGATAAATGTATTCACCCAAACACATATTCATGTTGCAGCAGCCTATTTAACTACGAATAAAATTCTTGTTGTTGCACTACAATTTTTTTATTGAAAAAATATATTTGTTCGATATATTTAAACAGCTATATGATTCATCCTCGTCCATAATGGCAAATGTTGAAGTCTCCAGTGAATTATACTGCCATAATGGGCTCTGGATCAGTCCAATAAGTGTAATATTAACAACATTTGAAGAATATTGAATAACATTAGCTTCAAATATCTCTGTTTGATAATTGAAATTGAAATTGAAATTGAAATTGAAATTGAAACTAAAATTGAAATTGAAACTAAAATTGAAATTGAAACTAAAATTGAAATTGAAATTGAAATTGAAATTGAAATGCAAATGCCAATGCCAACTACGACCTACTTGCTATGTAATTAATAGATTAAAAAATTCGATGAATTTTGCATTATGAACTTGCAGAAATTTTGCTCTACCAGGGCATGGATACTGAATGTAGGCGAATTAACAATGCAATTATATAAGCGAGCGTATTAATGGAAACGATTAATTAATGAGCACAAAGCAATATAGTTTGCCTTTACACCTGCACATGCCTTAGACCCCGTACACACCAATACATTTTTGATTGACAAAGCTATTTTTTTATCCATTTTGTCTTGCGTCCATACCCGGCTTAAATGATTGAAAACGCTTAACTTTTGGAAATTATTCAAGTAGGTTGTAGTAGGTATAAGATATTTTTCAGAGAGATTCTCTTTGCGACATCACGACTATAGAGCGTTTTCACTTACGTGAGAAGGCAGCCATAAACAATAGAAACTTTTTGCACAGTATTTGCATAAAAATAGAGTTCAATTCCCGGAGGATAGAAAATGTATTGTTTTGGTAGCCCATAATGGCCGCTGTGACGTCACGTGAAAACACTCTATTTGGCGTTTTAAATAGTACCCACCGAAATCTACCTCAGATTTGTTATGTTGCCAAATTTATAGAATCTCACATAGAGCATGAAATGACTACGTATCACTATATCATAATGGTCGTAAAGCTACCCTATTTAAGACCGTTTAAACTGGATCCACAAACTGCGATTCTCGGCTCACATTGTAAAACGTAGTTCAATAGGAATCTATCCCTTAAGGCTGGTTTTCACTAGCGACATAAGCGACGGAAACAGAAGCATAAGCACGAGTATTAGCATAAGATCGTTATGTTCTAGTGTAAATGAAGATGAAGGAAGCATAAGAGAAACAATAGGAAGTTTCCCTTGCAGGGAACTGAGTACGAGAATTTGATTGGCTTACCACCTTGTGTTTCTGTATGTTAGCGACGGAAGCATAAGAATCTGGTTTTCACTAGCGACGTAAGGAAGGAAGCAGAAGCATTAGCATAAGAAAAGGAAACCTTCCGTTCCTTCTGCTTATGCTTCCGTCGATGTTCTGCTTCTGCTTACGTCTCCGTTTTTTGATTTTCATAGGAACATAAGACGTCTCACGCCTCTGCTTCTGCTTCCGTCGCTAGTGAAAACCAGGCTTTAAGAACTTACATGATGTTTAGCTTTTCGTTCACATCAAATAACCCAGCTGGTAACGTCATCAGCTGATTATTTCTCAAATCTCTGAAAGAAAAAATCTAATATATATACTCGATTTATAGTTTATTTGAAATAGTGACATAGAAATGACGTCCCAGCACTTTCAATTTTTCTCGATCCTAGAGGCAAACAATATAGAGTGCCACCAAGAGAAAATGAACTAAGAGAAGGAATCCCCGTGCCCCATCATGTGCACACTTTGATGCTAATTTTAGAATCATTGATGCTATTTTTAACTCGTTACCATGCTCGTGCGATAATCATGATTCCTTAAATGCCTCGTTTTGACAAAACCACAGGCTTTTGTTCACTGCAAGACTAGAAGCCGTCTAACCTCAAGAAATCAACCAATCAGGTTCTTCGCTCAAAATATCTCCAAGCTAAAAATAGAACCAAACTGTGCACATGATGGTTACAAGGCTATATAGGATTCCTTCTCTTGGTTCATATTCTCTTGGTGCCACTAATTACTAAATTGTACAAAATAGTGCTAAATAAACAATAGAAAACGATGAAATTTGCACGAAATTGTGCTATTTAGTATTACTAAAGTTTCACGTATCTACTGTGGTCACTCTTTCCGTGAAACACTAATTACTCGGGCTACCTGTAAGGTAGGCCGAGTTTAGGTTTCGGTTTTGTATCAGTCTATCGTATGGTCGAGGTTTTACACGATGAATATGCATGCGATCGAGACAGTCATGAAAGCGAGGCGACGCACGAGTGCAAATCATGTGACCTACATGTTGGGTCGGAGGTTTTCTTGCTCTCTGCTCCTCGTCGGTGGTCTGTTATGGCGAATTTCTTTTCTTCTGGGACACTCAAAATACACACAAATGCACACGCCGTTCGTGGTAGACCCACACTAAAAGATGTCGAGCGTTTTCGGAACGGGTCGGTCCGCGAACTCAAAGCAAAATGCCAAAAGAATGCCAAAGATACCAGAAAGATTTCCATGAGAAATGTGAACTCAAATGAAAGTCAAATGAACTCAAATGAAACTCAAATGAACTCAGATGGACAAACGTACAAACTTACTCAAACGTACTTAAACGAACAAACAATCACTAACTCTTTAGTAAGCAGGAACTTCATTGATAACTGCTTCGAAGATGATGGAGACAAAGAAAACATTCCATGTAAGCTGAAGATGGACGCCATATTGGAATCTTTCAAGACAACATTTCATGCCTTCCGCGAATCAACAAGCATTGGACTTACGCCATTTTCATCGAGGATAAGTTTTTTATGTATTCTTTTCTTTTTGTTCTCAATTTTTGGACAGTTTCTTCAACATTCTATCGTTCGTTCAACTATTAGTAGCGAGCCTGTTGTGCATAATGTTGATTTTATTTGTACATTTCATAAATGAGTCAACTAAGAGTTTGGTATACTCTTTGGAAAATGACTGTGATTTATTGGAAAAGGCTGTACAGTTATCTGTATTTGTTGATCACAATAAACTATTATATATATTAGAGGATTGCAGGTCTTGTTATGCCAAATTTTATACTTCTCAGTACCGTGTTGAGCACAAGTCTCGTGTTGCTTCGCGTGATCGAGAACCAAGTAGAGTCACTGTTGAACAACTCGCACGCCTTTTGCACAAAAGCAGAAAAATACGGAAAAGGGTTCGTAAGTATGTTTTCAAAAATGTACCCATGACATCTAGAATGCATTGCTTTGTCAATAAATGTCATTTGAATCACGAAATAATGATGTGTTATTGCAAAATCTACAAAGAATCTAAACGAAACAAAGGTTCTGGTAATTCTTTTCCCAGTCGAAGGAAATTACGATTCAGGAAATCCCTCCTTAAGAAATTAAAGTTTCACAAAAAAGCAATAAATGCTGGTTATAGTCGTTGTCAGCCAATATTGAAAAATTATAGTCCAGGAAAACATGCTTCCAACAGTTTACCCCATGTTTACAAGAGTCTCGATCACAGAATAAATCACAGTAAGTTTACCCTAAGCCTGCAATATCGAAGACAGTAGCTGTCCGCAAGTAAGATACCACTACCATCTGCTATCAATCGTGAAGCATTTGGATCAGAAAGCGAAAATGCCAAAGCATTAGCCTTACAAAATGCTCATTATTCTTTTATCTTTTTTACCAAGCAAACCGCCTGGCAACAACGGTTCCCGCGAGACCCTCTCATTTTGTCGGAGTTGACCAACATAAACACATCCTCTCCAATTGCGCTCCTTTACTTTCACACTTCTACTACTTTCTCACCTTCCTTGTTTTCGACATAGGTAGCCCGAGTAAACGCCAATAAGGGCGTCTAGTTACAAAATTGTTTCAAAATAGTGCTAGTTAAACAAAAGAAAACAATAGAATTTGCATAAAATAGTGTAAGTTAGTATAACTGATATTTCACGGATATGTTGTTTGCACTTTACAACAGCTGGATTAAATTACAATTTGAAGTCGTTAAAAAGCTAAAATGTTAGTAGTATGCTTTAAAACCTACATTCCATTAAATAGTTTACTATTCTTCAACATTCCAGCAGGTAACGTCGTCAATTGATTGTTATTCAGTAATCTGAAGCAAAAGACATACACTTACTTGTAAGAAGGTTGTCACAAGAATAAAACATTTGTAATTTAGTAAATTAGTGATTTAGTAAATTAGTGATTTAGTAAATTTACCGATTAGGAATAAATTGTCGTGCAATATTCACCTCCAATTAACCAATGAGCGCGCGCGTTCTCGGGAAGTACACAAGTTGGTATATGCTAATATATAATATACATCTATCTTGTAAGAACGTTGTCATACGAAAATAGAACATTAGTGATTTAGTGAGTGTAAAAAACAAAAGAAGATCACTTAAGCTGAACTTTTTCTTTTGTTTTTAATGTATTTCTTTCTCACTAAATTACTAATGTTTCAATATCGTATGACAACGTTCTTGCCAATAGGTGTATACACTTGATTGCAGAAAAGTTGAATTATAAATTTCAAAATACAAATATTTAATGAGATGCAAGATTTCAAATGAAATGCAAAACTGAAAAAGGATCTTATTTGATCTTATTATATCTTCTATTGTATTGGAGGCATAAAGTATTGCACAAAGTCAAAATTAGGTTGGTGGCTACTATTGTCAGCACGCTCACTTACAGGGGCGGCGGAAGCTGAAATATTCTGAAATTATTTTTATATACCCCCCCCCTCCCTGTTTAGCTTGATTACAAGCGTGTATGTGTGATATTTCAATCAGTAACATTTTGCTCGCATTAAACCACTTGCAATTGTGCTGAGAGACACATGATGAAAAATGATGCAAGTCGTCGCTAGATTTGATATCGTATCTTTTTTAGATACAGAAAATTATGTAATATCAAAATAATAAATAACGGTAATCATAACCAAATCTCATGCGTTTTCTTTTGTGTGAGGCATTATATTCTGGGGGGCCAAGTCCCCCCAAAAAATCTAGTGGGGCCCAGTGCCCCCCGCCCCCCCCCCCCCCCCTCCGCTTCCGCCGCCCCTGACTTACTGCGCATCTACATCGAGGGATTCAGGAGGGCTTCAATAGAAAAACAACCAAAGGTTCGTAAAACGGCGCTTTGGGACAAATTTAGGGCCAAGAACAACAGCAATAACTATTTTTTCTATGTAGTCAAAGATGGATTAAGAGACAATCTTCAAAAATCCAGTAGTTTTGGCAACAATCATTTAACAAAGAGACATAAGTTTTTTATCTGTCCTCTTATTGACGATAAATGGCGTCATCACATTGTCAAAGTAGTGTGCATCCGCATACTAGCTACTTTGACTATGTAATGGCGAAATTTATCTTCAATAAGAGGACAGACACATAAAAAACTGATGTCTATTTGCTTTTTACAATAACAAAAACGATAAAAATTTCTCATTTTTAGCGATCAAAACAACCAACGGAAAGAGCGCGCGCTCGTTGAAGTCAGCATTATCTGTCTGTCCTCTCATTAATGATAAAAAATAACCAATCAGCGCGCTAGAAATTTGTAAGTTATTGTAAAAAAATATTCTTCGATCGCCTCGGATAGATGAATTTTTTAAAATATTTCCAACCAGATAAGATTCATTTATCTTACAGTTGAATGAAAATTGAAAAGTAATACACATTACACCAAATACCTGCCATTCATTTAGCTTTTCCATCTAGTATAATTACATAAAACTAGCTTATATTTGTGTCGTTGAAAATTGTTGAAGAACTTGCTCGTACAAGCTTATTGTCATTCACTGGCTAGAAAAATATTCAAGAACGTTTACAAAAGCCAATTTATGACAAAGAAAATTATTATTTTGATTCATTTAATCTGTGAATATAGTTCTTGTGAAGGTGAACTGAATGTGAGTTTGGATTTTTCAAAACTTTTTTGCCTAGAGTCGGTTAAATTGTTTTCGGCACGACTGCCGTGAAACGTTCATGAAAGACGTCCACTTTCAACTTCAAAAAAATGTTTTTACTTACCATTTGCTTATTGAAATCCTTTCTTCTACGCAAGAAATACTCAATTATTATTGTTCTTCGAATTGAATACGTTTTCTGATAGTTTGAAGGCTTAAAATATTCCCCTTGCTTGTAAAAGATCTAGGAAGAAGTGCAAACCCGCCAAAAACAGAGCTGGTCACGCTGTTTTGTAACGCCGCGTCACGCTTTTAGCTCCGCATAACTTTATAAATCGCACGGGTACCTTTATTGTGTATTACGTAATAACAATATTACAAATTAAATTCTTGTTACAAATTTCAAAAAAAAAATGGTTTTAAATACTTATTTCAGCAAAAATTCAGCATCCATTCAGCATCCATTCAGCACAAGATTTCACATTTTTAAGAACAAAATTTGGTTTTAAAATGTTTTTCATGAGTTACATAAAAACTACGGTAGCCCACAACTATCACGGCGAAAGCAAAAAGGTCACGGCGAAAGCAAAAAGGTCACGGCTAAAAGGAATTCACCGCGGCTAAATAGAATTCTTCACGGCGAAGTAGAATTCATCACGGCGAAGTAGAATTTCCTACGGCGAATCACAAAACCTTCGCGGCGAAAAGCGAACCCTTCACGGCGAAAAGGATAGGTTCCATTTAAAAATTAAATTTTAATTTTAATAAATTTTATAAAATAATGAATTTTAAAAGTTTAGAAATTAAAATAAAATATTCTAGATTTTTAATATTATGCTTTAGCTTTGTGGTTTTTTCTATATAAAAAATTGCATAATAATAATAATAATAAAAAAATTTAATCTATAAATCTATATATATAAATATGAATATAAAATAACAATATATGTACACATCGATTGAATTAAAAAAATATTTTTATCGATAAATAAGTAATTTCAATCGGTGTACATATATTTGTTATTTTATGTTCATTATAGATTAAATTTTATTATTATTATTATTATGCAAATGTTTCACTCGCTCACTCATTCACTAAGATGTAGCAGATCAATGTTCAAACGTCTGCTTATACAAACATGGTGATACAAAGTTAACAAAATTCGCCAAAAAGATCTAGAAAAAACGACAAAGCTATAGCATAATATTAAATATCTAGAATATTTTATTTTAATTTCTAAACTTTTAAAATTCATTATTTTATAAAATTTATTAAAATTAAAATTTAATTTTTAAATGGAACCTATCCTTTTCGCCGCGAAGGTTTTGTGATTCGCCGTAGGAAATTCTACTTCAACGTGATGAATTCTACTTCGCCGTGAAGAATTCTATTTAGCCGCGGTGAATTCCTCTTAGCCGTGACCTTTTTGCTTTTGCCGTGACCTTTTTGCTTTT
This sequence comes from Actinia equina, assembly GCA_011057435.1. Taxonomy (NCBI): domain Eukaryota; kingdom Metazoa; phylum Cnidaria; class Anthozoa; order Actiniaria; family Actiniidae; genus Actinia; species Actinia equina. The sequence continues at coordinate 288,022 of WHPX01000639.1, forward strand.
GCCGTGACCTTTTTGCTTTTGCCGTGATAGTTGTGGGCTACCGTAAAAAACTGATACATATAGTAAAAAGATTACAATTTGTTGGTTATGATAAACAAGTTTGAAATACGATGTTTTTAATTCAACCAAGGAAGATTATGTCAACGGAGTTTAACGCTAATTCAGTATCTCGCTTAGAAGCACAGCGACCCCAAATTATTATTTTCAGATTCCATTGGCCTCTGAGGTGTTTTAAAAGACTGATACGATTGAATGGTTCGCAATTAGTAGGCACCTAACTTTAAAAATATATATTCTGCATATATGAGAGTATATGGACCGCGCGTGGCACTAATGAAATAGTTGAAGATATAGACTAAGAGCAGGCCAGGGTGAAATAGATATTAGGTCGCGGTAATTATGATGCAAAGATGAGAGTATATGGACCGCGTGGCACTAATGAAATAGTTGAAGATATAGAAGTAAGTTATAGTGCTTGGGAACGAGGTTATTCTCTCATCTTTGCATCATAATTACCGCTACCTAACAGCTATTTCACCCCGGCCTGCTCTCAGTCTGACCTCTAGCTCAGCTGGAAGAGCATCGGTAGTACAATTCCGAAGGTCGTGGGGTCGAATCCCAGCGAGGTCAGAAATTAATTTTTCCGAATTTAATTCCAAGGGCTTTCGCCCGGAATAACCTCGTTCCCAAGCACTATAACTTACTTCTATATCTTCAACTATTCTGCATATAATCATTATTATCGTCTCGAGGTCGTCATTATTATCATCACTATCACCATTGTCATCACCACCATCATCATTTCTGTCATCAAATTATCATCGTTATCATCAATTGATGGGTCGCAAGCAATCCCAAGAGATTTTAAAGACAAAAGCATGGCGGCCATTGTGGTGCCTTTAACAATGGATGCTAATGAGAAATCTTTTGTTAAATGGCACCAACATGGCCGCGATGACGTAACGTGCAATCGAAGAATATCGTTATCGTTATCATCATCAATATCGTCATCATCATCTTTTTATTCTTCATTAACAAGCAATAAAACTAAAGACGATTTTCTGAAAGATTAACTTTTAGTCTAGTAAAAGACATGACAATAACAGGTTGAACAGTAAAAGCCATACAGCATCCATCGACAAAAACTTTTTTTTTGTTTATTTTCTATCGTTTTGGTAAATTCTTGATTTTTTAAAGATAATTCGTTTTCAATAATACATACTCTAAAAACTTACATTTGAAAGAGATTCTCATTTCTATCGAATATCCCAGCTGGTAATGTCGTGAGGTTATTGTAACCAAGATGCCTAAATGAACAATATACATATTGATGGATGGCAAGCATTCCCAAGAGTTAAAAGACAAAAACATGGCGGCCATCGTGGTACCGTTAACAATGGATGCTAATGAGAAATCTTTTGTTAAATGGTACCAACATGGCCGCTATGACGTAACGTGCAAACGAAGAATAACAACATCGCTATACTATACTTGCTAAAACTTTCTTACTTTCTGGATTCATTAATTCTCATAGAGTTTCAAAAATGTATATTCTCGAGAAACAATATTCAAGAGAATAAGATGTGATGGGTAATTGGAAAACAAACGTTATTTAGCCCATCCTCAAATAAAATATTGGCGTGCCGATATTGTGGCTTTACCATTCCCTGTACGCATGTAGTCTGCGTGGTATGTACTTAATAAATAGCGTTATATAGGGTAGCCAGTGGCTAACAAACCTGTGGCCTTCATTCCATATGTGACTTTAGGTTTGCCTTTGGTCATTCTTAGACTCGACACACAACAGGCAGAACGAAGCCTGGGATTGGATAAACAAACAATGAATGGTGATATAAAAAAAGAACGCAGCTCACATGTAGGATAATACACATTGTTCACCATAATCCATGCTTTCTTTGTTTTTGTTATTTCATCCAAACCCAAGCTTCGTTCTACCAGTGGACACCGACCCAGACTCGATTGTGTACAAATGTGTCCTTATTCTATTAAGGTTACATGGTAAAGTAAGAAATGTACGTACTACGGAACAATACGAGTTGATTAAACTGCCACTGGTTTTGGTTGAATAGCTGAATATTATAAACTAACTGTTAAAAAGGCTCGCGATCTGATTGGTTTGGAGCGCGTTCTTTATGAAAGCACACAGCACGCGCGCCCCTCCCTTACCTCAGAATAAAAGCAAATGACATGATAATGTTTATAGCAACAGTTTAAAAACTCACACGTTCATAAGATCTTTGTTTCTATCGAATATTCCAGTTGGTAACGACCTCAGATTATTATAATACAAAAATCTGACATTAAAAGAATAGTATCATGTAAAGGTTGGGAAACTTTCCTGTCATTTCATAAAATTCTGATTTGATTACAAAAAGGGAGGTTTTACAGAGTTTTGCAATTAGTGACTAACAATCAAATTAAAACAAAAGAAAACAATGGAATTAGTCTCTGCTTTAAAGTGCTAGTCTTACGAAAATATTAATGACGCAAAAAAATTCCCGATTTTGTATATCCTCAAATAGGTAATAATGGTGACCAATAAACAATAATTGGTTCGAAAAAGAAACTTTTCCCGTCTGAATTCTACTCCCGAAAATTGTTAAATGCTCGTCCGTTCTATGAGCAGCGATTTTTAATTTGTGTGACGTCATATGCGCAACTGGCATCCTTTTTATCCACACTGACTCTACAGCATTCTCTGTAAGAAGGCATGACTTGGTTTAAGTCTTGTTTTTAAATCAAAAATAGTCAAAATTTGGTTGCAATAACACACTGTGAAAAGCAGGGAATTTTGGAGTTTGGCGTGTATGACGTCACTTCCTTCGAATCTCTAAAAGTTGCCAGGAACACAATCGCTTAATGGCGGACTCAAACGGTCAAATTTACCGGCTAAATACAACATCTTCCCAGTCTCGTATCGAAAAAAAAATTTGTACAGTAAGCTATATCACATATCTAGTTTTATATGGTACAACTTCCAGGGATGGTGTCATTTTCGTAAGACTAGCACTTTAATGTATGGGCCCAGAAACTCATAAGGTGGTTGAAACGTGTAACAGCCATACAATGTCTTGACGATGTCCGGAAAAATCACGATCTCTTGCTTCAAAAACTCTCAAAACTAAATTAAAGACAGATATTCCATAATGTTTGATTGAAAAAGTCAGTAAATCTCTTGCGGCTAATTGAGAGAATCGGCTATATTGAAACCAAACTCATAATTCCAAATATAGTATCAAAACTCCTAATTTGCATATTTAAAAACTCCGAAGCATGGTTATGGTGATACACGTTTCAACCCCCTCCTACTGAAGGCTTATTATTATTATTATTGTCTTGTTAGACCAACCAACATGAAGCTGTTTCATTGTTATATATATTTGATGGGATTTTGAGTCACGTGGTTGAACTTCAAGAATTCCACAAAACGTACTTTGTCGCAACAACAATTTTACTCTATTCACACTTACAACGAGTGGAGTTGGATATTGTGATAGAAGGCTCCAGGAGGCAACGAACTTAGCTGATTTTGCTGTAAATATCTGAAATATTTAGAATATATACAGTACAAGTTTGTCGGTGTTTAATTTGGTATGTCCGTTTTTTACTAACCTAGGCCCTCTCCCCAGGGCCCCCTAGGCCTGATATTCAGGTTAGTTTTTGACTTCTATTTTTTCCACCTAGTATCAGCGAAAGCTATTTAGAAAAGTAATAAACTAATAACTTACATCGATCTTACTGCTTTGACGTTATCGAAAATACCAGCAGGTAACGATGTCAAGCGGTTGTCATTCATTAAGCTAAAGAAAATATGAAGAAATGAAACCAACCAACCGACCGACCGACCGACCGACCGACCAACAAACCAACCACCCACCCAACCAACCTACCAGCCAGCCTATCAACCAACCAACCCATCCACCAACCAACCAACCAACAAACAAACAAACAAACAAACAAACAAACAAACAAACAAACAAACAAGCAAACAAAAGCAGTCAATAAATAAAACTTACAGAAATTCTGTAATATTCTCGAATGTACCGTTAGGTGTCACCTTCAATTCTTTTTTCGAGCAGTCCGTAACATAACGCGTGCCACTGTGGTAGAAACATTTACAGGGACTAGGGCAGTCGCCTGCTGAAATATTGTTATTGAACTGTGTATTTTTGATTTAAATCTTCAAAATATCAAGATAAGTTTGCATTACCTTTTGTGGTTGTGATGGCAGCAACGAAGAAACAGAAAGCCAGCCAGTGGAGGCTCTTAGCCTGAAACCTCATTGCCTTAAAATCTAAAGTCTAAACGTCTAAAAATCTAAACTGCTGTAGCGGCTGTAGCTGAAGTTAACACTGCAAAGGCTTACTTCTGTCGAGTTTCTTCTCAACTTCTTTTACTTTGACATTTAAGTGACGACTGAAAAAATATCTGCCTGTGTGCCAAATAACAGCAGTTTAACATCTGTACAAGCCCGTTCGAATTTATCTGGCGAATTTTTGTTTCTTCCAATCCTGCAGAGCCTAAGTGACCCGCTAGCCGATGTTCTTCAATACGATGAATAATTGCAATATCATCAAAACAAGTTAAAAACATCCGAAATAACATTTTGAAAACGAGAAATATTTTAGCTTTTTAAAATTGAGTCAAACTGAGTTGAATGTATCAGAAATTAAAAAAAAAACCCTATGAACGACGTATTCTCTTTCATGAAAATAACCTCTTTCCCAAACCAAACTCTCAGACGAGGATCCAGGATTATCCCAAAATGCATTGCGGGTGACATATATATAGCATTTTCCATTTAAACCGCTATAAATTAATATTTTAATTATTTTTAAGTTGAAAAAAATGTTTAATAATAATCATAATATGTAGATGCTTGAATGGCGCATTTCTAGCTTCAATGCGCATTAATTGAGTGCAGTCTAAATACACATATTTTTGGAGTACTTTCATGTTCAGTGCAGATCCTAGAACTGACACTTTTCTTTGCCAATGATTAGTCGAAAATGGTTTCATTAAATGCTAAATTTATGTGACCCACCCTCTGATCTTGTCTGAAGATGGTGGTCACCAGGAAAAAGGGATTTCAAAAGTGTCAAAACGTACAAAGAATATATGGTTCATGGTTCATTGAGCCCATACATCCGTCGTTGCATTTTTTTTTTTACATTTTAGAAAGCCATAATTTCTGGTTCCCTTTATTAAAACAGATTCAAAGTTACCAGAATTTTTAATCTTGATACGCTTTCTCAAATGACAATAATAATAATAAACTCGCCCGATGTTCTTGCCCGTTTCTAAAGTGGCCTATCAGTCTGTATGATGACTTTGAATATCAACTCTCTTTTTTCCAGGATTAAACAAAATAATTTCTCTGCAGTCTGGCGTCAAATGAAAAACCTCTATATGATGTATGAATAATTCTTTGGTTGATTTTGTATTAGGTACATATGAATGGCAATTCTGCACTAGAGAAATTAAAAAGAGAACTATTACAAATAAAATTTTACCAACGACAATAAAGTTGGATTTTCTTCAAATTGTTCTTCGTTTCCAAGTTATTTTGCTCGAAATTAGAGAGAAATTAAAGCATCCAGATGTTTAGAATTATTTAATGTGCATCGGTTAATTCAATAGCACAGCGCAACCGTGACGACATAAAAACGAAAACAAAGGCGAAATTCGGACAATCAAACTTTCAAGTTTACTTTCAGCAGATAAGCCTGGTTTTCACTAGGGACGGAAGCAGAAGCAGAAGCAGAGGCAGAAGCGTAAGACGTCTTATGTTCCTGTGAAAATCAAAAAACGGAGACGTAAGCAGAAGCAGAACATCGACGGAAGCATAAGCAGAAGGAACGGAAGGTTTCCTTTTTCTTATGCTTATGCTTCTGCTTCCGTCCTTATGTCGCTTGTTAAAACCAGATTCTTATGCTTCCGTCGCTAACATACAAATTCTCTTTCTCAGTCCCCTACACAGGAAACTTCCTATTGTTTCTCTTATGCTTCCTTCACCTTCATTTACACTAGAACATAACGATCTTATGCTTATGCTCATGCTTCTGCTTCCGTCGCTTATGTCGCTAGTGAAAACCAGCCTATAGTTTTCACAGCCGATCGCAGTTGATCTTAGTTTACTTGGGTTATTGTTGTAACTTTAAGGAAAAATGATAAAAGCGTTCGTATAATCCTCGTAGCGGTTAAACAGAATGCAATGTATGTCCGAATCTTTAAAGTGCATATCAGGGTTCGCTGTTTTTGGTTTAATATCATAGTTCTAACCCTTAAGATCATGTAATCACTAAAAATTATTTGATTGTGTTGCGATTTCATTATTTATTTTTCGATCAAAGTTCCCAAAAAGCAGCAAAATGCCGAGCGACGTGGAGGCCTGGGACTAGTCGGCCGTGACGTCATTTACGGGACTCGTGTGTTGAAAGCACTTGAAAAGCATAAGAAAACTGATTGCATTGCTGGAATGCTGTAGTCGTATAAACCTTTTATTCCACGTCAATTTTGTGTGATTGCAGTAGTGAATACTCTGAAAGTAGCAACTATTCTGATTTTAATGAAGAAAGTAGATATTTGCTAGAAACCGACTACGAAACAAACCCAAGATGGCAATTACATCCAGGCTTTAGATCTGTTTAGAAGTATGGTCTTTGCGACATGGCGCTGAAGTTAGCCGGAATTCAACCGGACATTTGCAGAGGTCAAGTTAGATATTATTAAGTGCTACCAAAATTCTCCTAGCATAATTCTCTAGTAGCAGAATTTTTAATGGTTTTGGCTACGCATAATAGCATCAGCCCACGACACTTAGACAAATTTTGGCACGCTCACTCGAATTACAATTATTTAAATCTTAATGACTTCTGTACGGTTCAACCGAATTCCTAGAAAATCAAGCAACGGACTATCACTACACAGCTTAGCCCAGTGCAGATAGTTTCAGAATTTTTCGTAGGATTTTTCATAACTTTTCGATGCCCTCAATACAAGAGGTTTTCCACTTTCCACCCAATTCGAACTTTAATAACTCTTCGGCTATAAACAACTCGAAAAACGACTCCGAACTTGGTCCGTTCCGCTAATGACATCCGATACTTTCATCTCACGCGAAGTCCACTTCAGACACTCTCGCCTAATTCCAAGTTCAAGAAATTCTCTACGGTTCAACTTTAACCCCTGAAAATCAATACCAAACTCTCACAACACCACTGAGCCCAGTGGAAAAGGTTTTAGATTTGCTTCGAAGTTTTTTAAAAACTTTTTTGATGACCTCAACACAGGAAATTTCTCTCTTTTTGCAAATTCAAACTTTAATAACTCCTCGCCAGATGTTCCATTTTATCATTAGATAGATGGATAAATAAAAGTCAATCGTTTTATTTTACTTAGTTTAAAAGTGAATGCTATTCTTACCATTTGCCTTAATCGTTTTGTAGCCGACTCAGATGCAGGTTTAGCCTTCTTGTTTGCAGTGATGGATGGTATGGCAACGATACCGATGTCATCTCGAACAAGTGTCTGACTGTTAAGCGCTGACTTGTCCGGCAACTGTGATAAACTGTCGCGTATATATAATCTTCTAAAATGGTCGGAACAAATCGCAGACAAACAAGTCTCGTGAGAAGAACGAAGTTAACCCACTTCTTGCGGCGTCTCACGGCTTCAGAACGATCATCACCAAAAAACGGAGTTAGGTGCAACGAGATGCAGTTCTTACGGCTCTTTTCATTCCCACAACCCCCGACAACACAAAGGTCGGGCATCAATAAAACCTAAATATATTTTCGATTTTTATTATTTTCAATAAGCTTCTGGAACACTACGAACGTTTTTGCTAGGAAAAACCCTTGAACTGTTGATCAACAAGTCCCGTAAATGACGTCACAACAACTCGGTACCAATTCCTTTCAACAGCTCCGAATTATTTCTAAAGGGAGCCCAAATCATGCTTTTTTGCCAACTTTGACCCTCAAAAAATTACACACGAAAAATAATTTTTGAAATTTTAACACCTAAAATCCTCTTTATACAACACAAATTTTATTTTAGAATTGAAACCAGCGAACCCTGATATGCACTTTAAGCTATTTTTTTAGAATCAGTGCGCTGCGCTATTCTTGTGACGGATCGGAACTTCGTAAATGGAACATTCAAAGTAAATGGGCTTCGTCGGTGAGCGCCAGAAATTCAAATCATTGATAATATCATATTTCTAGTTTTACTTAAGTGCCAGTTATAAATGGAATATTTACCGAGCCGCGAGTCTTCGAGACTTTGTTAAGTTATCAGATTTCGTGGAAGTTCACCCTTTTTGCAGTAAAAATGCGCGAACAACATAGAAAGATATCCATATTTTATCAAAAAAAGATAATAACAATAATTGATCACCCTTATTTTTCACACATCTCTAGAAAATGACCCAATCATATATAATTGCTTGACATTTTAACCTTCTGTTCAAAGTTAGAAATATGAAATGTCATTGGGTTACAAGTGTGGACTTGGAGCCTTGACGTTACGTAAAATTCTATTCCAATCATGTGCAAAATATAAGATTTGATTTCATCGTCAGATTTTTTTTAGAGTTTTAAAATACCGTCGATATTTTCGCTTCGCCACGAAAGAGATTAGCATTTTCAAACAGTCATAATGTAAGGTTATACTACAAGGAAAAAATATTTTTGATCTTCAATAAAAAAAGAGCATAAGTGTTTTCTGCTTTTGAAAACCGGGCATATTATTGCTGTTCTCTCATCAGGTAAGCTTTTAAACTTTTTCCCAAAAATGTTTTTATTAAGAACGTTCATGGGCAAAAGTTCCCATCATCAGATTTTTTAAACATTTTGCATGATGAAACTACATCATACTAGAAATAAAAGAAGCAAATAATGACGTCCTCGAGATGAGCGTGCGCTCATAAATAAATTGAGGGTCTATCCATAGGCCTTACATACTGCTTTTTTGCTTAATGAAATTACATCATACTAGAGATAAAATAAAATATGGAGTCTTCGTTTAGCCGTCCGAATGCGTGGAAGTCCACCCTTAACAGACATGGAAAGCTGTCAAAAATAAACCAATATTTTTCTGAAAAACTAAATTGATCGCCCCATTTCCACCAGAACTCTAGTAGATAATGTGCGATTTTGAAAATTAATGTCATTTTTGAAAATGATTAACGCAAGGGGTTTTATTGGAGAAGTAAAACGAAAATCGATTGTTTTGCAACTGTCGGCCGATTCTCGATTTTTACTGACAGTTGCTCTTACGATGCTGTAAAAAACGTAATAATCTTAAGATAACAGTCTTTCACCAATGAAAAAATCGTTTTTCTTTATTATTTTTTGGAAACCACTCTTAAAACACAATCATTTTGTTCCATTCCGTACTCCCTTTATATAGGCTATCGTCGGATTTGGAAAGTTCTGTCATTGTTTCTGATGAGCCAAGTTATAATGAAATTTTAGCCTCTTCTGGTTACCTATGTAAGGACTGGATAATTTTCGAGACGAGATGCGTCCCCTGTAAAGTTGGAACATACATTTCCAGTTCTGGCGATCGATGTGAAAACTGCCCTGCAGGTAATTTATTCGTCTATTAATAAAGTTTCGTATTACTAAACAGCATCGTGACTAGGAAATTAATAACGCACCACGTTGTATGTTAGGTGGATTTTACCAAAATGAGATGGCGTACACTGGCATCAAGTCATACGGCGTGGGATGTAAGGAATGCCGTCATGGAAAATACGTTGCGCCAGAGAGAATCCCAGGAAGAGCCGAGACAGATTGTCAATCATGTCCATTAGGTATTCATTGATTTCTTATTCTCGGCCATATTTGATGAAGGGTTTGCATCATTGCAGGAGTTTTAATTGCATCCTTCGCGGCAAATCAAATAGGCATGGCAATAATGACTTAATGCACCGACGATGAAATACCTAAAAAGACTAGATCGAAAGACGTCATCGTCCATTTGTCAACGTCGAGTAAACACAATTACGAATAAGACTAGACGGGGGACACGATATATTTTGGCGTGACATTAAATCGTGATGGTTTTATTGCGCCAAGTATATGCAGGATTTATTTTTTATCCTGTTTATTTGGGGAAATGTTTCACTTTTGTTAGTGACAACGGTTACAACATAGCCATTTTCTTATAAGAGCAAACGTTCACCAAATCTATCTTCGATTTGTCGAATAAATCAAATGTACTTATTACAGTTATTTTTCAAATCACGCACTTCTTTGTTTAGTTTGATTGACTTTGTGCTTTGAAATTTATTATGCCTGACACTTGCATGTCGAATATGAACGACTTTCAAAACTTTACGAATGGAAGAAATCTTATGTACTTATTAAATTGCTTTGACTTTAACTAACCGAAAGAATATTCCACGAAGAATGATGTTAACCCCAATAATCTGTTAGAAAGTACTTATATTACGACTTATATACTTTGAAATATTGACTTTCACCACTCGACTTGAAACAGACTCCAGAGATCGTCGACGTGAAACACGACGGCCTTCCAAAATGACGGACACTGACTTACGCATGCGCAACTGAATTTTTGACGTCAACGAACACAAATGTATAGAAAATATACACAGGAAGCCCGTAGCCAAAAACCAGTAAGGAAGGGTTTACGAGCCGGGAAACCTCTTAGTAATGCATTTAGGGAATAGATCCTCAATCTATATAATAATGGGCATTACAAGAAAAACCTATCCCGTATTTTAATGGGTCAACTCTTTCTGTCAGAAAGGTAATTGTTTGTTTCATCCAATCACTAACCGAATATTGTTTTGAATATTCGTTTACATATTATCAAACCAGGAATGCTTTCTTGAAACAAATAATGGTTCAAATAATCATATAATAGAATGAATAATGTATTCTTTGAAGGTATGCTTCACCTGGTATGACTGTAAATGGAAAAATGTTTTTTCGAGCTTTCGACCCAAGCGGTCATCTTCCATTTAAAATGGTGGGTATAATTTCCTATATCTCTAATTATATTTAAAACCTATCATTATATTGAATTTCGCAGGAACGGAATTGGATAAATTTGCTGGTTTTCGTGCATGTAGCTGTCTTGAAGAGCATTACCGCCTCAGTCGCTTTGAAGGCTGTCTTATCTGCACCAAAGGTTACACATGTGCTAATGAAACAATTGATTTGGCATCAGGTTTCTACTGGATATGGAGCTCAAGGGATGTAGCGGAGCAGTATCGAAAGTTTTCTCTAGAACTGCAAATTAGGGAACATAACTATGACCCCAATTTTATAAGCTTCAAAGGTAGCATTCCCGTAGCCTATGCTTGTCCTGTTGCCGAGTCCTGCATTGGTGGTTTATATTCCCAGTGCAAAGCTGGTTATGAAGGTCCTCTCTGTGCCATCTGTGCAGCACGTTACTTTCGATTTCTGTCAAACTGCGAAAAGTGTCCAACAATTCCTTGGATTGTAGGACAAATAACCCTGATCCTTTTTGTCTTTATTCTTCTGTAGTTTATTATCTTAAGAGATAAGAAAGACAAGAATCAAAATGGGAGGACAATAACTGACATTATTCTTGCACGACTCAAAATTGTCATTGGGTTCTACCAAGTGTCATCGTCTACCTTTGACTCCTTGTCCTACATCAGCTGGCCAGGCCCTCTTCTAGAGATCATGAAGTTTGCCAAGATGCTTCAACTAAATCTCTTACAGATTCTCCCCCCCAAGTTGTTTATCCAACTCAATACATACCAATGCATATACCCACTTCCTCACCAGCATCGCCTTCTCTGCTATAGTTGTGTCCTTTTGTCTTATCTTTCTGGTTTTGATGAGAACGCAGATCAATCGCAATAATACCCTAAGCGTGTCTGCCAAGAATGACAAGATATTCAATGCCAAAGTACAAAGTTACAAATGTCTCTTCCTTGTCCTGTTTATCACCTTTCCATCTACTTGTTCCCAAATATTCAAGATCTTGCCCGAGTCCTGTCACGAGCTATGTTCCCATTCGAATAGCCAATGCAGGTCGTACCTCCGTGCAGACTATTCCATCAAGTGTGATGATGAGACGCACAGAATCTATGGAATCCTCAGCAGAGTAGCCTTGCTGTACACCTTCATCTTTCCATTGTTCTTGCTTGCTATCCTCAAGCGCGAGAGAGACACACAAATGAAAGAAAACCAGAAAAACGCCTTTCCCGTTTTGCAGGGTACTAAATTCCTGTATGAAAACTACTCGTCATCCTGTTGGTATTGGGAGATCCTTGAATTAACGAGAAAGATCTTGGTTTCCTTGTTTTTGATCATGTTTCAAGTTGAAAGTCGCATGGGCTTGGGAGTGACTACCATTTTATCTGGAGTTTACGCCGTAGTCTTTGCTCTGTATAAACCCATTGAAGATAAGTTTGAGCATTGGCTACAAATGGTTTCTTTGTTAGCGACTTCTGTGAACTTCACCGTTGGTATGCTGCTGAAGATCCCATTGGAGGAGAAGTCATCCAGCATTAACAGCGAAACTGATGCTCTCATTATTACAGTTGTACTAATGGCTGCCAACGTTGTTGTCATTGGACTTATTGCAGGTAAGAAATAAACTAACTGAAGTGATGCCGATATTTTCTGTGTCTTCCTTCAAACAAACCATGGGGCAAAATGTAGAATGAATGAATGATAAACATTATCAAATGAATTAAACTATCTATCACAGGAATGTTTTAGTTTAATTGGTTCATGCCTAGTTCAGAACTTCATTTTCTCTTTTTCCAAATGGGTCTGTTCTTGACAAACTCAACTTTTGTTTCACTCTCTTGCAGTCTCATACATAGCCAAAATCATCTCAGCAATCAACGTACTAAGGAAGACCCCACAATGCAGTTTGTCATGCTTTCTGAGTGTCTTGCAGCTTACAAGCGATGCTCCAGGCGTTGGAGACAATGTCGATCAAAATCTTGCTCAAGCAGATACAAGCCAAGATGATATGCTGACTTGTGATGTGGAACGTATCCAGGAGGTGGAAATCGAGGAAGAAAATAGTACATCGGTTGATGAAAAACTTGAAAACGACCAGAGCGAATTTGAAAACCGTGAGAAGATAAAGATTAAGAAGATATAGAACAATGGTTTTCTAAGAGTTTAAAGATTTCGTTTTTTCGTCCTAAATTATATACACGTCTTATGCAACTATACATTCCTACGCGCTTTTGCACTTTACGTTCAGGCAATAACGCTTATTAGAATAGCAAGAGATCTATAATACTACGGATATAGATCATTTACAGTTAACCATTTTCATAAAATATATTCGATATTTTGTAATATATCCTAAGCCTTTGAGCAAGCCCAAGCCTATGATTTCAGACCAGGTTGTATTCCGAGCACTCAGTTCATTTTAGTTACCATTTTCAAGGTTCCGCCAGAACCAGGAATAACGATATGCTATCAGTGTCTGGAGGGCTAGCAGTTCTATTAAGTAGCGACTAATGATGAAGATTTTGACTGAAATGGGTCATTTGCTTTCAAAACTGGATATATATATTCAACACGTAGAATTGTTCTAGCGTCTATAGCCGCATAGCATTCTATTTGTAGCTTTATGCTTATTTCGTATACTTAACATTTACTTATAATTAAGTTAATATCATAATAAAGTTATTCTATCCTCTGATCGTTCAAAGTAGTAGATAATTACATGTTATATGCGTTCTTATTGACTAAGCTACTAGTTCTCGTGCGTATCTTTCAAATCAGTTCTCTGTTTTGGAAGGCTAAGGGAACTATAGGGGAAGTAATTTGTAGTAAGTCTCCTAGGCTACGACGGATTTAACAAATTTTGAGATCAGGCATGTGCTATCTTACTGAAATTCAAACATGTTTCAATCAAAATCAAATCAACCGCAACTCTGTCACCGTTCGTTCAGGTGGTTGTACAGGGGCGGCAGAAGCTGAAAATCTTTGGTGGTCGGGGGGGGGGGGGGGGGGGGGAAGGGGGCTCTGAAGATTATAGTTAAAGTTATGTGATAATGTTAATGTTTTGTTTTATTGCAGACGCATGCGCCGTAAAACAATTACTAAGAACCATTGGTGCATTTTCATTTTCCATCACATATTTTCTTGTGGCGCTGTTCTTTCAAATGCATAAAGTAACGTGGCCCCAAGAATGAGAACATAAAATAACATGGCCCATCTCCGACTCAGACCCAACCTTGGCCTGAGAGTCTTGAAACGCTATCTTAACCCCTTCATGGTCGTCGGAGGGGGTTAAATCAACGCAAATTCACCGACAATTGTTCTAAAACCCGTATCAATCCACGAAGAGAAGTAGAATATCCAACAAACGCTCAGAATGTAACATAATAACACAAATCATATCTGGAAACCAGGCCATTTTAGATTAAACTGTTTCGCTAGGAGCAAATTTTGTTGAATTTTCTATTGGATTTGGCGATTCTATCCCCAGCATAAACAAGCAGAGCGAAGGGAAAGTTCTTAATATTGTCACAGGTGGTGATCGCTGTACGATCGCAAAGCATTATGGGCGTATTCGCAAAATCTGTTCATTTGCTTCTGACCGTCGAACAGTGCAGTGTTCGCGGCAGTTACGGTTTGGCGCGTCAAGGTGTTCTTCGTCCAGCGCTCTTTCATTTATCAATGGGAATCAATACTCTCCTTCCCTTCTTAAAAGACAAAACAAAGAAGGTTCATTTAAAAGACTATTCGAAGGAAAAAAGGCGGCAGTTGATGCGTCTTGTTGGCTTCATAAGGCTTTATCGTCCAGTGTTACCAGGACTGGAAGCGTCGATTGATACGTGTTTGCAGCCTTGCTCGTAGTATTTATCTGTTATTTCCATTATACTATATTATTTCTATATGTTATTTAAATATGTAATTTTGCATCTCCGTTCCTGTAGGCTCATATTAAGGATCGAAACAAAGAAGTGACGTGTTATAAATCATGTCGTGACCTTTTCACACCTTCCAAAGTTCAAAACTAAAAAGAATAAAATAAAAAACTAGTAGCAACAACTGCTTATCTATGAATTAATTCTACATTTTGCGTTTTAGAGACAAAGTTTATCAGCAAACATGAGCTATTACATATTTATTTCGAGCTGGATCGCCTTGCATTCTCGAGGAAGGTGGGAAAATTGGTCGAACTTCAAAGATAAATGCAGCTCAAACAGATCTAGAGGGGTGCTGTTAGGCGCAATAAGCTTTTTAAATTCAATAAAATCATTAGACTATATTGATAAAATTACTAAGAAGTCGGTATTATAGTTTTTCGATAAATGACATTTGAATGATCTCGACTTTTAAGCAAAGTTTTGGCGCGTAAATTCGGTCCTCAATTAAAAAACACGAAAAACACATTTATTATAGAAAAATACACATTATAATCTCATACAATCCTGAAATGAGATCTCAAAATACCATTCAATAAAGTAATCTAAAAACAAATGTATTTCTATAAGTCAGAATAATATACTCTTGAACTTACCATCTTACTCGTCACGTTCTGTCTCACATGTCCGCCATCTTGAAAGAATTGCGAGATACTGATTGGGGTCGTATAGCAAACACCACGTGATATTGCCTTGTAGTCCCGGTTTGATTTTGGTCTAAGGACTCAATAAAAGCAGAGAATAGGCCTGAAGCGAGATGACGTTTTACCCCCGCCTCTAGACCATAATCCTTTTCACATTGCTTTTGTTCTCTAATTATGACTACTGTTCCTGTATTCTCTAAGGAATCAAAAATTTTAATATGAAAGAATTTTAAAAACCGTATTATGGTACTGAGTCGGGGGTAAAACGTCATCTCGCTTCAGGCTTATTGCAATTAATTTTTTATTGCTAGAAAAAAACTCGATACTGGCATTTTTTGTTTTACTTTTAGTCCCCATCCACACTATGCCGGATAAATTTGAATTCGACTTTTTATTTATTCGGCTAGGCCTACCGTCCACACTAGCCAAGCGAATCCGGAACAATTCTTCAGCGAAAACGAATTTTTGAAATGGAACCGAATAAAAAAAAATTCGGATTTAAATTTATCCGGCATAGTGTGGACGGGGCATTTGAAAACCGAGTGCACCAAATTCTTCTTCTTCCCTCCTACCCCTCCCTCACAATCCAAAAACCAAACTATTTCTTCCTGGGTTGCCTGTGGTCTAACAAAAAAATTTGCAAATTTGATATAAGGCAACGGCTTTCTTTTATTCGACACTTTTCAGCATCAATACCGCATAAAATGTAGCTCCACTGTCCTTCGCATCACCTTTTCCCTTGGCTGGGAGTGAGATTTCATCAGATCGACAGCAGCAGGATCAAGTAAGTTGTTCTCAATTGATGGGCTGCAAGCATTCCCAGGAGAGTATAAAGACAAAAAATGGCGCCCATTTTGGTTCCTTTATCATACGAGTTATTCTTGTTTACTCCAGCAGTGCATGATTTTGAATATCTTTTTTGATACTTTGAAGTTTTGATTAAAATTAGAGTCCATCTAAGGAATATTTTACGAATTTTTAAAAAAATTTGAGTTGCGTTGAGTGTATTTTGGGCGTCCACACCGCACGGGACACATGTACAGGCAACTCCAATCTCTTGTTCTGTTTGTAGTGTTTGAATGTTATGTTAACGGTAATATTTGGTAGCATGTAAATTTAGCTAGTACTCTTAAGAATTCAAACGACTTACCTGAATATCTTTTTGAATCTTTTGATGTTTTGCTGATTTTGTAGCCAGTTTGGAGCGTTTTTACGGAATTATTGAACCACAAAATGCTGCCAATATACTTTAGAAAAATAGTTAACTTGCTTTTATAGAAAGTTTCAAGTCCATGAACAGTCATAAATTACAAAAAAAGTCTTTTTCGAAGTAATAATTTTCAGTCTGTTGCATACATGCTGGCCAATGTATCATAGTATCAAGATAATGCATACACGCAACAAAACAGATTCTCGCCTTGGGCAAGTTTCAGTATGTTATGTCAAAACAGCCCTCTTAGAGCATATAGAAGAAAAAGTTCTTATTCAGACCATAGTTAATGGAGAAAAATGGTTGGAAAACCTGCTGTTCCAGGTTTTTTTCAACTTTATCTATTGTCATATGACGTTGACTGTGCGCAGAGATCAAGGAAAAGTAAATGGTCCGTTTGTTCACAATATTAGGGAATATAAAAGTTTTTTCCCTAAAAAAACGTTCTAACATAGTTATTGTTTGTTAATTAATCCTATTCGATTAAGATGAATTGCTTATTGAACAGGAAATTGCCTTTTTCGTGTTTTCTTATTTATGTAATATAACTGTGTCGGAGCGGAAATATTATTTTATCTGCATGGTTTGTGGTCATCAAATGAAAGTTTTCACTTTCAAAATGTTCATGCATGTTGTATATTGATAATATATGATATCAAATAAATTTGTAGAGGACATTCTTTTACAATTTTACATGTTTTTTAAAAATGTCAATGTAAAATAGCAAGCTTTGGTTCTTTGGTCCACAGGCAGCCCAAGTTGGTCCTTTATCACTGCATAGCAGAGGTAGCTAGAGGGAAAAAAAAGAAATATCTGTTTGAATATACCAAATCACTGGCTGGTATATCAAGCTCATCACATTCAATGGGTATGTATGGAACCAGTAAATTTATCATCCTAAGAGGTGATGAATTATCATTTTTTAAATTAGCATTAGGAAAAAGATGTCTTTGAGCATGAGAGCTGCAAGATTGCCATTGACTTTAAACTTAACTTTAAACTTAAGTTTATTCAAATGTATTGGAAATGATTGCTTATATATTGAATGAAGTAAAAATAAATAAAGAACAAATGGTAGGTACAGTATAAGGTTTGTGTGTTGTAGCTGAAGTTACTAGATTAAAAATTTGAGCTTGCCGCCACCAAAATTGTACAGTTTACTAGATAAATATGGTTGGATAATTGAGACAGTTCACAGATAATTGAGCATTTCTCAATTACTCAGCATTGCTAGAAATACATCTAAATGAAAATTTGAAGGCATATTTTTTACAATTTCACATAATAGATCAAACATGTGAAAGAGTGAATGAATTAAAGTGAGTTGAAAATTTTAGACAGCAGAGATTTTTAACCAACTTAGCTAGATATGGCTTCTCAAACTGTTTTAATTATGCTAATATTAAGAACACTTTTTCAAACCTCCTTCTCGCTACTGATGTTATTTGTTTTAATTGTTATCATTTATTAATGAGTTTGATAAATATTAAAAAATGTGTATAATTTATCCTCAAGTACAACCCAAGTACACTGCTTGGGCTGCCTGTGGATTATATAATAAGAAATGGATGTGGGCTCTGGGTACAAGATTGCTGATGAACGTCCCCTCTGAAGCCTCAGCACCAAGGCCCTCTTGAGTGCACAAATTTTTTTCAAATCTAGAGTGAACATATTTTTGTACCCCGTTCTTGTTTTTATTGGGGCATGAATACTTAACCTGTTAGTACAATTCGTCCATTCAAATAAAATTATTGCCTGATTTCAAACCGTGAGAAGTTGCGACAATAGCGGCAGCAAGACTAGGAAAGACTAGTTTACTAAGTTCAACTAAGTTGAAGTGGCGGGGGCCAAAAAAGTTATGTGAAAGAGATCACTCATGACCAAAAACCGCCACAAAACAGGCACACTTGCCCCTGAAATAATTGCAGTGGTTGGGGGAGGGGTGGGGCAAATGGAAGATATTCAAAATTCAAGATTTTTGTTGGCTTATGGGACACAGGAAATCCAAGATTAGTGTCTCTGCTCACCTGACGGCTTGCATTAATAACTAATTGTCAATATTTAACTATTCTCGCTATATTATATTTCAAACCAGTCTATTGTATTTATTCTCTATATTATTGATTTATAATTGAATTCCCGTTATGCAGTTATTTCCACTATTCAGTATTCAACCTTTTTTGAAATAGCTGCATATCATTAAAATTTAATATTTAGATATTACGATCCAATCCAATTCAATCCCATCCAATCCAAATCAATCCCATTCAATCCAGTATACATTCTATATGTACAGAAGAGATAACTAACTAAAAACTAGTGTGAACTGCGTTGGTGTTTCTAATGAAACCGTAATGATAAAAAGGTAAATTTAACACCATGGAAAGATGAAAAAATGACGTTTGGGACGCTAGTTGGAGATGCTTAGTTGGAGGAAAAGAGACTCCGATGAAGGACTAGCGTCTGAAACGTTTTCTTCATTTTTTCATATTTGCATGGTATTAAATTTACCCATTTATGGTTACTATTCTATATGTACATTTAGATACTGTATTGAATTTGGTGGGCAGAGCAATAAGACACTACCTATGGCTAGTCCGTTGCTGCACTCCTGGTTGCGCTGCTTTGGCGCTGTTGCAACGTGCCTACATGGTATATTCAGATTAGAATTTATATCGTTACATTTCTATTTAGTTTGTAATGCACGTGTGAGCATCTTTCTATGTAACACGTGCAATTAAGTATTAAATTATTAATTATTAAATTATTATTATTATAGTAGCAGTTTGATGGGACAGTAAAATCATAATAAGAATAAGCAATCTGATATGTATTTCTTATTCTTCGTCTTAGATTAAATCAGCAGCTACTCCATGCAAGTATGTCTAGTTGGGTTAAAGAAACACCGGAAAAAGTTAACTACACCAAACTGTGTCGGCTTCTTTACGATGGAGGAACAAGAGCAGCAAGGTCTGTGTTAGATACAAAGATTCCTCCTTCTACTTTAGGGACTGAGCTAAACAAATTCAATTCCATACTACTCAAACTCAAGAAGCCCAAGGGAAGAGTACTGAATCCAAGCCAATGGGACAAACTTTACCCATCAAGTGGTGCCATCCCCAAATCTGAGCACTTCGACATCACCTTATTGTTCGTTCTGTTGAGGAACATTTGTGGACTTACAGAACCACCAACTGGTTGGGACAACCCGCCACAACCAGCAGACAAAACACTAGAGGCGAACCTAGTCAGGATAAAGTTCTACAGGAATGAGGTCATAGCACATGCCTCAAGTGCTGAAATTGGTGATGTCCAGTTTGAGGATTACTGGAAAGAGATTTCTTCAGCTCTTGTATCACTGGGTCTAAAGCAGGATGACATTGATGACTTAAAGTCCTCTCCAACTGGGACTGAATACTACGAGAGGTTAGTTTATGAATGGCATTTGCATGACGAGGAAATAAAAGCGCAACTTGAAGAGATCAAAGAAGCGTATAAATTGAACACAGCAGATCTGAAGTCAACCTTCGAGTCAGGATTTGCAGACATTCAATCCAGGCTACCATCTTCGACTTCATTCTCAAATATTGATAACCTTTTTCATCATGACTTCAGTAACGTAATTCGTTTACTGAGTAATTCTTATCATCCCGATACACGTCAGTGGATATTTGACCAAGTGAAGTCACATGTGGAAAGCAGAGAGTCATCCACAATAATGGTGATTCAGTCGAAGCCTGGAATGGGGAAATCTGTGGTCGCTGCTAAAATTTGTGAAGCATACAAAGAGCAAGGCATTCTTGGTGGTTGCCATTTCTTTCAACACGTCAACTCTCTACTAAATAACCCAAGGATGATGTTCCAGTCCATTGCAAGGCAACTTTGTGACTCAGTTCCTGGTTATCAAGAAGCTTTGGAGAAAAAACTTCAACAACATTTTCAAGGAGGGAATCGCTTAGATTTAGCATGCGAGGAACTATTCACTGAATTAATTCAACCATGTTGTAATATTACATCAATGAACAATAATGTACTGATTGTCATTGATGCCCTTGATGAGTGTTGCAATACTTTAAAAAATGAATTTTACAAAGTTCTTACAAATAGATTTTCTTCCTTGCCACGTTGGTTACGTTTCGTTATTTCCACAAGACCGCCACCAAGTATTTCTTCATTGGAGAGGTTCACCCCTGTCATCGATATTGATCCAGAGGATAAGCGAAATAAACGTGATCTTCAGTGCTTCTTCAGTGACAAATTGCAAGAACTGGGACAAGTTTCTACCTGTGAATCTTCCCATGAAATTCTTAAACTTGTTCAATTGACTGAAGGCTTTTTTTTGGTAGCCTATTTTGTCATTGATTTCTTGAAAACTAAAAACATCACGTCACTACAAGAAGCATTGAAACACTTTGCCAAAGGCAAAGGAATCACTTCCGTGTATGAGGATTATTTCTCTAGACTGAGAGAAGAACTCGTACCACACCTGAATGACGAAGAGGGGTTTTTCAAGATGCTGGATGCTGTGGTCGAGGCCGAGTTCCCTATCGAGATAAAGATTTTCTACAAAATCCTTGACCTTAGCGAGGAGCCTAGAATACCAAACAGAGAGAGAAAGGAAGCCATTCACCTTCTGCACCAGTTGTTCCCAGTCGAGAATGATCACGTGTCTGTATTTCATAAGACTGTCATTGACTGGCTCACAAACGGAGACCATGACTTCAAAGTAAAAGGTGATGGTAGTGGAATACTTGCTAATGTTTGCTATGTGGTCTTAGATGATATAAGGCAAGGTTCCAAAGAACTAAATAAGCCACTCACTTTGACAGACAGTGAGACGTATGCCTTAGAGCATGGACTTGATTACATGAGTGAAGAGAAAAGACTGGAAACTCAGACAAACTGTTTTGTGTTCTGCTCAAGAGTATTAGATGCTGCTAGAAGAATATATGAAAGTCATCTCAGTTATTCACGACAAAGTTGGTCATCTCTTTATGACAACTTTAAAGAATCTCTTTCTGAAGAGCTTAGGGATGTTTGTAACCAAGTTCTCGAAACGTTTCATAATTATCACGTTAAACATCAATCAAGTTGCCGTTTCCATGATCTTCCAATGTTTGTTCAATGTTTGGCGTTCGCTCTTCAGGCTTTTAACCTGTTAAAAATAGATCAAATAACACCAAACCCTCGTGTCCACCTCAATGAAAGAAAACTTCCATATATTGAACGGAATGAGTTGTACAGAGAAGAGGGGGTAGCTGTTCCTGATTCTACAGAGTTCCTAGTTGCTAATGATAGATTCTTGCTTGTAAAGTATTTAGACCAACAAACCTCAGTACAGCAATACCAGCTTGATGGGACGCTTGTCAACGAAGAAAGATTTGAGGGGAAGAAGAAGATACTTATGTCTCCTGGCTATGAATTTGTTGTTGTTACGCCAGTACGTGCAAGAGGCAACATCGATATCTTTGATGCTACAACTCTACGAAAACGCACAAGCTTTAAGCCACCAAATTTGATAAGATCATGTCATTTATTTCGTAACGGTCAGTCCTGGTTCATCGTTGCGAGATGTTTAAACAATAAGATATATATAATGAAAGGAGAAACAGGCGAACAAGTTGGTCATCCTATTGTTGTGCAACAAGACGATGAGATTCTGGCTGTCAGCAATGCTGGTCATATTCTTTTAGGAAGAAATCATGTTTCTCTTCATATAGGAGAGAATGTGGATCAAACTTTTACTGATGATGATGAAAAAGTTTGTGTCCTTATGCTATGGACCGGCAAACTAAGTTCTAATGATACAAATTATAATCGTCTTGGCTATGGTTCAAACCCAGTACTGCCAATCTTATATAAAAGATCGCGAGAACTGTTTCTCTATAATCACAATAAACTGGACCAGAATATCCCTATCTGCGCACGAACACCAGCTTCTGTTTGCAGATGTGAAAAACTTCAACGTTTAAGTCTCGAACTTGTGGAATCGTTTGGCCAACCAGTGTGTTTTTCTGATGAAGGAAATCTCTTAGCTTTCTATTACAGTGGTTCCATAACAATTGTACACACATCCAATGGTTCTTTATACAGAAGCATTGATACACGTCCATATCCAGTGACTCGTATCATGAACATCTTATTCCTTTCGCAGGAAAGAATTTTCCTACAAGATGACAGAAAAATCTTTCTTTTCAAGATTGGAACAGGAAACAAAATTGTTCTGGAACACATGCTCTTTCTTCAACCTGACACCAACCTTGGTCAGTTATCAAGCACCATCAGTCAAGAAAACATGAAAACTATTTCATATGCGAAAAGATTAGAAGGCCGGTTTTTATCCACGTCTTTGCCACTTGGGAGCAAACCTGATAGAGCTAAGTACCTCTACTTTGAAAAGTACGAATTTCATAATCTGCATTAGAATTTTTACCTAGACTACATATCATGTATTTCACAATTCTGTAAGACCCTAATTCTCGGGATCGATTGAGTAGAGAGTTATGTTATCTAAGATAGGTATCAGTCATGTCGTGAGATGGTCTAACCAAACACGTGTATAACAGTAGGTATTGCAGAGGATAGATTGAGTGGGGAGTATCGATATCTAAGATAAACTTAGTCATGTAGTCAGGGTGGTCTAACACCACCACGTGTTTAACAGTAGGTAATGCACCGGATAGATTGAGTCGGGAGTATCGTTACCTCAACACGTGTATAACAGTAGGTATTTGCACCGGATAGATTGAGTGGGGAGTATCGTGATCTATGGTAGGCTTAGTCGTGTAGACAAGAGGGTCTAACCCCAGCATGTGTATCGATGTAATTATTTTAAGGGATAAATCAAGTAAAGACTAGTCTTAAGTTATGAAATTTGAACTGATTTTTTTACTGTTGTTCAGTCGGTTCATTCCTCAACCAAACGTGTCTGATCCTGAGGGAAGTTGTCAAATGAAGCGCGGTATGTCACTTTGAAGGCAATAAATGTTTTTCTCTTTCCCAAACAGGCAATTCTACAAACGTTTTCGAAAAGTACCTTTTTTTGGCTTTCAGAAAATGTATACCTATATGGAAAAATATCGTAATGTATTGTAGCAAGTATTGTATTGTAGCAAGTATTGTATTGTAGCAAGTATTGTATTGTGGCGCGCATGGGGTATAAATCCTCTTCTGATGGGCGTTAAATGTACTATTTTCGCGGAAATACTTATCCTTTTCTTTGTATTCATCGAATGAAAGTTTTCGCTTTGGAAATGTGTTAAGAATTAAATTTAGCTTTTTGGTACATCAAACTGTTTCAGTCAAGAGAAAAAGCTCTTAATGACGTTTTTAAATGATTAATCGCACAGTTGACTTTAAAAAGCTTAAACGACAACAAGCTAATTAACTTTTTAACTCTACGATATCTCTAATCCTTATATACTCAAGTGAGATTTGGGGAGTACATCAAAAACATGACTTTGAAAAATGGGAGAAAACCCCAAAAGAAAAGATGCATCTACGTTTTTGTAAATATTATTCAGGTGTTAATAGGAAAGCATCGAACTTAGCTAGAAGAGCTGAACTTAAAAGATTCCCTCTAAAAGAGTTTATACACAAAATGATACTTAAATATCACCTTCAGTTTATTCAGTTTTAGTTTTTTTTAAAATCAAAATCTTTACATGGATACACAGGGGGAAGAGGTGGGCCACTTATCTTTCATTGTTAACGAAATGGTCTTGTCGCCCCGCCATCTTGTTTTGCATTATTTACCGCTATACATAATATAAATAAACTTGAGCCCGTCACATACCGCGCGCGCTCTGCTGTGCCTTTGAAAAACGCACTGCGCACGCTCGGAGATGGCGTACGTAACTAAGAGCAACTCATATTTTTGATGCCAGCATTTTAATTGATTTACAAAATCGCAAAACTTAAGAAAAATACTGAAAACTTAAGGTTTTCCTTTTCGCAATAGCAAGATAATTTCGATTGTAATACACAGCTGATTTATACAAAAAAACTTTTGTTTATACAAAAGCAAAATTATCTTTGAAAATGTCGCCACTAGCGGCCCGACGTCGACATCCAGCATGGCTAATTTGCAGATAATGACATGGGGTCGGATTGTATGTAAAGAAATCTAAAAATATCTATAAAATTTCAAAACGAATATTTTAGAAATAGCCTTGTCGGTTAAAATAAGGCATACCTTTAGATGAGATAAATTGCTATTGTTCGCCATTTTGTTTTTTTCCCCCAACGCATGCGCAGTGCGTTTTTCACCAGTGTCACTAAGTCCTAAGGTACAGCAGATCAGAGCGCGCGCGGTATCTGACGGGCTCAAGTTTATTCATATTATGTACAGCGGTAAATAATGTAAACCAAGATGGCGGAGCGACAAGACCATTTCGTTAACGATGAAAGATAAGTGGCCCACTTCTGCCTACTGTGTGGATAGCATAAACACGTTATCATTCTAATCTGCTTATATGTTAAATTCATGACATAGACGTTATGATGACTGTGTCATCACTAATAATACTGTTTAGCAATTAGTCCTCGAGTCCGAATGGACGATGAGTCATAAAACAACTGTTATAAATCTCGCGTTCTGATTGGTTGGGAGCGCGTGCTTATAGAGCAGTTTCCGCATGACAATGAAAAGCTCACGGCACGAACACGTTCTTGACACGGCTAGGGATGTGCCAGACCAATCACATTACTTGAGAATTCACTCTCCATCCAATCAAATACCCGGAACACGGCATAAACACGGCGCGGACACTCCAAAGTCACGGAATTTTCAGACCAATCACATTGCGCGAGAAAAAAATCGGCTAATTAAAATTCAAGAAAACATCACGGTCACGGCACGGCACCGAGCTTTTCACAGTCATACGAAAATTGCACTAAGAGCATACAGCACGCGCGCTCACTTTCAATAGACCCGTTTCTAATTCCAAATTACCGCTGTGTACCTTGATTACAGACTCAATTACTCAGGTTAGCTTCGAATCAGTGTTTAAATATTCACAAATACCAACAGAAAAGTAAAGAACGTACAACTTCAACAATACAAACACTTTGAAACTCGACGGACCTTGACTGGGACACGTGAATATTCTGCACAATCTCGAGGCTAGCCCTGTGCAAATGAGTCTGTAATCAAGAAACACAGCGGTAATTTGGAATTAGAAACGTGTTTCGTTTATTGACGAAATGTTACAAGCTACGGTTTCAGAACTAATTCTCTTCGCGAGTTATATACGAGTTGGTTCGAAATCTAAAAAATGCGAAGCAAAATAAAGCGTTACTTGTGCAGAAATATATATAAAGTTTAAGCGATATGACTTACCCGGTAGATTGCTCTGAAACTCGACGAACTGAATTTAAATTAGCGTCACTTATATACAAATGCGACTTAATCCGAGGCAAGCTACTCGTGCGTGCGTGCAGAAAGGAATCTATTATTGAATTCATGCTTTTCGCGCATAACGAAACAAAACGGGTCTATTGAAAGTGAGCGCGCGTGCTGAAGCTTTTCCTGCTTCAAACCAGAAAGACCATTGGTTGGAAAAGACGTTTATTTTTAAGATAAGTGAGCCCTATTACAAATATGTATCTGAAACAAACACACCGATGCCCAATCCGTCTGTTCTAGCATCCTTGGTTTACTAGAATTACACAAAGTTTTCTTATTAGCTACTTCAGAAGCAAGTGAAGGACGGAAAACGAGTATATAGGAGGTATTGATACCAAAGGGGTACTTGGACAAAAATCGCCCCAAAAATATAACTCTTTTATTCGACGAGCTGGAAGTTTCCTGAAATAAGCTTGGATACATTGATAATCATTCACTGAAATATCTTTCTGGTATTCGAAATAAAAATGCTAAAATGTTGACGATTTATTTTCGTCCGCCATTAATTCGATTTTACAAGAATTCGGCTCAAGAAGAATGGCACGAGTAACGTATGACGTCATACATTCAACCACATATAACGCGGTTTCATTCGATTCCTTAACTACTATATGAGCAAACAATGTATAGTTGCTGAATTTTTCAGTAATACTGACGATCATAATTCGGGAATTTCAATACATATCGGCACGCCAAGAATTGGAAAAGTTGGACCTCGGCGCAACGGTTCCTCCTGATTGGTGCATGGGAATTTCATCAAACACTAGAAGTAGGGTACTAGGCCCGATTGTACGAAGCCTGGATAGCACTTTCCGACGGATAAACCTTATCGTCATTGATTTATAACATCATCGACTTATCCACTGGATTAGAATTTATCCGCCGGGTAGCGCTATCCAAGGCTTCGTACAATCGGGCCCTGGAAAATATCTTCAAAATCGTATTCACTGCATATACAATTTTTTGGCGGTTTTAATTTTCGATATCTACCAATCAAACTGTTCGGTTTAATTCTATGGATATCTGAATTTTCTTTTCACACTCGTTTGTTTACTTAGGCGGAACATTACTATGCATGATCTGTTGCTCACTATGCCCACTAAAGAGTAAGCTGCACTATTACTATCAACCCAAGATGTCAAACACGCATAGCATGTTCAGTTCACTCGCAAATACGAAAATCTACAGTTTTCTGGTTACTTTATTCTTCTTGTCTACTACTAGCTTCATGGCCGAGACGTCCGCTAAAATCATCCAGCAATATCAAATTCCTCTGCCTTTTACATTAGAGGAACATGAAATCGCAAAGCTTTATTCCGTGGCCGAAGCAAGCAAGGAAGAGACTGGTGGAGGCGAAGGGATTGAGATTTTAGTAAACGAACCATATGAAGATGAAAAGAAGTATCATGGGAATGGCCAGTATACTCACAAAATATTTTACATTGCTAAAAAGGTCCCAGCATTCATAAGATTACTAGCGCCTAAAGGGTCTTTGGAAATTCACGAAAAATCATGGAACGCCTACCCGTTCTGCAAGACGATCTATTCAAATCCTGAATACATGAAAGATGGATTCAAAATCACTATTGAAACTGTGCACAAACCTGTACGAGCTGACGACGAAGAGAACAGGAACGCGCAACTATTTAGTGGAAAACCCATCGTCATTGATATAGTGAATGATCCTATCGAACCCAGAGATTATAGAGAAGACGAAGATCCAAGCAAATGCCGTTCCATGAAAACTGGTCGCGGTCCCTTGTCGAAGAATTGGAAAGAAATCCAAGGTGATTAACCGATGATGACCAGTCTCAAGCATTACGAGATAGAGTTCAAATGGAGGGGGCTACAAACTACAGTAGAAAATAAAATTCAAAAGTTTGTACGACGATTGCTCATCAAGTTTCATCGGCAAATGTTTTGCTGGATGGATCGCTGGTATGGCATGACAATGGAAGATATCAGGAAGATGGAAGCTGAAACTAAGATAGAGTTGTCTAACCTGAGAATACAAGGAGAAGTTCACGGCATGAAAGAGCAGTAAATCAGGTTACATGCAAATAACTCGAAGTGCATAGATATTAAAATTAGAGAAATAAGAGAAAAATATCATATGCCCTTGGCAGGATTTGAACCCACATGGGTTCAAATCCTGCCAAGGGCATATGATATTTTTCTCTTATTTCTCTGATTCATTATATATATACACACCGAACGCATAATTTCTACTTTACTATGGATATTAAAATTACATATTTATTTCTTTAACGTGTTACGTAAACTAAAGTATGTTACATTATACATAGCTAGTGAAGCACAATGCACAATAAATTGGGGTTTATTCTAGCGTTCCCTAATTGAGGTCAAAAGTATAAACAACAGTGCTTGATGTTGTTGAACGGTCTAACATATTAGTTAACAGAATGTTGTCAGTCCTCACTGGATTTAGGAGGGGGAAAATAAGTATTGGAGAAGAGTGGGGCTGATTTGAAGCCAGCTGACCTCATGAATTTGGTTAGAGCCTGTAACAATTACGCATGATTGGTAGCGATGTGGTGGGAAATTTGGGAAGGCCAGAGTTGCCTTTTCATTTTCTTAATAATAGATGGGGCAGAATATTGCACTGAATTTGACAGTTCTCGAATAACCAAGAACTGGTGATGTAGACGAATAAACCACAAACTCCTACCTCTTGACATAGTCCATTAACTGTGCTCTTGAACTCCTTGAACTTTTTGAACTGTGACAACGCTGGTTGCTGGGCAGCCAAGGCTGAAAGAACCAAATTCTCAAAATCTTGGTCAGCCATCACTTGAGAAAGCCGGGTTGAAGACTTCACAAACCAAAAAACGTACACTTCTTTGTCGGTGGTTTAATGTGAGTGATTAATTCATGCCGTCCTTTCCCTGTTTTGTATTAGTATAAAGTCCGTGAGAATACATACTAACAATTCCTCTGAGACATTTTTACATATTCAAGTTGAATATGAAGTTGATTCAGTAAATAGTACACGTATATTCAAATATCGTTATTTATCGCTCTAATGCTTCACTCTAGTTGTTCACTTCAATCAGGCATGAACCAAACAAAAACGCCTAGATTCCTTCAAGATTCGTGATAGCGCACCCACGGACTTCCAGCTAAAGATCAAAGAGGCGTTATACATCAAATGGGAAAACCCTTCCCTCAATAGTCAAGTGAAACACTAACCTTTCCATTTGATTTCATTCTATTGTTTATTTGCATCGTATAATATTGTGATCGCTACATGCACATTCACTTATCAATAGCGCAGCGCAACCGTGACGTCATAAAAACGAAGGCAAAGGCGAAATATACGGACAAACAAACTTACAAGTTTACTTTCAGCAGATAATTTTCAGAGCCGATTGCAGTTCATCTTAGTTTACATAGGTTATTCTTGTAACTTTTATTAAAAATAATAAAATCGGTTAAACAGAATGCAATGTTTGTCCAAATCTTTAAGCTATTTTTAGAATCAGAGCGCTGCGCTATTGCCCTAATTCACTATGACGTCACATCAAAACAATTTTCAACAATCTATTGTTTAACGCAAAGGATCATGGTCGTCAAAGGGGGTCAAATCAACGCAAATTCATCAAAACTTGTTCTAAAACGCGTATCAACCCACGAAGAGAAGCAGAATATCAAGCAAACGCAAGGAGGAAAATCGGAAAATTGTGCATGCGCCAAAAAAAAAGGATTATGGAAGAGCCTTCGTTCTTCACTGCAGGCCAGACGAAACGCAGGCTCTGTGCACGAAATTGTGATATGCAACGCTCAGTATGCGCGTGCAGACAAACAAACGATGACAAATGTGGTTCTAAAAATAACACCAAACAGTGCCTATGATGGTTAAAGGCATGAATAACAGGGATTATTTCTCTTAGTTCATTTTCTCTTCACTCTTGAAGAAATAGAAAACGCGCCCGCGTGCTGTGTGCTGTCATAAAGCACGATGGGGTTGGCGTAACACGAGAGAAGCGTTAAGAGAAGCTTCTGGACACCTCTCAAGTGTTCTGCCAATCCCCAAGTGCTTTATAACTGCACACAGCACAGCAAGCAAGTTTTTTATTTCTTTTATAAAATACAAATTACAATACGAGATAGGAATGACGCAACGGACATAACAGTTATTTTATAAAGTGAAATAAAAAACGCCCGCGCGTGCTGTTTGCAGTTATAAAGCACTTGGGGGTTGGCAGAACACTCTCGAGTGTTCTGCCAATCCCCAAGTGCTTTATGACTCTACACAGCACAGCAAGCAAGTTTCTTATAGGACACGAATGGTCTCTTGTGTATTTTTTTTGTGTATTGAATGTTTAGGTTGGAACTAAATACTACTTTTTATTAGTATCAATTCTGCTTTTATTTCGAGGTTTTACTGTATGCACTCTAATGAGCTTTAATCAAGTATTTTTAAATTAGTAAGTTAGGGGGTGGGGGGTAGAGTGTACGCACTAAATTTGTGAACTATAATTAGTATCAATCAGTATTATTTTATACAGAATACTTTGTTTTCTATTGTTTAGTCAGCACTATTTAGTACTAAAAGTTAGAGTACAAACACTATAAGTATGTAACATAAATACCACTAAATACTGCTAAATTATGCTAATCCTATTGTTTTCTATTGTTTAATTAGCACAATTTACTACTAAATACTGCAAAGTGTTGCACACTTTTAGTGATTGTACTCTAGTATTTGTTCCGCGGTTTAGTGCGAGCACTCTAACATAGACAGAAAGAGGATGTGAAATCAGTTAAACAGTGAACTTCAAAGAAAGTTATTCAAAGATCACAAAGATATGATTTTTGAATTCCAACAAGAAGCCCCCAAAAAATGTTTTCATAAAAAATTTCGAATTTTGAAATTTCATACCTTCACGACTTCCCAACTTGTTTACTTCTAACTTCACAGTTACACTTATCTTAACATGCTTTCTTCAGCTATTATTCTTATATCCTGTGAGTTTTGAAATTACATGAAAGAGTTCATTCAACATTGTATCAAATAAACAATCAACCAGTTCAGGAATTTGTTAGGGGGGTGTCCCAAATGAAGAAATTTTTTATATTGATATTATGCATCACTTCCAAAAAGCATGAGAGTATGTACAGTGTTAGGGGGTGTCCAGTACACAGCATGACACCCCCTTGGATCTCGCCCAGGAGAGTTTGCAAAGGCTTTGAAACTTACAAGGTGATTTGTTTAGTTTTGAGGTTTATACATCAAGGTAAAATTGTCAATCCCTTGTCATAGACCTTATAAGCTTCATTGTTTGTTGTGTACTTTCCATACCATGTGATGTCATTCTTGGGAGTTGCCTCTTTCATGTGCAAATTTTTTAACATGTTTGTCATGAAAGAAAAAAAGACCTCTTCGGTAGACTTGCCCCAAGTCGACCTCTTTTGTTTTCCCGGCGCTTTTTAATTCGAGCGAAGCGAGAATCTTGCGAGCGCAGCGAGCGAGCAACTAAGTTGTGCGCCCAGTAAAAAAAAACAAAAAGCGGGCGGCGGACTTTGCGAAAGTCTACCTCTTCGGCTCTGACGCAATGTTTTCCCATTTCAGACCACATATCTTTCCCTAGAGTATTATTTCTTTGTTTAAGGTTTGCACTCGGTTGCACATGAGAAGACACATTAATGTGGATACAACTCAAACAAAGAATCTTATTCTCAAGGGAATGACACATGGTCTGAAATGGGAAAACAATACCCCAAGCTGAAGAGGTCTATTCTCAAGGGAATGTCATGTGATCTGAATTGGACATACAAAGCTAAAAAGGTCTACTGAACTTTAAAAAGCGCAAAAGCCCTTTTTGATTTACATCTTAGTGTTGACTTTTGTGTTTTTAGACGAAGAAACTGATGCTATAGGATGATCTGAGCCAGTAAATGTATATTGAGACGTAACAGAATTATCAGAACCAGTAAAAGTATGTCTCCTGTTCACTTGCTCAACTTCCATTACAGGATCAAGTTTGTCTGTACTTTTTGTTAGTTGCAAAGCACTTGCCGGTCTTGGAATTCTGCCCGAATCACTTGGTGAGGAATCGCTTCCAAACGTTTTAGTGTTTATTTGTTGTGAGTATGTGATGGGTTTATTACGGAGACCAGATGAACTCAAGTATGGACTAACAACATATGATACGAGGGTTTCAAGTTTTCTATAGTTCTTGTTTGGAGGTGCAGAGTCATGGACACTCTAAATCACAATCAAACAGAAAACATGATTAATGAACAGTTGACATTTATCCAACACCCTTGCTTCCTCCAAAGATACCATTGAAATTTACATGTACAGTGTGCACCCCAAACCTCTCTTAGAGTCCAAACTCAAAGTATTAATTGCTTAAGTAACAGTCCCCTTCAATGTTCCCTGTGCAATCTCGAAAGGTAGCCATGCCTCCTTTGCATCAAAGCGAAATGAACAGTTAGCTTCTAATGATTGAGACGTTAATAAATGTCCAAGGTGTTAAAAAAAGATCTCTATCACTGCCGTTTGTCTCGCTTTGATGCAAAGGCATGGCTACCTTAAAAGATGGTGCAGGGAACTGTGAAGGGGACTATTGTTTAATCCATCCTCCCCCTATTTTCTCAACAAAAATCTATTTTCCTTGAAAATACAAGTTAGTATCATCAAAACATTAAAAATTTAACTTAAATTCATGGGTAAATGAAGTACAAATCTGGTGAGTTACTTTTTGATTTTTATCATGATCTAGTGTAGTGGTACATGCAAGGACAAAGAAATGGCTAAAAAAAAGAGGGTGATAAGAATAGGAAGAAGAAAGAGCCAGCAAGAGAAGACAGAAAAGTATTATTATCCAACCCAATGAAGATTTTATTAAGATTTTATTTGACCCAATGACCCTGACACCCATCCCATTTTTCACCCAATGAAAATACTTTTGACCTCAAAACACATTTCACATACAAATCTATTTAAAGGGAAAGGGAAGGCTTCAATTTGTCCGTGATATGAATGTTTTTTAAGACGACAAAATTTAAGCTTACCTGTAAAATGAGAAGCATTTGTACGACTGCTGCAGGAGGTGACAAAGCCATCTGAAAGGCCTCTTCTAGCTTCGTCTTCAAAACAACTATATCTCTGAACGTTATTAACGACAGATCGCGAACAGAATTCCCATCGGCCGGCTGAAGATTCACAAAAATCGCTTGAACGAGCGGTAAAACGTTGTGGAAAAAATGAGTCCATGTTGTGGCTAGTTTATCGAGCAACTGTGCCCCAGACTCGACTTTGATATGTTCACGTAGAATGATCATTCCTTTTACAAGAATAGACTCCTTAAAACGCTTACACAACTCTCCATTACCAAAATCAGCTTTCACTAGCTTGACCTTTTCTGTGAGTAAATCAAGTTCTAAGTTGGAAAGCTTTTTCTTTTGGAATAACGCAGTCACTACACTAGTAATCATATGCCAGTCTTCTTTAGAATTCGAAGTGGGAAAACTGAATTTCTTTTCGACTTTTGGGCTTCTTGGACGCTGCATCATGAGAGAAGATTCCTTTCTAGAGCCCCAAAGGTCACTTAGCGTTGGAACTGGTGACTTTGCCATTGGGTGGTTTTAAGTAGAAAAGATAAAGCGATTAAATGACGGTAGTAACCGGAACAGGTTTTATGTTCCAAATCCAAAATGGCAGCTGGAAAATCAAACACTTCCAAATCGCCTCCAAAACAAAAAATAAAAAATACAGAATTCCACAAAAATTGATACCAAAGACACTTAGATCGGTAAATACTATGTTAACCGAGCCAGGTTTTTCAATATTTTTTAAGGAAGAAGGATTTTGAATTTTTTAGCTGAGTGAAAATCTTGACAAACAATCAAAGTAAGTGCTCCAACGCTTGTGGCCAGGGTCACTCGGGCGTGGTTTGGAACGCCTGGTGATGATTGCAGTTATATCATGTGAGAGTGGTGTGATAACAGGTCAAAAAAACAACGTTTCTTTACATTACACGTTGTCTACCAAGGTCTATTGTCTTGGGATTTTGAAGTTGAATATCCATGGCCAATATGCAGAAGTAAGTTTGTTTTTAAATTTTTACTTGCATATAATAATATGTTAATAATTAAGGTTTCTTCTCTGGGCCTTTAGACATACAGTGTACAGTCGTATCTTTGCAAATTGATTCTTATTCTTTTGAAACCCTACAGTACCTCACAACACAAATGATATGACGTTTTCCATAGAGCTTAGCTACAAGTAAAGCATATTTTATTTTTCTTGAATATAAATTATACGACGAAAGAGGCGCAAAACATTAAACCTATAAAGAATAACATAAGCTAACCAGTCTTATTTTCAGTACGTGTTTTCGTCCAGGGTGTCTGCTCTGTTATGTTTGAGGTTTAGTTATTTGAATTAATGATTTGGTTCAATCCGTACGTAAAACGTAAAAATTTTGGTTCTCCTCACTAAGAAAAAAAAAATCATATGAAGACACCAAGAATCGAAACCCTAACCCTAAACCTAACACTAGACGAAGTGAATTTGCTTGAATGCCCTCATTTTTAGGTCATATTCAAACGATGTATTAGCAGCTTGTGCACATGATTATTTATTATAGCTTAATTCATGCTATTTTTGACTGCCGTACGAATAGCAAATACAAGTCGCTGTACGGCTACCATACGAATAGCCACTGCGCACTCTTAAATAACTCAGAGCTAAATGCCACTCCCTGGACTATATCTGTAAGCTAGCTTGCTAGCCCAAACTGTGAGTGAGGCAAACCACTGTGAAGGGTGTGTGTGATTTAAGCTTGACGTGGCACGCCAGCATGGCGATTATAATATATTTACACAAGTTCCAGGTTAAGTCTGCAACCAATAATTGTTTATGGAACTTGCCACCAAACCAGTAAAATGTAATAACAAGATAGAAAACGGTTTTAGACTTCAAGTAAAGGAATACATTTGTTACCAATTTCCTCATGAAGTACAAACATTTCAGTATAAAAGTGTTGGCTGCAAGCTAGCTAGAGTCTAGACGATTCACTGACCTCTAGAATGTGTTTTTTCTGTGAGCCACCCGACAAGCTAGGAGCAGCACATGTATAGTATCTTTGTCTTTCTTTCAGATCTAGTTTTGGGTTTAAAAAACAGCTCTAGTTCTGGGATCTTTGTGTAATTGTAATGGTTTTGGGATCTTTGTGAGTAATTCTTAATGAGCACGCCAGGAAAGTGAATAACATCGAGTTAAATCGAAAATGATAATTCTCCAAATTCAAGGGTTTAAAAAAAGTTTAACCCAATAGTTTTGCCCATGATATAATATGCACAAATTATGTTAAATTCTGCTCTTGTTTGACTAGTAAACACATACAGTCTATGGCACTAGGTAACTGCAGTTACATGTTGGAATGTAGATGGAATACTGGCAAATATATAGCTATTTTAATGAGTTTGAAAGTAAAAATGCTAAATATATCATAAGCCTTTTTACTCCATGGTGATTTTCAAGGCAACAATAAAGTACATATCTAATAAAATAACAAGTGAAAAGACCAAAGGAAAAATAAAAGCATTAACTTTCACATAAATAGTCAACCTCAAATAATTACTGCCATGAGCTTTATAACTTCATGCAGAATGCCTGCACATTTCCTATTCCTTAATTCTAATTACAATATCCTTGGTGCAAAATCCTGGACAGCATTCTACAGGATCCTGAGCAGGATTTATATTCCTATATAGGATCAGCTACAGTACTATGTGTCAGGATCCTTCATAGGATGCCATATTACCACAGGAACCCCATAACATCACACTGCAGTGTGCTCTCATAAAGCACACACCCTCTTAACCAATCAGAACCAAAATTTTATAACTCACAATTATATTTTTATAACATAATAATGCTTCATTCCTAGAAGCTAGGCTACCACAGGAATGCTGCAACATCACTCTGTGTGCTTTCACAAAGCACACCCTCCCAACCAATCAGAACACAAGATTTATAATAATTTTTTTGTTTTTTTTTGTTTTTTTGTTTGGCTTTCATGCAGTCTTCCTGCACCAGTGGGAACAACATCTGACCCTAAAGATGGCAAGTGGGATGGAGTGGTGCTTGTATGCGAGAATCTAGACTGGAATTGTGAACCTATTGAATTCCTCAAGGATCCCATCAAGGCTGCACAAAAGGTTTGAATATTATAGCTAAAGGATTAACATAGGGATTTATAGTATTCAGTGTACCCCAAATAAATTTTTAACGTTTTTTACGAATTTGACTTGAGACTTTTCTAATTACTAAATTACTAAAGCGATCAGGAACAAGCAATAATAAAAGCAAGATCTAAATATACCTTTTATATAGCTTTTAGAACACTTTTTATTTTTGTTTTATTATATTTTGCGACCCTTCGTTTCATTTTATGATTCTTTAGAAGCCATGAAAATTGAAAAATTTATCAAGTGTCTTTAAAATTTGATGGCTGTCTTTGAGTGATAAGTCATTAAGGTGGCTGCCTACTGTTGAACGTTCGAATTGAGCCCACAATGTGCGCACGCTCAAAAACTGCTGAAAAATCTTACAAGATTTTATTGAAGAACCATACGCTGTTTGAGCTTCAACAGGGCAAAACCCTCAAATTTTGCATGGGACTCTATATTTTTTAATAGCTCATTCGATAAAACTCCTAAGAATCTAATATGTTATATCAACATTTTAGGGAAAGCATAAATCATCAACAAATGAAAAAATAGATTTTTGTAGGTTTTTTTTGTTCGACGAAGAGCACCAAAACTACAAAATATGACAAATCAATGTATCTTTTTGACTTTTTGTCAGAAATATCCATGTATTATTGTAGGAGGATTGAGCCTTCATTCATGCAATCATATAGTCTGCAAATAACTATTATCTTATGAATCTTTACTCTAAAAGCTCACAATTTTTACTCTAAAAGCTCGTGCATAGGCTTTCATTAAATGCTGATTATCTCGAAAACGAGCTCGGGACACCCTATTTTTCTTTCCAGATTTGGAATCAGCATTAAATCTCAATTCAGAAAATCGAAGTTTAAAAAAAGTTTAAATCAATTTCCAAAAGTTAAGGCAGTCACCTACATTGTGAGCCCCTGTAACAACATAATAATTATTATAATCTGTATAATCATTTTTTTTCTTTGTACGTAAGGTGGACAAATCAGCTGGATCAGATGTTCTTCTTTTTCCTCTGTCAGAGGGACCACCATTTGTGGTGAGAATGTTTTCCAATATTATTTCAAACCATTATTACAATTACTTTTTGCTTATAGGTTTGAATAGACCTACATGTAGACCTTTAATTTTTCTTAATTGTCATCATGACAAAACAGATCATCTCACTAGTATGTTATTGCTGTTTGCTTGACTAGTGATTAAAACCATCAGTTCTCATTATTGATGAAGATGATATCTTGCCTAAAATGGAAAACAATATTAGCCTGCATAGTTGGGCTCTAAGGGGAGAGGGGAGGGGAGAAGAAGGGACCAATCCACCAAAATCACCATCATTATAAGCCATACATGATGCTAATTTGTTCCTATAGGTCCATGCCCCTACAGGACCTGTCAACAGGGACTATGATGATGTCCGTCGCTACGCTGATGCAGCTGTAAAAGGCATACAGAGGTATTATAACTCAAGCTTGTCAAACAAAAAATTGTGAAGGGTTTGCTTCAGGTTGCCTACCAAGCCTAAATTGCAAATGTAAATACGATCAGCATAAGGTCACAAAAATGAAATTTTCCTAAACTTTGTTTGCGCTTTCCCCCTGCAATACTTTGTTTTCTGTGCTGACATATTATTGACATATATTTGATATAATACATTGTAAGCTTATTAGTATTAAGCAATCTTATGCAACATGTCACATATGCAAAATGCATCTAAACCTTTCCCAACATACTTTGAACTAGCTGTATTTCAAAGTGACAT
This sequence comes from Actinia equina, assembly GCA_011057435.1. NCBI lineage: Eukaryota > Metazoa > Cnidaria > Anthozoa > Actiniaria > Actiniidae > Actinia > Actinia equina. The sequence continues at coordinate 326,191 of WHPX01000639.1, forward strand.
TTCTGCTGCAACATGAGAAATTTGTATCTGACCACACCATGAAAGCATGTCAAAAATCTTCAAATAGTTTGTGACTTGTTTGTAAATGAGTTCCATGTTCCAGACTTCAGACAAAATTGTTCTTGTATTTTGCTACGCAGTCCAAGGCCATGGTCATCATAAGATACTGATATATTTTTCCAACCTGATCAGTGCAATTACTTATTGTCAACTCACTCACTCCAATCAAAATAGGCTCCTTATTAGTTGCAGTGCAATGCTTTCCTAAGAAATGATACTCTAGGGAATGACACATGGTCTTGAGATTAAGATTCTTTGTTTGAGTTGTATCCATATTCACGTGTCTTCTCATGTGCAACCGTTAAACAAAGAAATGATACTCTAGGGAATAACATGTGGTCTTGAGAATAAGATTCTTTGTTTGAGTTGTATCCATATTCATGTCATGTCTTCCATGCACAACCGTTAAACAAAGAAATGATACTCTAGGGAATGACACGTGGTCTTGAGAATAAGATTCTTTGTTTGAGTTGTATCCATATTCATGTCATGTCTTCCATGCACAACCGTTAAACAAAGAAATGATACTCTAGGGAATGACATGTAGTCTGGTAATGGGAAAACATTACGTCCAAGCTAAAGAGGTCTATTCTTTTTCTCTGCCAGAACCAGAACCGTCAGGTCTTTTCCAATATTTTTTTGCCAATGAAAAAATATATAAGATAACATCAGAAATGAATGGTACAATGTATTTCCAGAGCAATCAAAGCCGGAAGCAAATCCCCATTACTCGTTATTCCACCCACAAGCTCCTTCTCAGATGCCTGGCCTGCAACAGTACTTGGAGCCTTCCATGGACTCTATGTGGTATGTATCTGTATTTAGGATGTCTGCCTTATACAGTTAGTTTGAGTACAGACGGTTTTAAATCCTTATTCAAGGAGACTTGAAAGTCTAACCATAATTTTGAAAGGCAGCACCTTGTCCTCATTTAGCTTCAGACCCCGAGCGTTAGTCCAGCCAAGGCTTGAACCACAACCACCCCCACAACAGAACGAAGCTCTTACCAACTAATTATCTATTTACACATTACTGATTATACTCCAAATTAAATATTTCAGCCTCTTGAAATCCGTGAAGATGTCCCAAGCAAGAAACAGAAAGTTGAGAAGCTTGGAGTTTTCCTTCATGGAACGGTAACAGCTTATACACTTGCTTTTATCAGATTCATAAAATACCACAGGGAATAGCTTCAATGACACGCTTTGGAGTTTCACGGACCTTCACTAAAACACATGAATATTTTTTACAGAAAAGTGGAGTTGATGCTGACCAACTGAGCGAGTATTTGCGCTGCTTTTAAAAGTGATTATTGCATGGCTAGCCTACTAAGTCATTACTGCTATTTTCATAAACATGCGTACTTGATAGCTGCGAGCTGCACGCTGAAATTTATATATTTTTGCTGCTGTCAATCAAAAGTAAACAGTCGGTACCTTTCATATTTTTTGACTGGCAGCAGTGAAAACAGAAATTTCAAGGGGCAAATCACAACTACAGCATTTGCATACATGTACTTATGAAAACAGAAGTAAATTACTTTGGAATATTGCTTTGTGCTGGCTTTACAATAAATCGAGGCCTTTGTGCCTTTGTGCAGAAAAACGTCAAAAGTTTCCATCTTCCCCCACCATTTGTTTCCACTCATTAATCAAGAGCAACAGCTTGACAGCTCGATGCCAGCTTTTATTGGGGCTAGTCTCGTTGGGACCACGAGTCCGTCCGCTCTGTCCCTCATGTAGTTTCATGTATCCGCTCTCTTTGGATTCATTTTTATTTATTTATTTATGTAATCTGCATGCCGAAGTTACTAATAAATAAATAAATAAACTCTGTGCCTGCAAGCCGCTTACTGAGCATTGGTTTTTCGTTGCCGTCAATCAAACCTGGTTCTCTCCTGTGCTTCGAGGGTTGTCTTCTTGTAGCGGTGAAAAAACATATTTCAGCGTGCAGCTCGGAGACACAAGAGTTCGCATGTTTATGAAAATTGCAGTAATTTTTGTTTTTTATTTTTACTTGAGGAATTGAATATTGATTATGTCTCTGCCGTGGAGTCTGGAAGGTATGTCATATGATATTCAAATTGGGCATAATGTTTTCTAGTTTAAGAACATGTGTCATTCTCTTGTCGGAAAAAGAATATTTTATGGAGCTATACAGTAAAACCCCTGCGTCGGTGTTTCTAATGAAACAGTAATGATAAAAAGGTAAATTATACACCATGAAAAAGGTGAAAAAAACTTACTGACGTTTCGGACGCTAGTCCTTCGTCTGTGTAAAAAGCTCATTGCAGAAAAGCCATGTAAAAGTTTTAGGCTTCAGCTCATGACAGAAAATCATTTTCGGTTAAAAATTTAGCTACTAGCTAAGTCCCCTAGGGGATCTTGCACAAATTCTTTAAAAAATATTGTCCACTTTGCTCTTGTTGTTTCTTTATCCAGAGTAAAGGCTGTTTTTCACTAGCGACATAAGCGACGGAAGCAGAAGCATAAGCATGAGCATAAGCATAAGATCGTTATGTTCTAGTGTAAATGAATGTGACGGAAGCATGAGAGAAACAATGGGAAGTTTCCCGTGCAGGGGACTGAGAAAGAGAATTTGATTGGCTTACCGCCTTGTGCTTCTGTATGTTAGCGACGGAAGCATAAGAATCTGGTTTTCACTAGCGACATAAGGACGGAAGCAGAAGCATAAGCATAAGAAAAAGGGAACCTTCCGTTCCTTCTGCTTATGCTTCCGTCAATGTTCTGCTTCTGCTTACGTCTCCGTTTTTTGATTTTCACAGGAACATAAGTCGTCTTACGCTTCTGCTTCTGCTTCCGCTTCTGCTTCCGTCGCTAGTGAAAACCAGGCTTAAAGGAAACATTTATTTACTTTGAATTCTGGCTGGATATTTTATAGTGTAAAAGATCTCTGCTATGATTACCTCCCATAACTGATGTATTTTTCACTTTGTGTTCCGAAGGCTTGTGTGCCGTGATATTGGAGGATCCGATCCAGAGAGAATGGCGGCACCGAATGTCGAGACATATGTCCGAAAAACTTTCAAAGGGACACCAGTTAAGGTGAGATAAGGCAGGGCTTACTAACCGACCGGTCAATTGACTGTCCGACCATCGGACCACCGATGCTGATCAGCTGAGCTGAGTAATTTTCTACTCAGTCGCCATTAGTGCCGTCACGCAACGCCTACTCCCCTAACGTAGGGGAGTAAGCGTTACGTGACGACACTAATAGCGGCTGCGTGGGAGATTAGCCTTACTATTGCTATATGACTGATCACTTACATTTTTGAACAGATTTCTGTCCTTGCGGATGAAAGTGCATTTGAAACAGACTATCCTCTCTTGGCAGCTGTCAATCGCTGTGCTAAACGTAAGTAGCTGAAGTGAGTTTTGACAAGAAACTTCCTTTATTCTGGGCAAAAATCTGTCTCGAAATTATTGGTCTAGTCTCCGATTACACAGGGTTAGCCTCGTATCAGTGTCTAAATGTTCCCAAATACCAAGAATGCACAACTTCAGCAATACGAACACTTTGAAATTCCACGGACCTTTACTGGAACACGTGAATATTTTACACAAAATAGAGGCTAACCCTTTGCAACAGAGAACCCGAAACTAGATTATTCCATTTATGGTTAATAGATGTGAAGAGGCACCAAGGACGGCTGATCCAGTTAGAGTACGTCGGTGAAGGAAAGATTGACCAGACACTTCTGTTGGTCGGAAAGGTATATTTTAGTCAAGCAATTGGTGGTTTTCAATCATTCCCAAGAGAATGAAAGTCACGGCGACCATGTTGGATGATATAACGAAAGAGAACATGACGAATCTTTTGTTACATTCTTCCAACATGGCGGCTGTGAAAACCAATCAATATTTGCTAGCAAGAATAATAGAGTGTGTGCAACCATGTCACTCGAATTTCTTTGAGATATGAATATCAATGAAACAGCCCCCATCTTGGTTGATCTAACGAGAGAAGCTAATGAGGAATACTTTGTCAACCAAGATGGTGGCAATGACGTATCATACACCTGGTCTATAAGGTTAGCTTACACTGGGGAAAATAACCCTTTTGCTGATCTAAGTCAGGGCACGGCTAACTCACAGATAAAATAGACGGCTTGCACTAACAGGTCACGTGACCTTATTCGCCTTATAACGAGCAAATGAGTCGAAATCACCATCATAGGTTCGGCAAAATGTTGTAATCAACGATCTGCTCTGATCTGGGAAATCTTGAAGGGTTAGGTGTCCAAGCCAGTTATATCTGCTGAATGAAGAGGTTGAAGACCATTATCTTTTTTCCTTCAGGGAATAACATATGATACTGGTGGGGCTGATATCAAGGCCGGTGGAGTGATGGCCGGTATGCACAGGTATGGTTCATCTCATATCTTACACTACTTAAAGATGATCTTTTCTGTAGAAGATATCAGATATTAGAAGATATCTTGACGAAGGAAGGATTTTACGGTTTTGCAAAAGAAACGAAAAAAATTATTTTTTTAAATTATAATTCTTATTTCTAGGGATAAATGTGGAGCAGCTGCTGTTGCTGGATTCTTCCAGGTATTATTTTGTCTATTTATTACTTATTCCCTTTCCTGTTCCCAAATTTATTCAAGTCTATTCTGAGCAATTTAAAAACCCAATTTGCGTAAAGTTGAAAACCAACTTGACTTTTATTAATATATTTTTTATTTGCATATTTTTGTTTGCATAGAAATTTTGTTTGGAATACTTCACCTTGATTACAATCACGTCACTACTTTAGGCAATGTGTTTGTCGATCCTAGGGATTAGTACGTGTTTTAGTCAAATTTTTTGGAGCGGGTGGTTTTCTATTGCGCAGGCATGTTCTTTACATGTTCCCACTAATCCTCCCATCCTCTCATGATCATAGATTCTCGCCAAACTCAAGCCCAAAGGCATCAAAGTGCTGGGCAAAATGGCCATGGTTCGGAACAGTGTTGGCTCAGGTACCTAATTGTGGGGACATTCTCTCAAATTCATCTTGGAAGCGAAGCTTGCACAAGGCAATGAAAATCGATAAAAAGTGTGATTCCTTTTGTTTTTCAAGATAATTTTGAGAAGGGTCCATTAGCAATAGTGAATTTAATAGCAGATATCGGAGTTACACTTTGTCTTCAGACAATAGACCCTTTTCGAGTTTCATGGGCACTTCGAATTCTTTTCGTTGATTGTTAAGATCTAAAGGAGGATGCCAATGGTGTAAGCCTGTTTTGACTAGCGACGGAAGCAGAAGCAGAAGCAGAAGCGTAAGACGTCTTATGTTCCTGTGAAAATCAAAAAACGGAGACGTAAGCAGAAGCAGAACATCGACGGAGCATAAGCAGAAGGAACGGAAGGTTTCCTTTTTCTTTTCCTTATGCGGTCTGCTTCCGTCCTTATGTAGCTTGTGAAAACCAGATTCTTATGCTTCCGTCGCTAACATATAGAAGCACCCGGTGGTAAAGCCAATCATAATTCTCGTGCTCAGTCCTCATCACGGGAAACGTCCTATTGTTTCTCTTATGCTTCCGTCACATTCATTTACACTAGAACATAACGATCTTATGCTTATGCTTATGCTTACGCTTATGCTTCCGTCGCTTATGTCGCTAGTGAAAACCAGCCTTCAGTAGATAACTGACAATTGGGTATACCCCCATTTGCATCCTCCTAATTCCTTGTGAATTCAACTTCTAGATTGTTACGTGGCTGACGAGATAATCACGTCAGCAGCCGGCGTGCGTGTCAGGGTGGGTAACACAGATGCGGAAGGAAGGATGGTAATGGCTGATCCTTTGCACCACTCCAAGCTAGAGGTAACTGAAAAAAGGAAACTAGACATCCTAGCAACAAGTTAACAGTCGTGGTAGATGTCAAAACCCGTGCTGTATTACCCAAAATGTTGGTGTCAAAACAAGCAGAATGCCCATCTTTGTTGCTGTAAAAAAAATTTGTATGTTGACCTTTAGGCCGGAAGCTACCTCAGCTGCTGTTTTTTAATAATAATAATAATAATAATTATTATTATTATTATTATTATCATTATTATTATTATTATTATTTCCTGCCCCAATAGTAAATAATCCCAATGTTTACACGCAGGCATTAAAGGAGAAGAATCCTCACGTCATCACCATAGCAACCTTGACAGGACATGCCATCAGGGCCATGGGTCCTAACTATTCTGTAAGTAGGACTGATTCAAGTTATGTACGAGAATTCTTAATTTATTGGGACAAAATATACGTATTCCTTTTACATTCAGTTGCAAAATCATTGTTGGGTTCTAAAACAGGACATCGAAACTGAGACCAAAATGGTCCATGGGATGTAATGTCGATACAACTCGTGAAATGTTCATAATTATTGCACTGACATAAAGCATGGATGCCTTTAACATATGAATCATATCGACTGTATGTCTCAAATCAATACATCAGAACCACCAGAATAACATTCGGTATTAGCTTATGTGATTTCTTTCTGAACCCTGAAAGATCTAATGCATTTACCTCTTCTGGAGGCCGAAGGAAATGGTCTATGGAAAGTAAGTTTATGACGTATCTAGTGATACAACTCGTGAAATGTTATAAATGTTTTCACTGACAGTAAGCTTGGAGGTCTTTTAACGCGTTTCATATCGACTGTGTATCTCATGCCAGACGAACACGTCATAGGATAGTTAAGTCATTTCACAGAATACCTTTTGGTCTGAGCTTCTATTTTCTGTGACGCGACGGTTCTCCATTAGTGCGCAGAAGTGGTCAAGTCGATAAAAAGCACCAATGTTTATTTTTTCCGGATTCGTTATTTTTCTTTTTCACATTACGTCATCGCCGCCATGTTGGTTGAATTTGACTGCACGGATATTTTTTAAAAGCTTCCTTCGTAAGCCGAGACCGATAGACCGTTTGTTATGACGAGTTCTTTCCTTGACATAGATACAACGAACACAGGAAACCCACATCCTTATCTTGTAAGAGCACCTTCCTTTTTGGACGCAAACTTACTTGTTCCTTTACACCTTCTACGTTACAGATTGTTTTAGACAACGGACCTGCTGCCAAGAAGAGCTTTGCACAGAAAATCCAATCTGGTAAGTCTGAACTAATTCAGTTTTATTAAAAATTTGTCCCATGCCACAAAACACGAAAGATGACATACCATTTTCATAGTTATACGTGACACAGACATATATGTTATTTACCGGCCAGGAGGTCCGGATAGGGAAAAACTGTGCCCGAGGTCTTGAATATACGGACCGAGGCCGTTAGGCCGAGGTCCGTGTTCAAGACCGAGGGCACAGTTTTTCCCTATCCGGACCGACTATAGGACGGTAAGTAACTTATTTATTTTTTCCCCGTATTTTTTTTACTTGTTTTGGTAATCGTTTTGTGTTGTCGTTTAGCGGCAAAGGATACCGGACCGCGCGCGCGGGCAGATACTTACAAAATACCGCCCGCTCAAACAGCCAATCAGAACGCACGATTTTTTAGGATACCGGACCGGAAAAAAATAAAGCTAGTTATCCTCTAGTTTTCATTTAAGTCAATCAAATTTCCATCGGTCTGAGCTAATACTTTTTGCTTGTATCTTGCTGAAAAATAGCTTGTTTAATGTTTCTAATTTTTCAACTGAATTTTTTTGACATAATTGCACGCGTCCTAAGTTGTGTGTGGGCGACGCAACATGTAGATGGAAAATCTTTGAGTATTTGGAACAGATATTGTGGTAATAAGACTGATTTTATCGGGGTTTTTTCCTAGCTGGACATGAGATTGGAGATCCATTTGAAATTTCAACCATTCGTCGAGACGTAAGTTTGATCCATGTCCGTTTTTCCCTTTGTATTTACTACCATTAGAATTGAATATCTCAAGCAATCTTTTCATTGCTTTCATCCATAAATTCATCCATCCGTCAGTCCGTCCGTCCGTCCGTCCGTCCGTCCGTTCATTCATCCATTCACCCATTCATCCATCCATCCATCAATCCGTCCATCCGTCCATCCTTTTATCCTTCCTTCCATCCATCCATTCTTTCATCACTTGCTCGCTCCTTCATTTATTCAATAATTCATTCATTCCCTCCTTTATTTCTTCATTTCTTCGTCAATTTGCATGGTTAATGTCATGATAGCTTTTTAAAATGATTCTATTATATTTGCTATTGAATCGTGTGTTTATTTTACAGGACTATGAGTTCGCCCAGGGAAAGTCTGAATATGAAGATGTTCTCCAGTGTAACAATACTCCATCTTCTGGAACGGCCCGTGGTCACCAGTTCCCAGCGGCCTTCCTCATCAGGGCATCAGGACTTGACAAGGTATTTCAGTACTTGCTCGTAGAAGTAATGAGAAAACAAAAAAAAAAAGTGTTTGGAAAGTTGTTACTTTTGGAGTATTGCAAAGAATTGTGCGAAAGTCGTTACCGTATGAGTTTACAGCGTTAGTGCGAAACAAAGAAATTATTCTCTAAGAGTTTAAAAGTGGTCTTAAACCTTTCACTCAACATAAAAGAGTCTGTAGATCCCCATAAATAGCGTAATGCGTTTTCTATTTCTGACTACATGTCATTCTCTTCAGTGTTACTACTTTGTTTAACGGTTGCGCACGAGAAGACACATGAATATGGATACAACTTAAACCAATAATCTTATTTTCAAGAGAAAGACCATTTTCGTACCCAATAGCCATCTCCGCATTCTAACGAAAAATCGAGGGTCTCGCTAAATTTTTTCAGAATCTTTATCACAGACAAATAAACTGGTCCATAAACAATTTATAAATAAGCTTGATTGTTTTCCTTTTGAAGGAAAAAAAAACGGTTTGAATTTATTCCTTAGAATTATTAAGTCGAAATAAGTGGAGCATGCGCATATCTGACGGCCTAGGGCCTCAATTCTTTGGTGAGAAGGGTCTGGGTACGAGAATGGAGAAAGAAAGACAAATGTATTTTAGGAAGATATTATGCTCAAGCTAATCTTTAGGGTGCAATCTTTGGGAGATTAAGAGTTACGCATTAAAGCCATTATAATGTTATTTACAAACCAGTTTTCGGAATAACTATAGAATACTCCGCCAAATGAAAGTCATTTCTAAGGAATGTACCTAACCCCAAGGTACTCGATTGTTTATTCCTACAACGAACGCTTAGGTGCGTAGGCAGCCCACTATAATACTTTTCCTTGCGGGGTATTCTATAGTTGTACCCATTTTCTTTGGTCTGTTTAATTTATTAAGTTAGGTAGCATGGATGGCATTCGCGGCTAACACGTAGTCTTTCACTGATGTGAGTGCAAAAGTGCAACGGGTTGGGTCGCTGGTTCGAGCTCTGTGGTCGCCTCATGTGAATTGGGTTGGTTTGTTTTCTCCGGTTTCCTATGTCCATAAAAATCAATATTTGAGTTAAGCATAGTGTGCATAGAATATTGCATGTAGTGGTAGTGTGTGTAACCGAAAAGTGTCCCCAATTAGTGCGAAATTCTTGAACGACTAGACAATTAAATAAAGATATTTATTTATATTTCTGTGTTCCACAGCATGGCATTGATTCCAAGGAGCCTATTTGCTACTCTCACATGGATATCGCAGGCTCAAGTGGACCATTCCCTGGCATACCCACGGGCGCACCTATCGTTGCCATGGCAGAGTACTTCCTTAAGAATAGGATCTAAAAAGGTTTCAGGAATGTTTTCAAAGTCATTCAAAGAATAATACATTTAGGAGTACATTATCGTGTTAAGAAATGAAATTTAGAATATTTAATGTGATAGTAAGGTAAACAGTCCTCTGCAATTAAGCAAGACCATAGTTAATAGAGGGGAAAGGTTAGGAAACCTATTGTTATCAGGTCTTTGTTCGCTTGTGAGGTTGAACCGGTCTTGACCGTGCAATATGTTTGATTTATGCTCATCCGAAATTGCAAAATAAGTGAACATAAACTTTGTCTACGGGATTATTGTAAGGAATATTCAAATATCTCTTTAACATCTTTAAGTATTTTGAACTAGTAGCCAAAAGAAAGATTTTGGTCTGTTCACTCAGCCATTGCCAACAATGGTAAAACAATAGTAAAACAAAGGATTGTGCACGGTCACGCTTGAAAAAAGTGAACAATAACCTATACAATAGAGTTTCCTAACCATTCCCCTCTATTAACTATGGCAAGACTGAACCGTATATTAGAGGCTATACCCACAGATCTAATTTCTTACCCCAACCAACATTTCGCTGGCATAAATCAATTGATTCGGGTGAAAACCGAAGTTATTTCCTGGCAAACCTCAGCCTTGAAGATTTCTACCCCAGCCAAATAACTGCTGTTAGATTTCGCACTAAAATAGTTAGTCTTCTACACAGGCACTGTTAGTGTCGTCACGCAACACTCACTCCCCTAGTCGAGTGAGCGTTGCGTGATGACACTGATAGCTGCTGCGTAGCAGACTATAAAAGTAGAAGAGTGACAAGATAAATTCATTTTCCTGAATACTCGAAAGATACATGTTCTAACCTTTTAAGGACAAATTGGGTAAAAATAGGAAGTTTATGTCACAAGTGGTTGATTTGATTTATCAAAACAGGGCTAGTAATAAAATTCAATTGAAATTTAATTCCAGCGTCTTCGTTGATAAAAAATGTTTTATTGCTCTCCTTTCGTTGCATGTAGGCCTTTTCTCACAAGGTAGCCATGTTAGATTAACTAGCTTCCCCATGTACTACTCTCATCCCTTGGGGTATTGCCAACAGAATCTATAGAAACTTTGCGAAACTGAGGTGTAGCTTTTGAAAGTTTGGAGTTCCAGGCTACCAAATCAGATAAGGGTTGCTAGGGAAACCTCAGTTTTTTAAATGGCCGTCATTTCTACGTCACTATTTAAGATCGAGTGATTGGTCGGATATCGGATTGGTCAGTATTCAAAATTCATATATCGCAGTCCTGGATACAAAAAACAGTCGGCTTTTTTGTTCAAAAACACATTTTCTGAAGCTTTTGGAGTGCATGGTGCTCAATAATGAGAGGGTTAGGGAGGTGTAGGGGTGAGAGGTGAACCCCTATACATCTCAGTAGCTTCATTGGGGCGTGGTGATTAATGAGAGGGTTAGGGAGGTGTAGTGGTATGAAAGAAGCTCTTCATTCGCAACAGGAAACAAGTGCCCGCGGAATTTCAATCGGAAAAAGTTAGTAGAATAAGTGATCTTTCTGGGAAAATTAGTGTTTGTAGTGTTCTCAATCTTCTTGGTTTTAGGCTGTTTGCTGGACTTTGACTGTTTTGCACTTCTTTACGGAAGGTCAAAGTATGCCGTATTCGGAGAAGATTATCTCCCAATACATTTAGTCAAAATATATAATTTGATACTTCAACTAACAGTTCCAAGGCACAAAAATAATCGTTCAAAGTTTGGTACTTTTGGTTTTTCTTGGAGTGAATTTTGAAATTAATTTTAAGCTCTCGCGTCCCGTTAAATGGCCAAATTCGTTTTTCGCTTCTAAAAAAAATTAAAATGACTTTTTCCCAAAATAAATTGTACCAGTGTACTAGCCTAATAGCAGGCTTTCTTCAGGCAAAGTTTGTAGGGCGATGTTTTTGGGTCCAGCTTTGCTCGATCCTTACTCGTACTGCCTCTTAAACACGGTCGTTCGAAATTATGCACCTTACTCCACTGACTTATCCCCTTTAGATTGTTAGACACTCAGAAATGAGTAAACCGTGTCCCAACTATGTAACCTGGTCTACCTTGGCACAATGCGCGACAAAAATCGAAAAAATTGCGCAGTAGTACCCAGGGGTCTTTTGGAACTTAACAAAGAGACCTTTGGGGGTATCTCGTATAGGATTTTCGTCTATAGTCCAATCAGTTATCATAATACCACATGTCAATCACTTGTTATTGTTGTCAAGTGATTATAAAAGGACGGAACCAACAGATCACGTGGCACAGGTTGATGTCTAAGCACGCTTTATTTCGTTGACTACTGCAATCACGTATCCAGAGCCTGCGTCGAAGGACTAGGGCTCTGCCATGATCCATTTTTGGCGCATGCGCAGTTTATCAATGAAAATCATGCATTCAAACAGTTCTGTTTTTACTTCCGACCAAAATAGGAAATAGAAATCGGGAACATATATATATATTTGGCAAGTCTTGACGTATACGCTCTTATACCGGAAATCCGAGAACTCCCGGCCTCGGAAAATGTATGCCAGAGCCCTCGTTCTTTGCCGCAGGCCAGAAGAAACGCAGGCTCTGGGTACGAGATTGTGACTACTGTAAATTCAATACAGCCGAACTAGAAATATTAACTTACCATCGTGATCGTAAACAAGGATTTCCAGCAAGATGGCGAGGACTTCTATTAAGCGAGGATTTCTAGAAATCTTTAAACGTCATGAGCAATAGATTATTTTGGTTAAAACTATTCATGCTTTGATTCAGCTATTCAAACCATGCAGTATTTTCCTGATCATGATGCTATATTTGAAGTTATATTTTGGGTATAAAAACTTCCACAAATAAATACCAGGTACATATGAGTTTATTTGAGTTTTGATTTGGTTTAGAGTAATAAAATGATGAAAATAAATGTTTGAAACGCATGCATATTTTTGACCTTCGCTTCAGACGTCCATCTCACCTTCTAGCTAACCCGTAAATGAAAATTTTCTTTTAGAAAATGTCCATTTATTTCAAAATACGACTGCTCAAATAGACGACTTGAACGGATCACGTGACCCTACCTCCCTTAAACAAGCAGTTTCGTCAAAAGAAAAAAGAAAAAACAGAAATGAAAAGAGCATCTCGGCATTAGTAGGGAGGCGGAGTTTCAATCCATAGTATGTGAAACAGGAGAAATGGCATTAGATATGAAATTGTATGTTTTATAAGGATTTGTAATGGGAAAATGCACTGGACAGCAAAAGCTTACCAACCAACACTTTTCCCATACAATCCTTGTAAAATATTCATTTTGATATTTAATGTCATTTGTCTATAGTCAACATTTCAATTTCCGCGTAGATAGTACGTTTAAGGCCGATCAGAAGGGGATTTATACCCCATAAGCGCTACAATACGATACGGCCTACAATACATTACAATATTTTGCCATAATGGTATACATTTTCTGAAAGCCAAACAAAAGTACTTTTCGAAAACGTTTGTATTTTCCTGTTTGGGAAAGACAAAAAAGAATTATTGCCTTGATCAGACACATTTGGTTAAGGAATGAACCGACTTATGAAAAAGGTTAAAAAAATCAGTTCAAATTTCATAACTTAAGACTAATCTTTACTTGATTTATCCCTTAAAATAATTACATCAATATACATGCTGGGGTTAGACCCTCTTGTCTACACGACTAGTATATCTTAGATAACGATACTCCCCACTCAATCTATCCCATGCAATACCTACTGTTATACACGTGGTGGGGTTAGACCACCTTGTCTACATGACTAAGTTTATGTTAGATAACGATACTCCCCACTCAATCTATCCCGTGCAATACCTACTGTTATACACGTGGTGGGTTAGACCACCTTGACTACATTACTAAGTTTATCTTAGATAACATAACTCTCTACTCAATCTATCCTGTGCAATACCTACTGTTATACACGTGGTGGGTTAGACCACCTTGCCTACATGACTAAGTTTATCTTAGATAACATAACTCTCTACTCAATCTATCCCGTGCAATACCTACTGTTATACACGTGGTGGGTTAGACCACCTTGCCTACATGACTAAGTTTATCTTAGATAACATAACTCTCTACTCAATCTATCCCGTGCAATACCTACCGTTATACGCGTGGTGGGTTAGACCACCTTCACTAAGATATCTATCTTAGATAACAAAACTCTCTACTCAATCTATCCTGTGCAATACCTACCGTTATACACGTGTTAGGGTTAGACCACCTTCACTAAGATATCTATCTTAGATAACAAAACTACTTACTCAATCAAACATGAAATAATAATACAATAGAAGGTTGAAGCGCCTCTCAAATTCGTCGACGTTGTCGCACGTTATGAGTGTACGAGCGTAGTCGTAGTCTGAAAACATTGTAATATCATATGACCTGTAGCTGAGGTAAAATCCTAATGCAGGTTATAAAATTCATACTTTTCAAAGTAACGGTACTTAGCTCTATCACGCCATATACCAAACCGGCCATATACTCTTTTCGCATATAAAATGGTTTTCATGTTTTCTTGACTGTTGGTGCTGGTGGACTGGTGCTGGTGGACTGCTGATGGACTGGTGCTTGATAACTGACCAAGGTTGGTGTCAGGTTGAAGAAAGAGCATGTGTTCCAGAACAATATCGCTTCCTGTTCCAATCTTGAAAAGAAAGACTTTTCTGCCATCTTGTAGGAAAATTCTTTCCTGCGACAGGAATAAGATGTTCATGATACGGGACACTGGATATGGACGTGTATCAATGCTTTTGTAAAAAGAACCATCGGATGTGTGTACGATTGTTATGAAACCACCGTAATAGAAAGCTAAGAGATTTCCTTCATCAGAAAAACACACTGGTTGGCCAAACGATTCCAAGGAATCTGCTGGTTCGAAAATTAAACGTTGAAGCTCTTCACATCCGCAAACAGGAGCTGGTAATCGTGCGTAGATAGGGATATTCTGGTCCAGGTTATTGTGATCATAGAGAAACAGTTCTCGCGATCTATCATATAAGATTGGAAATGATGATTGGGATAAATTCGGGGATCTGAAAAAGCCATTATAACTTCGATCATCAGCTGTTACACTTAGCTTGCCAGTCCATAGCATATGGACACACACTTTTTCATCTTCATCGGTAAACGAATGTTCCACATTCCTTCCTGTATCAAGCGAATCACAAGTTCTTTCTAACAGAATATGACCAACATTACTGACAGCCAGAATCTCATCGTCTTGTTGCACAACAATAGGATGACCAACTTGTTCGCCTGTTTCTCCTTTCATTATATATATCTTATTGTTGAAACATCTCGTAACGATGGACCAAGACTGACTGTTACCAAATACATGACATGATCTTATCATATTTGGTGGCTTAAAGCTTGTGCGTTTTCGTAGAGTTGTGGCATCAAAGATATCGATGTTGCCTCTTGCACGTACTGGCGTAACAACAACAAATTCATAGCCAGGAGACATGAGTATCTTCTTCTTCCCCTCAAATCTTTCTTCGTTGACAAGCGTCCCATCAAACTGGTATTGCTGTACTAAGGTTTGCTGGTCCAAATACTTTACAAGCAAGAATCTATCATTAGCAACTAGGAACTCTGTAGAATCAGGATCAGTTACCTCCTCTTCTCTGTACAACTCATTCCGTTCAAGATATGGAAGTTTTCTTTCATTGAGGAGAGCACGAGGGTTTGGTGTTATTTGATCTATTTTAACAGGTTAAAAGCCTGAAGAGCGAACGCTAAACATTGATCAAACATTGGAAGATCATGAAAACGGCAACCTGCTTCATGTCTATCGTGATATTCATGAAAATTATCGAGAACTTGTTATAAACATCCCTAAGCTCTTCAGAAAGAGATCCTTTAAAGTGTTATCAGGAGATGACCAAACTTGTTGTGAATAGCTGTGATTAATTTCATATATTCTTCTAGCAGCATTCAATGCTTGTGAGCAGAACACAAAACAGTTTGTCTGAGTTTCCAGTCTTTTCTCTTCACTCATGTAACCAAGTCCATACTCTAAGGCATACTCCTCACTGTCTGTCAAAGTGAGTGTCCTCATTTAGTTCTTTAGGAACCTTGCCTTATATCATCTAAGACTACATAGCAAACATTAGCAAGTATTCCACTACCATCACCTCTTACTTTGAAGTCATGGTCTCCAGTTGTGAGCCAGTCAATGACAGTCTTATGAAATACAGACACGTGATCATTCTCGACTGGGAACAACTGGTGCAGAAGGTGAATGGCTTCCTTTCTCACTCTGTTTGGTATTCTAGGCTTCTCGCTAAGGTCAAGGATTTTGTAGAATATCTTTATCTCGATAGGGAACTTGGCCGCGACCACAGCATTTAGCATCTTGAAAAACCCCTCTTCGTCATTCAGGTGTGGTACGAGTTCTTTCCTCAGTCTAGAGAAATAATCCTCATACACGGAAGTGATTCCTTTGCCTTTGGGAAAGTGTTCCAATGCTTCTTGTAGTGACGTGATGTTTTTAGTTTTCAAGAAATCAATGACAAAATAGGCTACCAAAAATAAGCCTTTAGTCAATTGAACAAGTTCAAGAATTTCATGGGAAGATTCACTGGTAGAAACTTGTCCCAGTTCTTTCAATTTGTCACTGAAGAAGCACTGAAGATCACGTTCATTTCGCTCATCCTCTGGATCAATATCGATGACAGAGCAGAACGTCTCCAATGCAGAAATACTTGGTGGCGGTCTTGTGGAAATAACGAAAACGTAACCAACTTGGCAAGGAAGAAAATCTATTTAGTAAGAACTTCGTAAAATTCCATTCTCAAAGTATTGACAACACTCATCAAGGGCATCAATTACAATCAGTACATTATTGGTCATTGATGTAATATTACAAAATGGTTCAAATAATTCAGTGAATAGTTCCTCACATGTTAAATCTGAGAGATTCCCTCCTTGAAAATGTGGTTGAAGTTTTTTCTCCAAAGCTTCTTGATAACCAGGAACTGAGTCACAGAGTTGCCTTGCTATGGACTGCAACATCCACCTTGGGTTGTTTAGTACAGAGTTGTCGTGTTGAAAGAAATGGCAGCCACCAAGAATGCCTTGCTCTTTGTATGCTTCACAAATTTTAGCAGCGACCACAGATTTCCCCATTCCAGGCCCCGCCCGAATCACCATTATAGAGGATGACTCGCTGCTTTCCACATGTGACTTCACTTGGTCAAATATCCCCTGACGTGTATCGGGATGATAAGAATTACTCAGTAAACGAATTATTTTACTGAAGTCATGATGAAAAAGGTTATTAATATTTGAGAATGAAGACGAAGATGGTAGACTGGATTTAAGGTCTGCAATACCTGAGTCGATGTTGGTTACGATTGACTTCACCTCTGCTTGGTCCAATTTAATCGCTTTTGTGTCTGAATTGATCTCTTCAAGTTGCGCTTTCATTTCTTTGTCATTCAAATACCAGTCATTAACTAACTTGTTGTAGTCTTTAGTTCCTATCGGAGAGGACTTCAAGTCATCAATGTCATCCTGCTTTAGACCCAGTGATACAAGAGCTGATGAAATCTCTTTCCAGTAATCCTCAAACTGGACATCACCAATTTCAGCACTTGAGGCGTGTGCTATGACCTCATTCCTGTAGAACTTTATCCTGACTAGGTTCGCCTCTAGTGTTTTGTCTGCTGGTAGTGGCGGTTTGTCCCAACCAGTTTTTGGTTTTCTAAGTCCACAAATGTTCCTCAACAGAACGAACAATAAGGTTATGTCGAAGTCCTCAGATTTGGGGATGGCACCACCCGATGGATAAAGTTTGTCCCATTGATTTTGATTCAGTATTCTTTCCTCCTTGAGTATTTTAAGGTTGGGTTTGAATTTGTTTAGCTTGGTCGCTAAAGTAGAAGGAGGAATCTTTGTATCTAACACAGACCTTGCTGCTTTTGTTCCTCCATCGTAAAGAAGCCTGCAGAGTTTGGTGTGGTTAACTTTCTCTGGTGTTTCTGTAAACCAATTAGACATACTTGCGCGGATTACAGGCTTTGTTGTATGTACTATGCATTGCTGATTTAATCTAAGATGAAGAATGAGACATACATATCAGATCGTTTTATTGTAATGATTTTACTGTCCTGTCAGACTGCAACAGTATCTAATTGTACATAAAGAATGTATATTGGATTAGACTTGATTGGATTGGATAAATTATCCCAACAAAGGAATCAAGGTACGAAGTAAAATGTACGATCCAATCCAATCCGATCCGATTTGATCCAATCCAATAACTTTATTTCAAGAGGGAATTGCAATAACCTTTTACAGTTTTCTAACTTACGACCCTCCAAAAAATATATATAAATGGATGTACAATATAACATTATTAAATGATATATACAATAAATACTTCGATATTGGTTGGAAACATAAATATAACGGGAATTATAAATATATAATATATTAGAATAAATACCATAGAATGGTTTGAAATATAATATAGCAAGAATTGTAAATATTGATAATTAGCTATTTTATAAATACCTATTTATAGGCTTTTGGTGCAAACAACAGTTACAGTTTATAGAATAGCGACAGTTGGGGCACATGAGATCTTCTAGATGCTTGACCAAGGACATGCGCAACCGAAATAGAATATATAATTTTAACTTTACAGAGTAAAGAGAGGCCAGAGATTTAGGAGTCAACGGAAAATAATATGTAACAATTATTCGCCGAAGGCGAAGTGAATATCGGGGATTATTTCTCAATTGACGCGGTTTTCTTTGTTATTCACAAGGCTTTATTTTTGTTATAACCCTCATTATAAATGTGAGGTCAATATATAGCTAGTTATTAACCCGGTTAATAACTAAATATAGACCTCGCATTTATAATGAGCAACATTCGATAGAAAACCTTCTCAATTGATAAATAAAATACTTTATTACCTCGAACGGAGGCAATAAACCTATACATCCCTCGGTATCCAATGTATATGTCTGACATTGGCCAAATATTTGTAGAGTTATTACAGTTTTAATCTAGTCATGTGATTGATGACGTCATGTGTAAGTAGCCACAAAAATGCTTCTTCCTGTCACTTGGTATCGAAGTAATTATAAGAAAAGGCTTCTGGGTAATTTGAAAACATGTGACAGCTCTTGAACTTCCTGTAGTAAACCATGTGATCGCTGAGCTACCTGTGATTTCCAAAACGTTGCATAACAGATTGGCAAAAAGGTTGACCTAGACTCAGGCTTACCCTGTGGGTAGCCCAAGTAATAATATAATAGAATCCACAGGCAGCCAGCCAAGCAGTGTACTTGAGTTGTACTTGAGGATTAAACATACATATTTTTTAATATTTATCAAACTCATTAATAATTTATGATAACAAAACAAATCAAATCACTTTATAAAATTTTGGCAACGTATTCTTTGAATTTCTCCAAGAATTATTAAAAGTTTGAGAAGCCATATCAAGCTAGGCTGATTAAAAAACTCTGCCCTGTCTTATTTTTTCAACTCACTTTAATGATTATATTCACTCTTTCACATGTTTGATATATTATTTTGAAATTGTAAAATTTTCATTCAGAGGTATTTTTTTAACCAAACATTGAGTAATTGAGAAATGCTCAATTATGTTTGAGTTGTCTATCTATCTGTGTCAATAATTATCCATATTTATATATAATAGTAAAATGTATGACTTTGGTGGATACTACTTTGGCCACCTGCACACATCAACCTTATTTCCTCTACTCATGATTTCTACAAATTTATACCTATTATACTTCATTCAATATATTAATCAATTATTAATTTCAATACATTTGAATAAACTTAAGTTTAAAGTTAAGTTTAAAGTCAATGGCAACCATGTAGGTCTCATGCTCAAAGACATCCCCCCCCCCCCAAAAAAAAACAACACTGATTTAAATAATTATAATCCTTAGAATAATAAATTTATCATTTCCATACATACCCATTGGAAGTGTTGAGCTTGATATAACAGCCAGTGATTTGGTATATTCAAACAGATATTTCTTTTTTTTCCCCTCTAGCTACCTCTGCTATGCAGTGACAAAGGACCAGGTTGGGCTGCCTGTGGATCAAAGAACCAAAGATCGCTATATTACATTGATAAAAATAAACATGTAAAACTGTAAAAGAATGTCCTTGATAATCTTATTGTATATCATATATTATCAATATACAATGGTTGTGTTGCCTTCCAATGTCATTGAGAGGTATTTTTAGCAAAGAATGTAAAACAATGACCACCGCAGACATCTTATTTAGTTTTTATTGACAATGAAATAGACTTTATTAATCCGTAAGTATGCTGTTTGGGCTGACTGTGTATAATATACTTTACCTTCACCCTAAGAGGGCTGTTTTGACATAACATACTGAAACTAACTCGAGGCAAGAATCTGTTTTGATGCATGCATGCATTTCATTATCCTGATACTATGATACATTGGCCAGCATGTATGCAACAGACTGAAAATTACTATTTTGAAAAGTACCTTTATTATAACTATGATTAGTTCATGGACTTCAGACTTTTTTATATATAAAAACAAATTAACTAATTATTACTAAATAGTACAAAATAGTGCTAATTAAACAATAGAAAACAATGGAATTTGCATGAAATTGTGCTATTTAGTATTACTAAAGTTTCACGGTTGTATTGTAAATGCACTCTATAATAGAATTTGTTTTCTAATGTTTAATTAGCACTACTTTGTACTATTTAGTAATAATTAGTGTTTCACAGGATTAATTGATTGCACTCTAAACACCAGCCGAAGAATTATTTTAAACTGCAACATAATTTGCTGGGGTGGCCTTTTGCCTTAATCTAGCTCTCTAGTTAATATTTCATATTTAGTATTTTTACACAAGTAAATATATTATGGTATTGGATTGTGTCACCTATGCAATGCCTGAGTACCTATCCAAACGCATTGTAAAACCTATCTATGAAGGGTGAGACAATAAATATACTGTAAAAAAGGAAAAAAAGTTCTTACGTAAAGAATAAAAGTCTTATATGAATAGCAAGGCAAACAAAGTAAGGAGAAACACTCAATACTTTAGAAGCGAACGAAATGATTATAATAATGTGTGACAACCACAAAAGTGTTAGGACTCGTCAATGCAACCACAAACTATAAAGCACAGACTCACGTCTCTTTAAATATTACCTGATATATTCGCCTTTTTAATAAGGAAACTAGTTGTAAAAGACAACGTTTCGCCTTTGGCGAATATTTAAAAATTGTTAAATATTGTCAAAACAGAACTTGTAGGGCATAGAAGGTAAAGATTTTAGCTTACATTTGATAAAGGTTGTAAAATGTTAGTGTTTGGTGATTCCGAAGTTTTTTTCGTGTGTAATTATTTTGGGTTCCGGATTCCAGATCCCTGATTCCAAATTCCGGATTATAGACCAAGCCCTCGAATGCTAGCTAAAACAAACGCTAAAACGCTCACAACTCAACGCAATTTTTTAAAATTTCGTAAATATTCTTTATGTGAACTCTAATTTTAATCAAAACTTCAAACTATCATGTAAGATATTAAAAATCAAGAACAGCACGTACTGTACTGCTGGAGTAAACGAGAATAACTCGCATGATAACGGAACCAAAATGGGCGCCATCTTTTGTCTTTTGACTCTCTTGGGAAATGGATAGATATAACTAGCTAAAAACTAGTTTGAGCTGCGTCGGTGTTTCTAATGAAACAGTAATGATGAAAAGGTAAATTATACACCGTGAAAAGATGAAAAAACTTACTGACGTTTCGGACGCTAGTCCTTCGTCGGAGTAAAAGAGGAAATGCTTGCAGCCCATCAATTGAGAACAACTTACTTGATCCTGCTGCCGTCGATCTGATGAAATCTCACTCCCAGCCAAAGCAAAAGGTGTTGCGAAGGACAGTGGAGCTACATTTTATACGGTATTGATGCTGAAAAGTGTCGAATAAAAGAAAGGCGTTAACTTCTACCGATAGTCCTGCTGTTAAGGAACGAAAAATGAAGCAATTGTTCGTTTTGTGATAGAAGCATGAAATTCGGCACGTTTGTACATTTCCATGTGCTTAACAATTCTAGATATGGGGGCATTTCAAATTCGGCCACTAAACCCCTAAATGCGCATGTGCAAACTCCGCATTGCATGAAAATGAGGCTATATAGTAATTTCTTGATTTCTTATTCAGTAAAAGGCTAGTTTCTAATAAAAACAAATATTAACTGGTGTTCAGCTTACAAACAAACATTCAGGCAGATTTCCACTTATCACGTGACCTATCACGTGACTGGTCAATAGATTTTAATGATTTTTTAAGTTAGAAATCCTATCTAAAAGCTTAATTACATATGCAAGTCCAATGAAGTAAAACCCTATGGCTTTGTAGCTATTTTCATTAAAAAATACTAAAAATTATAACATTTACTGGAGAAAAAAACATATTCTTAAGTTTTTTTAACAAAAAGTGGTGCTCAGTCTCCTCGCGGTTTTCAAGATGGCGGCCAAGGTTTGTTGGAGTGCTTCTTCTTCTTTCTCTACAAAAACTGTAAGTATTCTACTTTTTTGTGTTTATTATCACATGAATTACATCCAAATCTACTTCTTAGTAGTTTCATTAGTAAAATAAGTGTTGATATGAATGGAAAGTATTTCAATTTCGAAGTTAATTCATAAATGAACTTTTGTTCTTAGTTCGTGCTTTGACAACCTTTCAAAAACAAAAAGTAAAGTACTATTATTATAGATTCAACTTTGATATATAACTATCAAGAGTTTTGGATTTTTGGTTGGGTTCAATGCCAATATTCTTGGGCTAAAATAAGGCGAATAGCACAAAGATTAATATAAATAGCTAGGACTTTTTATTGTGCAGTTAATGTTATTTTTTATCAATGAAAGGCTTTGTTTTTCTTAAATGCCGATCTCGATTAGCCTAAAATAAGGCAAATGACACAAAAAGTAATAAGAAAAGGTTAAAGACTTGAGGATTTGCATCAATTAATTCTGTTTGAATTGCTTTTCTTAGCCCTAATGCCCTCCTTTGTGAGTCATGGAAACGTTCATTGAAAATATCAACTGGAATCTTTGTGTTCTTTGTCAAAAAATATCAGAAGAATCACTACAGTGTCCTGCTAGATCGAAACGAGCTGACGTAGGCGTGGGCTATAAATCACTTGAAGAAAGTATACTGTCATTCAAAGAGCTAGCAGAAGTTCCTCTTAATGTAGATTCTGAAAAGCTTAACAACGGTTCAGATATAGCAAACACGCTTTCGATAAACCGGGCGTCCTGGCTCCAGCGTGCCCAGAAAAGGAAAAGTAATGATGAAAAATCATCTGTCCACAGTCCACTGAAAACACGACGGTCATGTTTATTGTCAAAACCGGAAGAAAACCGTTGCTTTTTTTGTGATGAAGTTGATAGCACCAGTAGTCTCCACGCAGCTTCAACGTTGAATGTAGATGGAAAGGTAAGGCGATGCGCAACACAACTTCAAGACCGCCGACTCCTGGCAAAACTTGCTGGTGGTGACATGATTTCACTTGAAGCTCATTACCATCTAAATTGTTTGGTTTCCCTGTACAACAAGGCAAGGCAGATAAATATGTCTATAAAAGATGAAAGTGACGAGCTTAGTTCACAGGGAGTAGCATTTGCTGAAATAGTCTCTTACATCGATGACTTTCTAGAAGCTCAGCACCCAAGTGTTCCAGTGCTAAAACTGGCAGACTTAGTTAGTATCTATTCTAGTAAACTAGAAGAGTTTGGATGCGAAACGGCAAGTCGAGTTAGTTCTACGAGACTTAAGGAAAGAATTCTTTCTGCATTCCCAGAGTTAACTGCTCATTCGCAAGGAAGAGATATCTTACTAATATCAAGTAGTGCTGTTGGGAATGCTATAAGAAAGGCCTACCAAGAAGATGTAGATGACCAGGCAGTGCACTTGGCTAAAGCGGCTAGAATAGTACGAAAAGATATCTTCAAGGATCTTCAATCTTTTAATGGAACATTTCCACCTAATTGTCAAAACAGCTCCGTTCCATCTTCTCTCAAGGTTCTTGTAAACATGATCCTAAGAGGTCCCAGTTCTGAAGAACACTACCAAGACAATATAACCGATCAAGCGTGTCTATCAATTTCACAGTTGCTGCTTTTCAATACTACTACTCGCGACAACAAAAAATCCACAGTATCTCGACATAACAGAGAAAGAGAATGCCCACTGCCAATATATGTTGGTCTAAAAATCCATGGCATGACCAGAGGAAGTACCCTGATTGATGCTCTCTTTAATCTGGGGCTGTGCATCTCCTATGACAGAATTCTAACTATATCAATCGATGTGGCCAACAGTGTCTGTGAAGGTTATGAAAGCGAGGGCGTTGTGTGTCCTCCTAAACTTCGAAATGGTGTATTCACCACTGCTGCAGTTGATAACATTGATCACAACCCGAGCTCAACCACCTCTCGAGATTCATTTCACGGCACAGCAATTTCTCTAGTACAACATGTAACTACAGACGTTCCTGGAACACCCCGTCAACAACCTTTGATTGATGCTACACCTCAAACAACAAAGAAAATCGCATCATTACCGTCACACTACACAGATGTGCAGCCAACTATGCTCAGCAGCAACGACAAATACGTGCCACCTTCAGATATGCAGATAATAAGAGATAATAATCCTCAAAATTATGGCTACACAAAAGAAGCAGAGTGGCTACAACATGTGGAAGCTCTTTGTAGAAAGGAGAAGCTAGATCGAAATGATGTGATTTCATGGGCTGCTTTTCATGCATCAAAAGCCCAACCAGCACAGCCTTCAAATTATGAGCCAGCTATTATTTCCTTGCTGCCTTTGTTTGAAAAAAATGCAGATTCTGCTGCAATGATATTGCATGCTCTGAATGTAATTCGATCAGCCGTTCACCATCTAAATCCTGGTCAAGTCCCTGTCATCGCTCTTGATCAGCCACTTTTTGCCATTGGGAAACAAATCCAATGGAACTGGCCCCAAACACACGGAGAAGATAAATTTGT
The DNA here is from genome assembly GCA_011057435.1 of Actinia equina. Classification (NCBI taxonomy): domain Eukaryota; kingdom Metazoa; phylum Cnidaria; class Anthozoa; order Actiniaria; family Actiniidae; genus Actinia; species Actinia equina. The sequence continues at coordinate 351,043 of WHPX01000639.1, forward strand.
TATTATGTTTGGTGGTTTACACATAGAGATGGCAGCTTATAGATTACTTGGAAAGTGGCTGGACAAGAGCGGTTGGACATCAGTCATGGCAATGGCAGAAGTCGCAACTCCAGGCGTCGCTGAGGCATTTATAACTGCAAACCACGTCACAAGGGCACGGCGGGCCCATCAAATCACTGCTGCAAGTCTTCACATCCTTCAGTTCCAAGCATACAGTAAATATCTTGAGCAAGACAGGTTGAATGAAAACCAAGAACCTCCAACCTTCCATCAGTGGAAGGAAAGCATGTCGTCAAAGCATCCTCAGTTTCTGTATTGGTCACAAGTTTTGGAACTTGAGCTTTGTTGTTTTCAAGTAGTCAAAGTTTTGCGAGAAAGTAACTTCAAACTTTACATCGAATCTCTGCTGAAGTTAACTCCATGGATGTTCGCTCTGGACCAAACCAACTACGCAAGGTGGCTTCCGATCCATATTCGTGGCATGCAAGAACTGAAAGACAAGCATCCAGATGTTTTCCACCAGTTCACAAATGGATCGTTTGTTGTGCACAAAACAAAACGGCCATTTTCTTCTATTGCACTAGACCAAGCCCACGAACAGGAAAATGCCTCAATCAAAGGGAAAGGCGGAGCTGTAGGACTTACAGAGTCACCAGCTGCATTAAGACGTTGGATGACAGCAGGTCCGGAGATTGCGAGAATGGTTACAGAGTTTGAAAGCACGGAAAACAGTGAAAGTAAAAAACATCATGAGCAAGATCAAGGATTCCAAGAGAGATTCAAGAAAGACATTCAAGCAGTCATTTCAACTTTTGAAGAGCTTGGAAACCCATTCAACGAAGATAGTGATGAGTTGATAGCAGTAGATACCAAAGATGTAATGTGCGACGCAGTTGTCCAAACAGTCAAAGATGTTGTCAAGATTGGACAGATGCAGTATGATTCTTATGTGCAGACAAGGTTGATTGTAAGATCTAAACCAATAACTGAGCCTATAAAGAAAAACAACTTGCCATTATTCCCTGACAACTTATCAACAAAAGAAAAGTCAAAGGAAAAAGCAAAAATTGCTGAGCTGAAGAGTGATTGTTCCCTGTTTTCGAGATTATATATTGCCTGCCAGCACAGAGATGGAGATCTTAATGAATTCTTCAGACATCAAAATCAGCCATGGCCACCATCACTTGCTGATGCAGGAAGACTTAGAAGAGGTCAGAAAGCCGACCTTATTAAATGTGTTGACAAATTTGGAGAAGAAACAAGAGCAACTCCAATCGTTGAGGCGAAAGTCTTTGATGGTGCTGTGATCGTTCAAATGCTTAGACCAGGGAGTTCAAGTACATTTCAAGAATACTTTGATATGGTTTTTAAGCCCTATGTAAAGAATCAACTGGAGTCTGCTAGACGAATTGATATCGTGTGGGATGTTTACAAGCAAGATTCACTTAAGAAAGGTAGGGTTCTTTGTATTTCATATATCAGTACTGTTACATTACCATGCATATTTTCTCAGTCTATTGTGTTCGTTCAGGAATGAGAGAAGAGAGAGGTAAAGGTGTACGCAGAAGGGTGTTACCATCTACTCGTATACCTAGTAATTGGCAGTCCTTCCTACGGGTAGACAGCAACAAAGAAGAGCTTTTTCGTTTCCTCGCTGTACAAGCTTCCGCAACAATTAGTGTACAAGATAAAGAACTTTACTGCACATTTGAAGAGAAAGTCCTGAGCTCACCAGAAAGGGACGATCTTTCCACTGTACAGCCATGCACACAAGAGGAAGCTGATAGTCGTATGGGGCTTCATGTTCTAGATATTTCTTTAAGAAGTCTTCAGAAGGTCATGATACGAACAAACGATACAGATGTCGTTGTGCTGGCTATTTCACTTTTCCATGTCATATCTGTTGAAGAACTGTGGATAGCATTTGGCACCGGAAAGAACTTCAGATACCTTGCAGTGCATAAGATTGCAATGGGGTTGGGCCAAAGTAGATCGAAAGTTCTCCCATTATTCCACGCCTTAACAGGGTGTGATACCGTTTCGTTTTTTGCTGGTAGAGGGAAGAAATCAGCTTGGGACGTTTGGAATGTCTTTCCTGAACTAACAAGTGCTCTTAACAACCTGAGTACACTAGCTGTGACTGTTGAAGATGTAAAGTCATCGATGGCTGTGATTGAAAGGTTTGTTGTCCTTTTGTATGATCGCACAAGTGTTTTGACTGATGTTGACAAAGCGAGACAAGAACTATTCACGAAGAAATCTAGAAGTATCGACGCAATCCCTCCGAGTAAAGCAGCATTGGAACAGCACCTTTCAAGAGCAGTTCACCAAAGTGTACACACATGGGGACAGATGTTAAGCACACGGCTTTCTATTCCAGATCCAGAATTATGGGGATGGGAGAAGAACCCTGATGGATGGAAACCTTGATGGACCACTCTTTCACAAGCAAAGGACACTTGTTATGAACTGGTCCATTGTGGGTGCCGGAAGGGATGTTCAGGCAGATGTAAATGTATGAAAGCCAATCTTCAGTGCACAGCGTTATGTTATTGTGGCGGCAACTGCAATAGTGTATGAGGTAATCACTTTTAAATTAGCTAGTTCAACTCAAATATAATTATACAGCAGGGGCGGATCCAGGAATTGAATAAAGGTGGGGCCGGAATGACCAAAACCTTCTAGAAAAGGGGGGCCGGAGAAATTTTGCCAAGTCAAAACCATCTATTTATGTGAGCGAAAGAGAGGGCCGCGGCCCCTTCGGCCCTCCCCTAAATCCGCCCCTGTACAGCCTCTATTGAATTTATTACATTTTAACTATGAATGTTAATTTATTTGTCAGTCATGTGATAAGTCACATCATGATATCTTGTTAATAAACCTATATGTTTAAGCATTTAGTTCTCATAAAAGCGGAATCGCAAAGTTACATTTGTTTTTTTTTTGCAAAAAAAAAAAAAAAGAAAAAAAAAAGGCTTAAACATATAAGCCCTTTTACGGTTTAAGAATCGTCTTCAGTGCGCATGCGATTTTATCCCGAATTTCACAACTTCTTTTGTTTAATTAGGAACAAAAGAAGGTTAAACAAAAGAAGTTGTAAAATTCGGGATAAAATCGCATGCGCACTGAAGACGATTCTTAAACCGTAAAAGGGCTTATACAGAACTCCAGAATGTTTTAAGTAGCCTCGTTTTCATGCAATGCGGAGTTTGCACATGCGCATTTAGGGGTTTAGTGGCCGAATTTGAAATGCCCCCATATCTAGAATTGTTAAGCACATGGAAATGTACAAATTTGCCAAGTTTCATGCTTCTATCACAAAACGAACAATTCCTATATTTCTAACTTAAAAAATCATTAAAATCTATTGGCCAGTCACGTGATAGGTCACGTGATAAGTGGAAATCTGCCTGAATGTTTGTTTGTAAGCTGAACACCAATTAATATTTGTTTTTATTAGAAACTAGCCTTTTACTGAATAAAAAATCAAGAAATTACTATATAGCCTCATCTTAATGCAATGCAGAATTCGCGCATGCGCATTTAGGGGTTTGGAGGCCGAATTTGAAATGCCCCCATATCTAGAATTGTTAAGCACATGGAAATGTACAAATGTGCCAAGTTTCATGCTTCTATCTCAAAACGAACAATTTTCCCTCTTAACAGCAGTACTACGAGAAGAATCGAACTTGCAAATTCTATGTATACCACAGGCAACCCAAGTAGAAATAGTTTAGTTTTGGATTGGGAGGGAGGGGTAGCTGGGTAGGAGGGAAGAGGAAGAATTTGGTGCACTCCATTTTCGATTAAAATCAAGCAGCATAGCAAATTAATCATTCGGCTAAAGAATGCCCATCTAAGCCAGACAACTTTTTTCACTTGATGGAGAAGGTCAATATAAACTCCAACTCATTTTTCCGACACCCTCGACTCTTTAGTCCACGAGTCAGTATGCGACCGTAAGATTGCGATTTGTCCAATGGGAGCCGAGAAACCAGTTTGAACGAGGCTAGCTCGATTTCCAAGCTGGTACAAATGCCAAGGGCCCAGTTGCATAAAGCTCTCTTAAGATTAACTATGCTTAAGATAAAAAAGCTTAAAAACACTCGTAAGTATTGTCTTAGTACAATGGCCTACTGTTTTGGGACAATAAGCTGTCCAAAATGCTGCTGCTCGTCTCAAAACCCTATCGCGCAAACATGATCACATAACTCCTGTCCTCATTGATTTACACTGGCTTCCTGTGGCTGAAAGGATCAAGTTTAAAATAATTTTGCTTACCTTCAAAGCCCTGCATAATCTCTCTCCTGTCTACATCCAAGGTCACATCTCTACCTACAAACCTTCACGCAATCTTCGATCGTCTTCTTATCTGGCTCTAAACTTCAAGTCCTACAATCTTCAATCTTATGGTCTACTTTTACTATTGCTGCCCCTAAACTTTGGAACATGCTCCCGTCATCAATAAGAAACACTACTAATTTGGCTTCATTCAAATCGCAACTTAAGACTCAAGTTATTTATTCAAATTAGCTTTCAAAACATAGTTTTTGCTTTAACATTTTTCATCATCATTTATTTTCAATGCGCTTAGAACAGATTTGTATAAGCGCTTTACAAGTTTTTATATATTATTATTATTATTAATACTTATGGATACTCTTATCTTGAGAGAGCTTTATGCAACCGGGCCCAGGCCCCGAACAATGATAGCCTGATGCATAGAGTTTAACAGTGAAAACGCCCACGATCAGCTCAACGAATGCCCAGGCTCCAAGCAATGAATGATAGTCGGCTTCGCCTCGTGAAACATCGAGACTCTCGTGAAAACAAAACTATTTCACAAGAAATTCAGATAAGAAATATCTAAAACATATCTGCAAAATTTATTAATACATTGTCTTGTATACAGTTTTCAGATATCTTGCATTAGGTACTGGTCATATGTAACTACTAACAACACTACAACAACATAATCACACAAATTAATTCACAGGTTTCGTCAATTATATATGTATACCTTTCCATGACAAATAACTAACATACTTGTTTGCTGCCCAACCCTGAGAACAATACTGCAGGTTTAACTAGGTATAAAAGCACATGATTTAACCAAAAAAATTAGGGCTTAAGAGTGAATGTCAGTAAAAATCAAACAAAATTTGAAAATTCGCGGACACGGCCAGAAAATCGATTGGGCTTACATTTTGTCTATTGATAGGACTGGATGAGTAGGTAAAGGGAATGGGAGGGATTTGATCAAATATCTATTTTTTTGAAAAATTACGAGCAAAAACGATTTCAGCCTGACTTTCGCTCAATCCGACCCACGCGACCTCGGTATTTAGGCGTTTTATAAGTGTTCTGTACAAACGCTAAAACAAAAGCAAATTTATTTATTGATCGTATCTATGTTAATTGGACCTAGTACAATCAAGATTTAGTAATTTTAACAGATATGAATTATTTTTGAGAAGAACGGAGGCCTTTTAAAATGACGACATGCATAGAGTAATAAATTCACCTGTAAACCACCTATCATTCGAGCAAAGAATAATGTATGTGGTATTTTATCAAAACTCTCAATATTTTCACCAGATATCCTCGAAAGGAAGTTCTTTAAGCTACATTAAAAAAATTCCGGGCTCTTTTTGATTTTGGCAGCATACGCGCCCTTTAAGTTTCGAAAATATTGAGTCTTACTCCACACACTGAAATCGACAACAAACTGCATGCGCGAAAGAGGAAGTCAAATAATTTTTTTTCTAGACCGAAAAAATACTTAAAAGTACTCCTTAATACCTTAAAACGATTCCTTGGTATGTCTAGCTATTTTATATTTAATTAGTTAAAACATTTTGGGAGACAAACTGGAGTTTGAAATCCGCGTTCGGCCCGACTTTTCGATAGCTAACTAAGTAGGCCTTGGTTCTGAAATGGCACTTCGGTTGTGCTATAATACTAAATGAAAATAATTTATATTCAAGCGTTAAGTCAAAAGTAAAAGCAACTTTTAACAAATATTATTTCAGTGTCGTTTGAAGGAACCTTGCAGAGAATTTTCACCATATGACTTTTGATAAAATGCCAGTAATAATAACTTGTAGATTTCCAATTACCTTCATGAATATTTAAATTCAAATTCCCTCTGATCACGTTCACGTTGGTCGTCTTACAAACAAGATGTCGTGTTCCTTCAAGATCATATGCGGAGGAGAATGCGGCTCAGAAAATCGTGGGAGAAAAGCTGAGACCGTCATTCCATTAGTGTCTTGCTGTAAAGAAATAGCGAATCATAAGAAATCGCTCGATTTTTTCGGTATAGAGACTGAGGTGGACCTCATACTTGCTCGATGTGGAATTTTCAATTCATCGCGTTCAAATAATCAAGAGATGACTATTTGTCCATCACATCGATCAAGGCTAGGAATTGGTTGGAGAAGGACAAGGAAGTCATGCTGTATGCCCCCCTCGATTTCCAAACACTCAAGAGATTCAAGACGTGCTCCAATGGCACAAAGGGGAATCAATTTCTTTCAGTCTCGCAAAATAATGGAGATAACAACGGAGCTTATCCCTGTTGGTTCTGGTAAGCAATGAAAAACTAATATACTTATAATATGTTATAATTTGTTGCTGTTATGAAATGTTTACTGCTCTTATAGTGTTGGCTTGTTAGGCGATGGTATATACTGATTTAAGTCAATGGTTAATGAGTTACTAAGTGTTCATGATAGGGGTATCTCTCAATAAATTTGTGATTGTTGAGACTTTGCTGGGCCTTTTGCAACAACAGCTCACGTGACCTTAACTCCCGTAAAAAGAGACGTTGAGTCAAAATAAACATCAGCAATGGAAAAACACCTCAATATTAGCAAGATGGCAAAGTTTCACCTTATAACATGTAACACAGGAGAAATGGCAATTTATTGCCATTTCTCTTATAATCATCGTTATGAGCTAAAACGTTTGCCCTTTTACTGTAATAATATCGAGGTGCTCTTTTCATTTCTGATGTTGAGTTTGACGCAACTGTTCATTTTAAGGGGGTAGGGTCACGTGACCTGTTGTTGTAAAAGGCCCATTGTCTCAGCTCTCCCACACAGTCAATAGCTGTCATTACGGTTGCAATGACTCATTATGCATTGTATCGACCCAGTAGTCTCGCTTGAATGATCCTTAAAACAAATAAGGTTATCATTAAGGTTATGCGGGGTCAACTGTAATTACAGCTAGTGATTACCAAACTATAAGACCTTGGTACTAAGGACCCCTAGAAATTTTGTTTCATTCGCATAAATTTATTCTGAATGCCAGAATACGCGTAGGGGATCTATTGTGTAAACCAACATGGCTGTCGCGTGAAAAAGGCCCATACTGGGCCGGACATACGTTTCTTTGTTCTGACTTTAAAAATCCGTACAGTCACGTGGGTTTCCATGAAGATTTGCGCATGCAAGTTCCGTAGAAGTCGGTTATAAATTTGCTTATAGGTATATTTCCCTACTTGTCGATAGGAATTTGTCCAAAATGCCGTATGTGGCTGGATAAACTACGGACTGAAGAGTTAGAAAAGTCTGAGGTAGACGTGACGGAGTATATAGAAGAAATGACAACTAATATGGAATCCCTGAAACTGGTGAGTGAGAAAGATTTTAGATTTTCAGTCTTGAATAACGTTATTGATTCGAATGTTTTTTTCTTATTTGTTATCACACTGATTTGGAATTGCTTTTTTTCACAGACTCGTGTAACACCAGATTCACCAATTACTCCAAAGTGTAGAAGAGAAAGCGTATATGTGCCTTCTCGAGAAGAAGAGGAAGAGTTAGATGAAAGCGTCGAAGCTTCTAAATGTGACGATAATGTTAATGATGATGATGATGAGCCCCGTCGACAGCTCAATGGTTTCTTACAGCTTCGAGATATAAGTCCAATTCGCGTTTCCCTATCAGTACCCTGGAATAAAGCCCATGAAAGAACGAAGCGACGTACGTAAGAAAAGCGAAGCAATGTATTTCTGCTGTGTTAGATGTCCTTACTCCGGAAGATTCCATAAGCCTTTGGAGGGCGTTGTATGAAAATAACAATGTGGGCAAAGATGAAGAAGAGTTCGCACCCAAAGGTGATAAAGAACTAGAACTGCTCCAAGCCTATGCTGAAAGTTATGCAATAGCACAGCATTGGAGCACGCGGCGACAAATTCTGTCGATGATGGCTGACAAAATTACCTTCAAAGAACTTAAGCAACTTATTCCTATGCTGATCCGATATCGTTACAACATAGCTCGTCGGCACAGACTGTTACATGGCCGAGCAGCACCACTTCCAAGTTGGGAAAATAAAAGAATGAGAATTGATCCATCTCAGTTAGAGCATTTTGTTTCTTTCATTACAAGCCCTCTCGCTATCCAGGATGTTCCTTTTGGAGAAAGGCTTCTAAAATTATCTACTGGTGAGATCGTCAAAACTCCCAACGTCATCAGGACAATGATACCAGAACGTGTTGTGCAGCAGTATGAGCAATACTGTAAGGAAACAGCCTTTAAGCCCATGAGCAAGCGAACACTACAGAGAGTATTGACCGTTTGTTCTGCTTCTACTCGTACATCTCTCCAAGGACTTGATAATTTTTCAGCACAGGGAAGTGACGCCTTTGACGAGCTTGACAGCCTTGTTGACAAACTAATTGATTGTGGAAAAACTCAAACTTGGGGCAGAGACATCAAGCAACAATTACGATCATCACAACAGTACCTGAAGGGTGATTATAAGGTTGGTATCTACCGAATAGAGTAGCATTCGTTGCCTCTGTAAATTTACTAATTTAATCAATTGATCCGTTTAATATCTTTTTTTAGTTGCATGTTGCTGAATCGTCGACCATTTCAGATCATTGTCGCGTTTATGCGCTTAGTGACCCAAACGACGCAGACTTTAAAGGTGATTGTGACCATCTCCACCTTGATTCATGTGCGCAATGCTCTCAGTTGAATAACGTATTTCGCATCTTGGAAAATGAATGCGCCACTACATCATGTAGTGATGGAGAAGAGAAAAGTGACATGGTGTATGTGCTCCAACGCGCTAAAGATGCTATCTTGTCCTGGAAAGCCCATCTATTGCGATCTGTCCACCAAGATGAGGCAAAGCATTCCGTCCTAAACAAACTTGATACAAGACTGGGCAATGAAGTATATACCACGGAAATTCAGAGAAGCCCAGTCTGACTGGTTTGCCAAGCGTGGTCTCCCATGGCACATTACGGTTGCTGTTCGGAAGTCACGAGATAACAAGCACCTTGAGTCTACAACCATTGTTCATGTGTTTCAAAGCTGTACACAAGACAGCAGCACGGTGTCTGGCATAATGGTAGATTGTCTTCGTTTGCTGAAAAAGGAAATGCCTTACCTGGAAAAAGCGTACTATAAACAAGACAACGCTGGCTGTTATCATAGCGGAAACTCCATTATATCTGCTAAGCTGGCCGGTGATGTTGCTGGCGTGACTATAATAAGGAATGACTTTTCGGATCCCCAGGGAGGAAAGGGGGTGTGCGACCGCCAAGCAGCCACGATTAAGGGGGCCATTGGAAGGTATGTAAATGAAGGCCATGATGTAAACAACGCTTTACAGTTCAAAACTGGTATTGAATCAGGACAAGGACTAACTGGAGTTAAGGCCACCTATGTTGCTGCTACAACTGCTAGCACACTTTCGTTGAAGTGGGATGGTATAAGCCTGCTAAATTACTTTGAATACGAAATGAATGGTATTCGAGTATGGAGAGCATTCAATGTTGGTCCAGGGCGATTAGTGCCTTGGGATACCTTTGGCGTATCCACTGAAAAACTCGGTGCTTTAGAAATCCTGAATTCACCATCTTTGGCATCTGACCCCGCCTTTCGAGTTGTCAGACACCGATACACCAAGAAAACTTCGAATGCAATTCAGTTAGGTGAAAATGAGCGGGAAGGAGAAAAGGAAAAAGCAGAAGGAGAAGGACAGGAAGAAGAAGATGAGGAAGAAGAAGAAGAAGAAGAAGAATTTGATGATGATGATGATAATGATGAAGCCATGTTATTTACGTGTCCAGAAGAAGGTTGTATAAAAGCATACAGCAGATTTTCTTCTCTTCAATATCATCTTGATACAGGAAGGCACAAACGAATGCCTGAGCACGAAACCCTATACGATAAAGCAATTAAAGAATACGCCTTTAAACTGACAGAGGGAGCTACTCGAGTTCCAGACATTCAATGTGAAGCGGTTGGTGGGAAGGAAGATTTAACTGCTCTTCCAATGGGCTGGGCCCTCAAGTCTGCGAAGAAAAAGAAGCGTTTCACATCAAAGCAGACTGCCTTCTTAACTGAGCAGTTTCAAATAGGAGAAGTCAGCGGAAGAAAAGTAGATCCCCAAGAAGTTTCCAAGGCAATGGCTGTAACCCGACATACCGATGGAGCCCGATTATTTCCCCCAGATGAAGTGCTTACTAAACAGCAAATATCCGGTTTCTTTAGTCGTCTCTCTGCAAAGAAGCGTCTCAATTGCCCAGTTGTATTGGGAAATGACGATGAAGATATATATGCAGCAGAAACTGAGACACAATTTTCCACCTTGTGTGCCAATGTAATGATGGCGGTGCAGTTAAGTCACCCGATTATATGCTTCGATTTCAATATCTGTGATATGGTTCAGAATAACAAGTTATCAAAACTATGTGTAGAGGAGTTGAGGAACGTTTGCATCGAGCTTGGAGATGATGTTGAAGACCTTTCCCAAAGAAGGAAAAAGCCCTACATTGAACGAATAAACAACATTGTGAAAAACTGTTGTTCATGTACTGCGTAAAGTCTGCATTCTATTCAATCCGCACAATAGTGTTCTATGCTCGACGGCGTGTAAAAAATCGGGAGTTCATGAAGAATGGATTATGAAGCGGCTTGATCGTACTGAAACAAGACATCAAAAAGTTTGGATAAAATCATGGAATCAGGAAGAGAATACTGAATCCGTACGTATCCGTACTGAATGCTGAATAAATACGTAATAAGGAATTTGAATTTAAATATTCATGAAGGTAATTGGAAATCTACAAGTTATTATTACTGGCATTTTATCAAAAGTCATATGGTGAAAATTCTCTGCAAGGTTCCTTCAAACGACACTGAAATAATATTTGTTAAAAGTTGCTTTTACTTTTGACTTAACGCTTGAATATAAATTATTTTCATTTAGTATTATAGCACAACCGAAGTGCCATTTCAGAACCAAGGCCTACTTAGTTAGCTATCGAAAAGTCGGGCCGAACGCGGATTTCAAACTCCAGTTTGTCTCCCAAAATGTTTTAACTAATTAAATATAAAATAGCTAGACATACCAAGGAATCGTTTTAAGGTATTAAGGAGTACTTTTAAGTATTTTTTCGGTCTAGAAAAAAAATTATTTGACTTCCTCTTTCGCGCATGCAGTTTGTTGTCGATTTCAGTGTGTGGAGTAAGACTCAATATTTTCGAAACTTAAAGGGCGCGTATGCTGCCAAAATCAAAAAGAGCCCGGAATTTTTTTAATGTAGCTTAAAGAACTTCCTTTCGAGGATATCTGGTGAAAATATTGAGAGTTTTGATAAAATACCACATACATTATTCTTTGCTCGAATGATAGGTGGTTTACAGGTGAATTTATTACTCTATGCATGTCGTCATTTTAAAAGGCCTCCGTTCTTTAAAATTATTTAAAATAAATTTTAAAATTACTAAATCTTGATTGTACTAGGTCCAATTAACATAGATACGATCAATAAATAAATTTGCTTTTGTTTTAGCGTTTGTACAGAACACTTATAAAACGCCTAAATACCGAGGTCGCGTGGGTCGGATTGAGCGAAAGTCAGGCTGAAATCGTTTTTGCTCGTAATTTTTCAAAAAAATAGATATTTGATCAAATCCCTCCCATTCCCTTTACCTACTCATCCAGTCCTATCAATAGACAAAATGTAAGCCCAATCGATTTTCTGGCCGTGTCCGCGAATTTTCAAATTTTGTTTGATTTTTACTGACATTCACTCTTAAAAGTTCTGAACTGGTGCCATTAATCACTGAGTAAAGAGAAACTTAGCAGAAGATAGAGGAACAAGCATAACTTTTCAAAGGCTTTACCAGGTTGGGCTATGTTTTAAACAAGATCTTAGAATAACAACGTTCACCCTCTTGATTCAATTCTCTACTCCTTACAATAACTGGTTAGAGGAGATGCATTCGAGTGGCCTTTTAATTATACACTAGTAATAGAGTAAAAAAGAATTTGCGTGAGCAGGAAACAATACAACAAATTCGTTGCCTTACTGTACTAAGTTGTAATTACCGTTACCGTACTTGAAAAACGATACGGCACCGTTCACAAGTATGCAGATCACATTTTCGAATTAGCGTTTATTTTTTTCCGTTTTCAAGAAAAATCTTGTCCAAGGAGTAGCGTTTTCGGATCGTTTACGCCCGTTCACACGTATTTTTTTGGAAATGATTCATGTTCAAGTGGCGTATTCACCGGCATATGTGTGGACGAAAGGCGAATCCATAAAGATAGAAATTTATTTTCAAAAATATCCATGTGCATGGGCGGGATCCAAAAAGCCATTTCAATGTTTTGGCATGTCGTACCGTGTGTAGCAAGTCAACCCTGAATGCTTCCTACTCATACAACAACTGCTATGTACTATCTATGAATTGCTGGAGAGATTTTAAAGATATAGAATGATTTATTGACCAATACCAACGCTTGACTATCAACGCGACACACTGGTAATTCCCTTAACACTTATGAATAGCAAAAAATGTTTGGGTTCGTAAAAAAAGTCAACCCCGATTCCCAGTGAGTCATGAAAACTATATTTAATATAGAAACATCATTTTTCAATTACGATAAAAATCAAAATATATACCCAGAAAACCCTTCATCAAACATCCAGTTAATCTCTCCTTCCGTTTACCATTTATTCAAATGGTAATGAGGTTATAATGAAAGGAATAATTTGACAAACTTTTATCAATCCTGATAGTTTAATCTTCAGACATAGATGTACTACGGCCAGTTGATCCAACTGAGCTGGTTCTAGACATGGAGCGGGTCCTTAATGTAGGAACTGAAAATTGAAATAAAGGCATTCGATAATGAAGAAATAGAAAACGCGCGCGCGTGCTGTGTGCAGTTACAAAGCACGCGTGGCTGCCAATCCCCAAGTGCTTTATAACTCCTAAACGCACAGCACGAAATTTTTTTATTTCTTTTTTAAAATACAAATTACACTGAATTCTCGACTTTCACTTCCCCATAATCCTTTACGTCTTGGGGGGATGTGAAAGCCTCTATAAATCTTTATTTTTTTCTTACCTAATCCAAGGCCTTGTATGAAAAGAAGCAGTCCCTCTGCCATGGTGTTAGGCTGTTAAGAAAAACATTATACATCAAGACCTCTTTTACATGTACCTGAAGCAGGACAGCTTGGTCAAGGCAGCTGTTCTGTATTATCAAGATCATTTTTTTATGATGATGAACCAGTATTCGGAAATAGTGTTCTTGACTGACATGAATAATTATTATGTATTAGGTTAAGGCAATTTATGACGCGGGGAGTTGTTGCCCAATTCTCCCGACCCAAGGGCTCATGTTTAATGCGCTCCAAGGTGCGCCCTCTATTCCCCAGTGTTCTTACCAGAAATTTCTTTCGGGGGGGGGGGGGGGGGGGGGGGGTCAAAGTGCCCAAAATTTAGGGGCCATTTAGAAAACTGGATGGGCCATTTCAGAGATCTTAAAACAAAGAATATTAAGTTTTTTTTGCCAGTAACTCTGTTGCAAATCTAATTAAAAAAAAATTAATTATTTATTTTATTAATTTATTTTATAAGTTTTTATACTATTTTATATCTATTCATATATTATCTATTTATTTATGTCGATGTGATGCGTTAAATACGTTATCAATTAATAAAGTGGAAGAAGAAAGAGGCTGGACCACTGTAACAGGTTCGTTTAATGTATAATGCGACTGTTATTATTTCAAAAGTACTCTAAATCTTTTTAAATTATCAGGAAGTATTCTTTGGATAATTCATGCGCCCTTGGGGGCGCGTAGATTTGAAATTTGTGCGCCATGCCCGATTCCCGCAATGGCGCGGCATGGTAAAAACACTGAAATTGTCTTTCTCTTACTAACAGTGCTCCATTTTACTGGTATGTAAAGCTAATTAAAGCTACACAGAAAAGAGAGAAGTCGAAACAGACGTGGAGTTCCTGAAGAGCGAACTATGGACCTCTAGCTCTGAAGGCCGTGCGCTAACCAACTAGCTACGCCTGCTCCTGCTAGGGTGCTAATTTGTTTGATTACTGGTTGACAAAACAGCAAAGTAGCCGATGATTTTGCAACAGTTTGTTTTAAGGCTATCTGTAAGAGAAGACATTTGCATAATGTTTCTTGTCTTTGGATATAGGATGTTCTTACTAACCTTCTCCTCAAGGACACTTGCTCCACAATCTGGTTTTAGAATACTGTACTTTTTCCTATCACATTCACTCAGAATACCAAAGAATTGTTCCTACAATAAAGTAGTTCAAATACAACCAGGTTAGTTTTAAATAAAAGCTAAAAAATAAAAATAAAGGAAAAATAAGGAAAAATAAGAAAAAATATAAAATAATAAAATAGAATACAATAGAATACAATAAAATAGAATATTAGTCTCCCTTGATTTGATAAATCTTTGATTTCCACTCTTCAAAAGCCAACACTCTAAATTCCAATTTGATGATCTGTGAGTTAGTGGCCATGGTTGTTTAAGGGTTCGATCTGTTTAGAACTGCTGTTTCTGCATTTCCAGAACGGCCCAGTTTCAGTACCATACAGGTACTGGTTGTAATACAATCTGTGAGTTACTGTAGCTGTGCCTTTTAATCGGCCAAGAGCTTGTTTTGGGTTCCCTAACTAGGATTTGGACTAAAATTGATGGTTAATTCATGGATGACCACACGAAGCCCAACTTACACTTAGTTCCTTGTGTAGCGAATGTTCTCCTGTTACAACCATTACGTAAGCTGTGGTTCTGTTAACGACAATATCAACTTTTAAAAACTTATACAAACTACATACTTAGCAATAGGCCATTTGCATTATGGCGTCATTTTACTACCACTACCAAAATGCTTCGTGAATTTTCTTTCTTATTCAAATTTGTAGTTCCTCATTGGAATAGTGAGACAATTGGTGCTAATTTAATGAACAAAAGACAGTGTGCAATGGAGTCTGGTAGTGGTATTAAATGACGCCATAATGCAAATGGCCTATTATTCGCCGAAGGCGAAGTGAATATCGGGGAATATCGGGGAGTCTTCGAGCGGCGAGGTAAATATTCTCCATATTCACTGAGCCTGAGGTGAATAATTGTTTTAGCATATACCAACTTGTGTACAGAGTAACTTATTTTTATATACAATAATTCAATAAAAACAAACAAACAGAAACTTGCAGTTCGCGTGACAAATTCACACAAAACTTTGAACAAAATATTTAGACCATACTATTGATAGGAATGGGATCTACTTTCATTTTTTCCAAAACGATTGCCGGCAGATGCCATTTTTGTTGCAGACTCAATATTCCGAGATTCCTAAGAACGTGCGCCCTCATTGGTTAATTGGAGGTGAATATTGTACGATATTCACCTCCAATTAACCAATGAGGGCGCGCGTTCTTAGGAAGTACACAGGTTGTTTATGGTAATGAATATTATTCTACGTCTGCACACAGTGTAAAGAACACATGATCAAAGTACTTACGAGATAGTCTTGTTCTTTACACATGCTTTTGCTTCTTTGATGATGTCAATACGCCTTAAAAATAAATCATGTTAAAAACACATAGTCAATAGAGGCCTTACACCATCACGTGATAGCAGCCATGACAGGTGGCACAGTGATAAAGTCCTTCTCCCCTGGGAAACTGAAATCTTTCTCAATTCTTTTGTTCCAGTTTTTATCAGCAATGAAACATTCCATCTACGCATAATAGTTTGCCATTTCAGATCACATTAGATTATTAGATCAATTGTATGAAAGTCATGCTCATTTTAGTAACGATGTAAGGCGTTTGTTCTGAGTCATGGGGGGCTCCGTGCCAGCTTCACCCTGGGTTTTCCGGGTTGCGGCCTGAGGACTTGGAGTGGAGCTGTGCTGCGGTGCTCTTGGCTTGGAAGAAACATCTTACGTTATTTTTTTTATTTTTTTTATTAGAGATTCCTTAATTTTATTTATTTTTTATTCACGTTTAGTTTGTTGTTAAATTTTGTTTATTCATTTTCATTTTTATAATTTTCAGAGAGCCACTGGGTTTTCAGTACGATGTGTACGATTGTAACTGTTGTGTGTCCCCTCTTTAAATAAAGATTTATTATTATTATTATTACTATTATTACTATTATTATTATTACTATTATTACTATTATTATTACTATTATTATTACTATTATTACTATTATTACTATTATTATTACTATTACTATTACTATTACTCTTACTCTTACTCTTACTCTTACTCTTACTATTACTATTACTATTACTATTACTACTATTATTATTATTATTATTATTATTATTATTATTATGTCATTCTCCTGAGGATAGAATTCTTTGTTTTATTGGTATCCATATTTGTGTCTATTCTGATGCATAAGAATACCAGTCGTTTCGCTACCACGCACTTTCGCTACCGTCGGTTCGCTACCATACAGGGTCCTTTCGCTACCATCATGAAGTCTTTTCGCTACCATTGGAAATTACCAAAACAAAACTTCGATGAGACTTGTAAAAAAGAATCATAGTCTGTTGAAAGACATTTGCATATGGTTTTGAAGCATATTTGGAGCGATCATTTCACGATGCGATCAGTGAAAGTGAAGATCTAAACGCGACCAAGGACAGAGTTCACTTAGATACCATTTCGAGTCCGTTTCTACCAACTTATGACTCGGATGACTTTATTTCCCCATACTCTAATCTATGAAATGTGTGTTTTGGGTAGCTTTATTATCGAATGTTTAGAACATATTTATTGCTTCTGGCTTGCCAAGGTTCGAGCGAGAAAACCAAAATACCTTTACGTTCGACAAGCGACGCCATATTGTTTTCGTGTTATCAACAATCTTCCTAGTCGTTTACTGACGCTTTCTTTACCTAGAATCCATTAGACATTATTCTTTTCACTAATAACGTTAAAGCCGGGAAAAGATATGGTGCTTTGAGGTGGGAGATGTCGTGAGTTGCTGAATCTGACATCTACGAAAAATATGATTTAGACAAGCTCACGAAAACAATATGGCGTCGTTTGACGATCGATGTTTCGCGGAAGGTATTTTGGTTTTTCTCGCTCGAACCTTGGCAAGTTAAAAAATGATAAAGAATAATAAAGCTACCCAAAACACACATTTCATAGATTAGAGTATGGGGAAATAAAGTCATCCGAGTCATAAGTTGGTAGAAACGGACTCGAAATGGTATCTAAGTGAACTCTGTCCTTGGTCGCGTTTAGATCTTCACTTTCACTGATCGTATCGTGAAATGATCGCTCCAAATATGCTTCAAAACCATATACAAATGTTTTTCAACAGACTATGATTCTTTTTTACAAGTCTCATCGAAGTTTTGTTTTGGTAATTTCCAATGGTAGCGAAAGGACTTCATGATGGTAGCGAAAGGACTCTGGGTGGTAGCGAAAGCACTGGTAGCGAAAGTGCGTGGTAGCGAAACGACTGGTTACCATGCAGAACCATTAAACGAATAACTAATTCTCTAGGGAATAACATGTGATCTGAAATGTGACTTTGCACCATCACGTGATGGCAGCCATGGTAGCAGGCACAATAAAAGAGTCTGTTCCCTCTGGGAAACTGAATAGACCATATTTAAGTTCCAAATTACCGCTGTGTTTCTTGATCACAGACTCTTTTACACAAGCTTAGCCTTGATTTTGTGTAGAATATTTACATGTTCCAGTGAAGGTCGGGGGTATTTGTATTATAAGTGTTTGTATTGTTTAAGTTGTACATTCTTTATTTTACCGTTGGTATTTGTGAATATTTAGACACTGATACGAGGCTAAGCCTGAATAATGAGTCTGTAATCAAGGAACTCAGCGGTAATTTGACCTCAAAAAAGGTCTTATCTTTATCATGTTAATCAGATTAGACCAGATTCAATAGACCTATCCTGAATTTGCTTCACTGGTCACGAAACAATAGTTTCAAGTCGAGGTTGAACTTGATGAATGAAAGAATCCAGTTCAATCTTGACTTCAAACCATTGCTTCGTGGTCAGTCAAGCGATAGGTCTATTGTTCCTGCCTCATGTCAATACTGCCATCACATGATGGTGCAAAGTCTCTACAGGAAGTCAGTTAATCTATCAAATAATACATAAAGCTATGGCAATACACTGAACAAACAGTTCTGACTTAGCCATAACAGAATAGCTGTCTATTTTGTACTCACTCCATGTATGACTTTAGGAAAGCAGCCAGATTGTGTGGGTTAATATTGGCCTTCATCTCCTCAATAAAGTTTTTCACAAGTTCTGCATCAGGTTTGCCAGTTTTCTATGACAGAAACAATGTAGGGAACAAATGGTATCAGAATCAAATTTTTTTATTTTTTATTTTTTTCAGTTATGTTATAAAAGCAAGAGTCAATGCTTAGTTGTTCATATATCCAGTTCTGGATGCACTTGGGAGATCAAACTCAAGCACTCAAAAAGCTGCAGTTTCACTCTACTACGCCTTGCGCAACTCTTATGCATCTTTCATGCTTGACAACCTCCCTGTATCCGGAAATGGATATATGCATGCTAAGCATTGACCATTAGAAAAAGATGTTTAGTGCTATTTAGTTTAAGTGCTATTTAGTTTTTACAGTATTTAAGCAGGGTATTCACTTCAGCAACAAAAGTACTGCTAATCAACATGGTTTGCACTCTAGTAAAAAGAAGACTTTAGTTTACAGATTAAAGGCCAGGGCTGTCAATACATTTTTTTGGTAGGCAGTTATGAAATTAAGATAGGCGATAAACCAGAAATCACTGGCGCATGTAATCAAAACATACTTGTTACCAGTCTCACTCTTCTCACAAAAATTCAAGATGGCAGACAATCATCGTAGTTTTGATTGTGTTGCAGTTTTTGTAGTATAGCAACAAAAATTGGGTTAAAATTTATTAAATGAACTTTAAAGAACTTTAATCAAAATTTACATTTACATTGGGAGGTGGCTAAGTAGGTGGTCGAAAACCCTGAAAGGCACAAGCCTACTGCAATGAAATAGACCAGGTACCTACCCTTTCAAAGTGATGCCACATGAGATAGTTATTTGTACTGTCGGTAAATCCCTTGGCGTGCAGCTGCCAAGACTTCATCTGAAGTGAAATATAAAAATACTTGAATTAATTGGAAAGGCTTTTTTAACATATCTTTAATCGTTTTCAACTTGCGCACTTGCTCTCATTTTTTTTGTTTTGATCACTAAAAAAACCCAGAAAGAGCGCAGGCATGGAAATTGATGACGCATAGGAGTACAGTAAAGAGAAATTTAAACTGCATCCGGTTACTAAAAATAGCCCAATGGGGAATTTATATGGCATGCCCTTAAATTTTTTAAAAATTATCAGTATTATTTAAACATATAAATTCTTCAAAAATAGCCCAATGGGGAATTTACATGGCATGCCCTTAAATTGTTAAAAAATTATTATTACTTAAACATATAAATTCTTTAATATGCTCCAAGAGCTCTCATTCAAGCTCATCTAGGAAGTTTACTTAATAAAATATTTACACATTTGGATGTGGAGAAAACACACACACACACACACACAAATACTATGCTTAATGCATTAATGCTTAATGCCCTTAATTATGAGGTTTCTTTTTCTTTTTTATGCTCTCTTGATAAAATAAATAAATAATAAATACTAAAACATTGAGAAAAATATCTAGTTTCAGGGTTGTCAATAAAATTTTTGGCAGGCGGTATTGAAATTGAAATAGGTGGTAAACCAGAAATCACTGGTCCATTAATCAAGGCAAACATGCACCAGTCTCACTCTTCTCACAAAAATTCAAGATGGCAGACAATGTAGTTTTGATTATGTTGCAGCTTTCGTACTACAGCAACAAAGATTGGGTTAAAAAAGTTGTATTCACACATTTTTCTAGTTTACAGAACTTTAATCAAGATTTACAATTACAATGGGAAGTGGCTAAGTAGGCAGCCGAATTAGCAAGAGTAGACAGCGGAATCTGCTGGTTGCCGGCTTCTATTGAATACCCTGAGTTTGCGCAACTAGATTTATGAATGCTTGAGCATCTAAGTTAAAAAGTAAAAAGGTAATGGTAAAGGTTATTTATTTTACTTCTTTAATGCCCTCGAAGGTGCACCCTCTACCCCCTCTTACTATCAGTGCTCCTTTTTACGGGTATTTAAAGCTAATTAAAGCAACACAGAACAGAGAGAAGTCGAAACAGACGTGGAGTTCCTGAGGATGGAACTATGGACCTCTAGCTTTGAAGCCCACACACTAACCAACTGAGCTACACCTACACCTCAATTACATTTTTCACGCCTAAGCGCTATAGTAGCTAAAAGTCAAAAAAAATAAAAACTCATGGTGTACCTTGGCTTCTCCCCATTCCTTGAAGGTTGCTGTTGCAGTACATGGTTCTACTACGATAAGACCAAGGATTCTTTCTTTCCACTTACTGGACATCTAGATACATGAGGGAAGAATAGTCATGAAAAAGCCCAGGTGTAAGGGAACTTAAATTAAAAAACTGGTCCAATAGATGTTTTCAAGTTCGCTTAGGTGACCACAAAACAGTGGTTTGAAGTTGAGACTATTGATTTTATTCATCAAGTTCAAACTTGACTTTACACTTGCTGGACATCTAGATACATGAGGGAAGAATATCATGAAAAAGCCCAGATGTAAGGAAACTAGCAGGATCTTTCTGAAAACAACATCAGATGTCATCATCATCAGCATTATTATTAACTTAAAGTATCTATATCACCTCACTTAATATTAATTTTCAGTATTGGTTCTACATGAAGTGGATATTTGAATGGTAAAGAATTTTCATAATTATGATTTGAGTGATGCATCATGAAGATATCAAGGTTTATACAGTTCAATGTGTTAATGAGTGTGATGCCATTATAGGAATTTGAGTTTGCTTCTCATCTGTTTTAAATTTCAACACTGTTAACTATGAGAAAAAAAGTAGTTTTTGCTAGTAGTTTTCTATAAACCATGAGTAAGACAATGATGTTATATACAGAATATTTTGCTGCCCTAGAAAAGTTTTGTATATCTAATCTTGCCTATAATGACATCACACTTAATAACATATTGGAAATATAAACTTTGATATCTTCAAGATGTATCACTCAAATCATATATTAAGACAATTCTTTTACCATTCAAATAGTCAACGTATGTAGAATCAATACTGAAAATATTGAGTTAGGTGGTATAGGCACTTTAAATTTAAAAAACTGGTTCAATAGATGTTTTCCAAGTTTGCTTGGATGACCACGGAACAGTGGTTTGAAGTCCAGACAGAGCTTGATTCTTTTATTCTTCAAGTTCAATCTTGACTTGAAACCTTTGTTTTGTGACAAGTCAAGTGAATTCCAGAAAGGTCTATTTTGTATCTGGTCTAAAATCAGTCTGAAATGTACTTACTGCTAGACGGCACAAGATATTAGCACCTGCACCATCTCCAAAACAGACAATATCCTTTAGCCTATAGTAAAACAGGTTTGAAATACATAAATATGCAGTAAGTCAGTAATTATTAGTGTTATTGTGTAGTTCCAGAAATCATCCATACCCACCCCACAGAGAAATTTGGAATTTCCGAAGAGTAGGGGGGTCAGAGGAAGAACAAAAATTACCAAGTTGGTATGGAAGAAAATTGAAATTTCTGGGGTGTAGTAGTGGGGTGTCTTAAAAAAATTTCTCCCTGAAAGGTGTATGGATAATTTTTGGAACTACATAATTTAGTGATAGATATAGCTTTATGATTAAAAAAGGCGGAGTCTGACTACTTACGCAAAATGATCTATTACATTTCCGACCATATCTGATAAGCCCTTCAGGCTTGGGTACTGATAACTGAAATTAATAATCAAAATGTTCACCAATATAAATTTAGTTGAATGGAAGAGTTAAAGTAAAAAAGATATATTTTGAAGGAAAAAAGATATTTGAAAAAGGAAAGTATATCCCACTTCACTACCAAAGAACTTTCCATCTATTCAAAAAAGGCAAGTCAGAAAAGTGAATGAAATGGCACTTTAACAAAAATTTCTGATGGTTTTGCATGATATATAGCCTCTTATTTACCACGATATCATTTAAACAGTTGTTCAAAATGTTTTTAGCTCAGTGGCGTGCATAGTAATCATTGTAACTTAATGTAATTAATTCTACATTAATCACTGCTCTCGACCATTAAGAAAGCGATAAAATTTACATAATTTAGCAAACAAAATTTGAGGCCAATTTTAAAGACGCTCCAAAGAACAAGAGACTCTCATTCTTTGTTATTTTAATATTTTTTTCTTTAATAATTAAGGAAAAACTCACTCATTTGAAAGATCTTCAGCTCCAGTTTCCTGTTGTAAAAGTAAAACAGTCAATCATCAATACCAACCATGCTGAGTACTTCAAAGTATAGGTACTGCTAGGTATACTATGAGTGGAACCAATTTGTTAGGGGGAGGGGGAAGGGGTCAAAATAGTCAATGTTCATTACCCAACATGCTAAGTACTACAAAGTATAAGTACTGCTAGGTATACCATAAGTGGAACTAATTTGTTGAGGGTGGGGAAGGGGTCAAATGCCAAGAATCTAAGTTCAATCATTGCTATCAGTTTTGCTCTTCGAGAAATCATGTGAAGGCTTGTGGGTAACAGTGATATTCAAATCAAGCTATGCAACTGAGCTGATCTGCGCAGTATATCAAGCAACTTATGCAGCTGCTAATTAATAATTGTCATAATTAGCAGCTGCACAATTTGCTTGATGTACTGTGCAGATCAGCTCAATTAGATACATTATGACCGCAGTACAAATATATCTCTATATATTCTCACATACTCAACAGAAACTGTAAATAATTTATTGTTGGAGGTTTTTAAAATTAATTGAGGTCGTTACTAAATCATTACCAATTTTAGGATATCACATACTGTTTAGATTTTTCTTGTGATTTTGCTAATGACATTATCTAGAAATTATTCAAACACTTCAACAGAGGAATTTGGATTTTCTGAGGAGTATGGGGAAGTCAGAAAAATAACAAAAGCTCAGAGATTTTTAAGGAAGAAAATTGGAATTTCCTGGGTTGGGGGGTCTTTAAGAAAATTCCTCTAAAGTTGGGGGGTGGGTCAGGGAATAACAAAATCACAGATTTTTGTAAGGAAGAAAATTGGAATTTCCTGGGGTGCAGATCTTTAAAAAAATTCCTCCAGGGTTGACGGGGGGGGGGTAATGGATTATCTATGGGACTACAAAATCAAGATAATGGATTATGGTACAGTACCTGACCAGGGGCATCAATGTGATAGATAACAAATCGGTCATGAATACTCTTGATGTCCTCATGGTTAAGGAACTTCTCAAAACATGTTTTATCTGTGGGAAAAGTAATTTAATTATTATCTATGATAACTCAAGAATTTCTTGCATTCACAATACTAATGCAATGCACATGCTACATTTCACATTCATACTATAATAGACCAGTTCTACGCTGTATAAATATTTTAATAAATTGAAATAAATGGGTGAATGCTATGCAATAGACCATTTTTTGAGTTCCAAATCACTGCTGTCTCTTGATTACAGACTCCTTTGAGTACAAATAGTTAAAAGAGCAAAAGTTAGAAAAAAATAATTAAAAGACCATTTTCGAATTCCAAATTACTGCTGTGTTTTTTGATTACAGACTCAATTACACAGGGTTAGCCTCGTATCAGTGTCTAAATATTCAGAAATTTATCCAGAAAAGTAAAGAATGTACAACTTCAACAATACAAACACTTTGAAATTCCACGGACCACGAATATTCTAAACAAAATAATTGTAAGTATAACACTTTTGGGCACTTGTGGCACTTGTCTAATCTAAAATCATTCAGACTCTTGCATTTTAAATATTTTTCTGTTGTTATCAGTCTGATAATCACACCACAAAATTAATCAATTCTAATTGGACAAGAGGAGTACAATTAAATCCCTTATAGTACACTCAACAAAATTACTCGACTCTAGTCGAAAGGAGTACAATTATAGCGTTAATTGCCCTAATTCACTATGACGTCACATCAAAACAATATTCAGCAATTTATTGTTTACACACAAAGGATCATAGTCATCGGAGGGGGCCAAATCAGCACAAATCCACTAAAAATTGTTCTAAAACCCATATCAATCCATGAAGAGAAGTAGAATAGCCAGCAAACGCTCAGAATATTTTTTAGTACATATTAACACATATTATGTCTGAAAACAGGGCATTTTGTACTTAAAAAACATATAAATAAAATTTTAAAGCGGTAAGAACTAATCTTTTTTATGCATTTAAAATGCACGATAGACTGAAAATCGGCCCCTAAATAGACAAAGATGAACAGCATCGCTTCGCATTTTTAACTGAAATTTTGTTGAGTGAACTATAAACAACAAATCGCAAGATCTTCTCCTTCAATTTGGAATTAATAAACACTCGTAATTAAAGGCTCATGCAATTACAAGAACTTTCAAAACATTACTCGTGTCTATTAATTTCCAAATTGTACTTGAGATTGTGCGATTTCCTTTAAAAATTCCTCCTATAATGTTCACTGTTTCTCACTTCTCATTTCTTTCCCTTTTTCATTTCTGATAGATTTACAACCACGTAGTAGTAGTAGTAGTAGTAGTAGTAGTAGTAAAACTTTATTTAGACATGTTAGTTTCTTCATAACACATGCTCTTACAGAGAATCATGTATATACGTGTATACAATACTTAAAACTATGGTGATAAAAATACAAAGTTCCAAAACAAAATCAACTTATGATATGAATACTCTTAACATATATAATCTTAATTTATCCTAATAATTAATTGGAGATTAGTTTTATTTTATGAGTTTTTAAACTATTGCAAACTTGATCCATCTCTAATATCTATTGACAGATTATTCCAGAGAACAGCTTATGACCATATGACTGGCCATATGATAACATTTCCTTCACATATTTTTGTATAGCCAACATTTCCTCATTATTTCAATATTGTTTGTAAATACGCCAGCCACTGGCTATGGAACTTTCTCTAAAAACCTTTTCCAAAATAAAATTTACTCATACTTAAGTTTATATACAAGGTTTTTGTAAATTTTTCAGAGGTTATCAACATATTTATTAACATATTTGTTTCCTTCAAGTATCGAGCCTAAAGTTTGCAATTTCGATAGCATTTAATAAACCTCGTTGTCTCAAAACAAAAATCTCTCTCGATCTAGCGTGCCAAAAGATAAGTGCAGATTGATTTGAGTTTTATTAAATTAAATAATTTATAAATGTTTTAACGAGTCGAGGAAAAAGTGTCAGTAATCTATTTTAGTTCTGAAATGTTAGTTCCTCTTTGAAATTAATGCTACAGTGAAGATTTACTAGAGTTGTTCATACTAGAAACCATGCTGATCAAGTGAATATATGCAGCTTCTTGTTGTTGTGCATGGTCGACCACTGAACAAACATTAGAAAGAACAATACAAAATATGTCGTATGCCAAAAACTAGAGAAATTAATACACTTGGGAATCGTTATAGGACAATTTCGTCAACGATAGCTCCGCCAAAAAGTTAAGAGAAACGATTTTAGTAGATGATCTGCTTAAGATTTCGACACATCCGTGATATCATCTATATGCACCCCACGGATCTTTGATGAAGTATAAAAATTTAAAATGCAAACTTATACTTTCGGTTGCTGAAAAACACCAACCGCTGCAAGATGTCGCAAACGACTTCTAGCGATAACAAGTACATTTATTTATGCATTAGATATACTTGAGATGTTTTAGGAGAGTATATTAGGGTGAACGCCCACCGTCCCAAAACAGTAAAACAAGCACGTGTTTGTGCGCCTCGCCATACTAGTACTTCTCCACATCAAGCAAGCAAACGACTCGCTCAATGATCTTGTTTTGAACATTAACGAAGTGTGAAAACCAAATCAAAAGACTTGAAGCTATACAAAGGGAAATTTTCTTCGAGATTAAGGACTTTCATTGGGCTTTAATTTGCTTTTGATTTGGTGCAAGATGGAAAAATTGATGATCAACGAAGCGATGATAAGTATAAACGCGTGCTGCGAAACAACGGTTCTTCATGGCGTTAGTCGCTAGAAAAACTTACGATTCATCCCTATGTCATGAAAAGTAACCATAACTTCCTTCTTTTTGACATTTTCTTTATCTTCTGATTTCTGTTCCTCTCCCTGAAATGATGTGAAAAAGTGTCAAAGAAGACAGATATTTGATGGCTCGAGCTGCAAATGTGCAGGAAGATGAGCTCGTACGCTCGGTGCTGGGAAGACATGAATAACTAATAGCGAGGGTATCTGGTCTTGCTAACGCTAACTTTAAAGCGAATTATTTACTTATTTATTTGACTCACTTGAGCCAAGAACAATCAAAAGCACACGTGAAACTACTCACCACGATATAAACGGTTAAATCTCCAACCTTTTCGATCTACAAGAAAACAGACCACCTCTTTTGTAAAAGAACTGCAAGCAGTTTTAAAAACTCGAAAAGTAACCCTAATTTGCAGGTATATCTCCAGCAAAAGCTTACCCTTTCGGATGGTGGACTTGCTTCAGACATTCTGAGCTAAAGATATCAAGAAACTACAGCCCGGAAAGGTTTAATTTGAATGGTTTTAAAGGCCCCAAACGTTTGGTAATCCCCTTCGTTAGGTTTTTAACCTAACGCTCAGATTTCTCTGGTTCAAAATATTGTGATCATATGACCGTCCATAGCAGCTTTCCACCAATCACAGCCCGGCTTTCAAGTAACAGCCAATGAGAAGGAAGCATCAAACAAAATCACAAATTATACAGGCAACCCAATGATATAGGTTGACAAACGGTATTGGTTTTTAGAATGAGTTTTTTTTCCTAGGCGAGACGCATTCGATACTATTCGAGTCTTTACATTATGAATAGCCAAAGTCGTAGATTTGAAGTTGTCAGATGCTCCGAAAAAAGAAACACGTTGATTTTGATGACATTTCTAGATATCAGAATCACTGATAATCGAGAAAAATAACATTGTTATAACTTCGTCCCCGCCCTTGTTATTAGGAAGCGCTCCAAAAATCATCAATAATTGATAACAGCTCATTGGTTCATGACATGTTTTAGGAATAAAATGATCAGAAAAGCTTTTAAAAAACTATCAATGATAATAAAAATTGGTTTGTTGACATAAAAGATACGAGATATTTATTTTTTATCATTATCATTAGAGAGCAAACAATACAACCGTGAAACTTCATTAATACTAAATAGCACAATTTCATGAAAATTCCAATCTTTTCTATTGTTTATTAGCTAGCACTTTTTTGTGCTATTTAGTAATTAGTGCTTCACGGATTAATTGTTTGCACTCCATTATTTTATTTTATTTTATTTTATCTATATATTATTTTTTGTCACATATATTTTATTGTTTACGGCTTTCGGAGCCAATGCAAGCTGGCTTTTTTGACAGTGTTTGAAAATTCGCATTAAAATTGAAATAATTATTATAGGTGGTAATATCAAAAATAATCCGGCTTTTCTGTTCATTTTAATTTTATGCGTCTCTTAAGAAGCGGCTAAACAAATAAAGAACTCTGCATAGTATTGTGAGAATTCAGTTAATTCAGTTAGTCAGTCAATAAATCACGACTCGAATAAACTTCAAATTATAAGAAAATTATTAAATTAGAGAAATGATTTTCAGTTCCATTTACTATGGGACGGCCATTAAATTTTTGAGGGGGAGGGAGGTTGGGCAACCCCCCCCCCCCCCCCCCCATCCCCACTAAAAAATCTGATGGTCCGTACCTAAAGTCCCCGCCAAAACGGTGAGGAAGAGACTGAAAGAAAGAAAATAAATTGGCCAAGCGCTTTTGGCAGATCAATATAAATTTTACGGTACGGTCCTCGGAGTGCAGAAAAAGACACTATGATAGGAGCATCTCAATTTGATGTTCTTATGCCGTACTGTTAATCTAAGGTACAGTTTCGCCAAACTGAATAACTTGCAGTCTTTTGTTGTGGCGATAGTATATTGACACAGGAAGGAAGTGGATTGAAACTTGTTCATTCTATGACTTCACTAGCTATCTGATTACGTAGACTGAGTACAATCAACAGAAGTCTTGAATCTGCTAAGCTAACGTTGTTTCCTTGATATCTTTCTGTATGTAAAAATGAACACCCCTCACGATCAAAATTGCCCTATTTCACTATGACGTCACTGCTTGTTTATGTGGGGGATAGAATCGCCAAATCCAATAGAAAATTCAACAAAATTTGCTCCTAGCGAAACAGTTTAATCTAAAATGGCCTGGTTTTCAGGTATAATATGTGTTAATATGTACTAAAAAATATTCTGAGCGTTTGCTGGCTATTCTACTTCTCTTCGTGGATTGATACGGGTTTAAGAACAACTTTCGGTGAATTTGCGTTGACTTGACCCCGTCCGACTACCATGATCCTTTGCGTTTGAAGAATAGATTGTTTTGATGTGACGTCATAGTGAAATGTGAAAATTAACGCTTTGCCCCGTAAAGGCCTATTTACACGGCACGACTTGCCGCACGCGGCACGAAAAAAAGCGAGCAATTTACTCGTCATTACAGCAAATGTTTCTTGTAAGATGCCACCATACACAGTTGAAAAGTGCAGTAAATATTCGTGTCTACCTTGTCATTTGATGAGATCATTCAGAATTTTTGCATTTCGTATTTAATTACCGGTAAAGACTTTTTCATGGACATCCGCCATTTTGTTTTGGAATCAACTAGTTTCAGTCCCAATCTCGGTCAAAATCATCATATTTACGTCATTTTCCTACGGCATATCGTAGGGTTTTAAGCCAAAGTTTAAAATGCTACGACAAGTCTTGAGGCCGCGTACGTCTGTCGTAGGACCATTTACACGTCCCAGTTTTGAACTGATTTTGCCGTATACGTCAAGTCGCGCGCGGCAAATCGTGCAGTGTAAATAGGTCTTAGAGGCCTTTTGCAACAACAGATCACGTGACCCAACCCCCTTAAAAAAGAGTTGTGTTAAAATGAACAACAGTGTACAGGGGGCGTAACGAGCAGAGTTTTCCAGCAAAGTTTTTTATTTTTCCTATTTTGAGGTTGTTGAGGCTAATTCTCAACGAGGGATTCCGGAGTTCCAGCGCCCTATTCTACGTTTTTCTGCATAAATGTCCCGCTATCCTTTGCGCGCTATATGTTTTACATGTGCTTGAAGTAGTGTGCCGTACTTGTATACTGTGGTGTCAATTCGGTGAGTTTTTTGTACTGTTTTCCTTTTTTATTTCCTTTTATACATTGTAATTTTAGCTTTAAATAATTATAGGTTTCACCGGGCCCTTTCCCTAGCCTGTTTTTTCGTGGCATTGGACTGTGGTATTTGTGCCAATAAAGTTTACCTTTAAACTATGCCCGTGTAGAGCCAAATCGACATAATTCCTTCGAACGAAACACGCTACTTCAGAGGGGCTACCTGTGGATTTGGCGGGAATTTTCGCGCCAAAACGCGTGTGCGCGTCCCTCCAATTCTTGAATTTGAATTTTTTGAATTTGAATTTATTTACTCGTGTATAAAGAATATTAAATAATACATTTGGGAATTTAATTACTTGATCTATTTACAATAAATTTGAAATAATAATTAACAAAAGAAAATAGAAACTAATATTAAGGTTTGAGCCTGAGGGTTAAGTTAACTATAAGTTCTAGTTAACCCCCAGCCTTTTTACGTTAATGTCGGAAAAAAACAGGTAAAGGATATGTAAGGATAATCAGAAAGAGCCTTTAATTCCGGTATATTCTCGCTACGCCACTGTAAGAGTCGCTATTTGATGCATTTTAAAAATTAGACTGCATGCATTTGTGCACTGAGCGATCACTTATGAAATAGTATGCCATGGATCGCTTCAAATTTACAAATATCCTCCCATCCAATGCTCATTGGTGCTATCAGCACTTTCCGTGGCTCTAAAAGCAGGATTGGTATCTATGCAAAGCAATCCAAAATTATTTTCGCTAGCAACAGCTCCCTGTCTTGCATCAAAGGCACACAGGTTAAGCGAACTATCAGTGTGCAAGATGTCGGCTGGAGAAGCTAGTGATTGCCAAAAGGGAACAGTGGTAAAAGAAGCATTCATTCCCCTTATATTAATATATTCCACGTTCTTACAGTCGCCACGACCAAGATAGCTCAATATGTCGAAAGTTGAGAGGCTGGCTCTTACATAATCGCGGAAATCAATGCCATATTTGTACGAACTCGACGTCACTCGCCAGTGCGTTGATTGGTTAAATAGGAACTGCATGCGACGCAGCGTAAGTCGATAGGCTTCCCAATTCGGGTGGTCTTGGTTGACTGGAGCGTCTTCGGTTAAAGATTTCCGGCAAAAAGGTTGCTGATCTTTGTTTCGGAATGCATGGGACATGATGAGGGTCCATGCTGAACGTGGTTCAGAGGTGACATCACACCAAACTTGATAGGAATCTCCACTCATGTCCGTGATGTCATAGATTCCATTTCTTGTTGCGCCATATCGAAGATAATCCAGACACGATCTTGAAGTCTGGAAATATTCAAAAGCACATGTCAAAAAAGAAATTTGTTGTGGGGAAAATGTAATGAGTTCTCTTTAAGACTTTTGTAGTCATCAAAAAGCGCAAGTACATGATCTAGGAAGTAGTATTTTAGTGGATTTTTTATGTAATTTAATGTGAGTAGAGTTTGAAAGACGTCCTCTTCGGATTTTTTTCTCCAGGTTCTCCGAATTTCTTCCCTCTACAATTTCAACACGCTGAATTCCAACTAGCTGAAGCGTGAGCTTGCAATGATTAAGACGAGAATAATCTGCCGATCCAAGGTTATTTCCGCCATTTTGTAAAGGGTACTAATCTACTGGGGCGAGCGCGCGGCCAAACAGTATATTTGCATCAAAACAAGGTGAATTCGGCATATCAGTGACTTTATCTTTCGTTTATCTAGCTTTTCAACCTCGATTGTAGCTTTTATTTATGTAATTATTGTCTTAAATGGTTTGAATTTTTTATCGATGTCCAAACAACTCGAAGAGACTTTGGTATACGAGGATTTCTTTGAGTTGGAAAACTTCGTGGCTGATGGAGTACCTCGCACGCCAAGGTGTTAAAAAACGGGTCTCTTCATTGCAAGCTCACCGTTCATCTTCCTTCGATGCAAAGGCACGGCTGCCTTTCATGACGACGCAGGGAACTGTGAAAGGGTTATCGAGAGAATTATTTGTGCTGCGTACAGTACAAAGGTCTATACTAGCTGATTCTTTTGAGACGACTAAGAGTCCGATCCATTGTATACGTTTATTGTTCCCTGCTAGCAGAGCCTATTTTCCTTTTGTTTTGGTCGAGACAGAAAAATAGACTCTGCCGATGTACGACGTTATTTCTGTTGCGCATGCGTGGCGTAACTTGGCAACGCTCAATCTCGTACTCATAGCCCTTTCTTCTTACTGCGCATGCTCGACGAAATAATTGGGCTCTGAAAAACTCCAATATTTCTTGTGCTGTGATTGGTTCTCGAAAACTAAGGAAGATACCGGAAGTAAAAATTACAGTACTAGAGAAAATAAACAGGATGGCGTCTCGAAGTTTACCAAATAGCTTGTAGGGTCGGATTTTTCAAAGTTTTGCCGGTTTTGTAATGGAAATTGTATTGTTGTCCATCCAATAGATATTTTCGGAGTTAATTTAACTGAAAACCATCTTCAAAACCTAATTTTCCAAGCACAAATTCACATACTCGTTGAACATCGTCCGCCATTTTGAATTTACCTAGTCAGTCATAATGTGCGAGAAACCCAGAATCTGGGTCTTCCGGTTTGGAGTTTTCCAGGGCCCAATTATTTCGTCGAGCATGCGGAGTAAGAAAAAAGGGCTCTAGGTACGAGATTGAGCAACGCTGTCATGATTTTGAAATCAGCTCTGGTCAAACAATGTTTGGCGCCACGGCGTGTTACATTTGCTCATGCGCATTACATGTTATCGGTTAAAAACCGGTTTTAAAACTGGTTTTGTTTGTCCACCATCGTGGACCGCGCTGTATCAAAGGAAACGCTCTACATCGGCAGAAAGAAGGAAGAGAAAGAAAAGAGAGACTCTGCAAGCAGGGAAAGTTTATTGATGTGAAAAGCAATAGGAAATAGGTCATTCCAAGATCCAAGAATGACTTGTGTTTCTGCTTCTTATTCTCTTCAAGAACATGGACCTTAGTGTTGAGACTCATTCAATGCTGTTTGTAGTCGACGAAACCATTTCCATGTCGGAATGACTCATTGGCGATGACAATGATTTGTGAAATATATAGGTGTATATAAGGTCTATATTAGTTAGTTACCTCTGTATCCAGATCGTAGTAATGGTTGTAGAGTGGGTCATCATGATAAGAATTTGGGACCGACTGCTTGGTAGCGTTGTTCAGCTCACATAGATCCAAACTCCCGGCATCTCTCACTTTGTAGTTGTAAGACAGACAGGAAAGATGTTGGGCACACAGATGACTGCACTCAATAAAGGATGTTACGTGATGGATCATAATCACGTGACCTCGTAAAACTTTACCTATACGTTTAGAAATGGTGAGAATAAAATTTGCCATTAATTTTAAAATAATCTATGGCCAATTCACAAGTTGAATTCGGATCATTTTCGAGTTCCAGATTACCCCTGGTTCCTTCATTACAGACTCATTTACTCAGGGTTATTCTCATGTCAGTGTTTAAATATTTACAAGCACCAACAGTAAAGCAAAAATGCATAACTTCAACGATCAAACACTTTGAAATTTCACGGACCTTGACTGGAACACATGAATATTTTGCACAAATTCGAGGCTAACCCTGTGCAAATAAATCTGTAATCAAGGAACATAGCGATAATGTAGAGCTCAAAAATGGCTTTTGTATGTGTACACGGACGTAAGTACGTACGTATGGAAGTACGTACGTATGGGCTACCAAGTTTTCTTAGGTATGGTTATACGCACACGTGATATCAAACCTTTTTCATTAAATGCGTGTGGTATTTATCATAAATTCTTCTCGAACGGGCGTATTTCCTAAATGCAAACCTAGTACAAGCCATAGCTACGCTATTGTCACTCGCTGAGAGCCTGGATGCCTCTCTTTCCATAATCAGCCAATTCTTTTCCCGAAAATTGTGGGTTTTTTAAATGTCGTCATATGAATTTTTATTTATATTCAATTTTATCATCTCGAAAATTAACTAGAAACAACCACCTTTTTTATTATTGATTTTGAATCAGTGTTAAATTTAGCCTTAAAAGTAATATGCATAATCGGTATTGTGTTATTCTTCATAGGGTGATTAGATTTTAAAATATATTTTGATTGTAAGTAAAACTCTCTAGATTGTCATTGTCAGTGTCATTGGGAGTTTCAGCGTTTATGATCTTCACCACATAAGTCTTAAAAAGAAATACGTATCATCGGTTTCTGTTATTCTTTATAGGGCGGTTTTATTCAATCCGAGATAATTTACTACGTATAACAGAAGTAGACTCAAAACCCATTGTTTTCTTATTCTTCTTCTTTTTCTTCTTAATTTTTTCTTTTTCTTCTTCTATTTTCTTTATTTCTTTTTTGTTTTTTGTTTAGTACTACGAACTAAATAGCATTTTTTCATGGATTAAATAAAACCATTCTTGTACATCCTACCTTTAGCCAATCCAAAGGAGCCCTCTCTTTTATTTGGCAGACGTAGGATTCCAAATACAGTTGTAATTTGAAAGATGGTGAGCGTGGTGAGTAGAAGACGATGAAAACTCATCATGACGCTCTCTGTTAAAAAAAAAAGTAATAAAGCCCTATCAGCATAGAGAACCAAACTAGGCTACTCACTCAGGGACTAGAAGGATTGATATCGACTCTGGTTTGATGATCAAGTGAAGAGTACTCATAATGATCGAATTCAGTAAAGTCTGGCACCGAGTTAACTCCAAAAGAAATTATATTGCTTCCAAGAGCGTTTTCATGGTAACACAAATATACCAAACCGGTTGTTTTTTATCCTGCATGCACTTTGCATGCTTCAGCTGTCTTGGTCTAATTTATGTTATTTCCTGTTTGATCAATGTTTTGCCAAAGGACTTTGATGTAATATCGTCTGTTTGCAAATTCCATATAATGAATATATTGAGCCATTAAAAGAGATATCAAGAATACTAAACTTCATTCAAATGACGAAAGTATTGCAGCTGGAAATTTCTTGTTTAACGTTATTCCCCTATCGGATACGTTCAAGAAAATTTGAATTTAAAGTTAATACCAAGTCGCGAAAGAAATTGTCAAAGTCCCCTGTTGTGTTTACATACATCCTCTTAGTTGAAGATATAGAAATATAGATAAGTTGTAGTGCTTGGGAACGAAGTTATTCCGGGCGAAAGCCCTTGGAATTAAATTCGGAAAAATTAATTCCGCCCGGAATAACCTTGTTCCCAAGCACTACAACTTATCTATATTTCAATATCTTCAACTATTTCATTAGTGCCACGCGGTCCACATACTCTCATCTATGCATCTTCTTATAAAAGCCTTTCATTGATTAAGCGCGCATTCATCGGAGAACGTCTTTAATATCTCCAGCATTACATAACTGCGAACTTCAAATAAAAAGTTTCGACTACTTCGGCGCCCTAGCTACCTAGGCATGTAGACAGTTTTCTACTGTCGTGCAGGATGGAAGAGGATGATGGCAGATTTGAATGTGGTCTGTTGACCATCCTCATCCATGTTATTGAACACAGGCCCACCCCCCAGGGGTGTGTCAAAAATACCAGATAGCAGTATTGCAGCTGGACATTTCTCGTTGAATATTATTCGCCTATTGGAAACGTTCAGAAGAAATCGGTTTTGCAGTTACACCTAATTACGGGAAATAAAGGATAAAAAATATGAATGAATTAGAAATTATTTTCAATATTTTGACTGTTTTAGTATTTACCAATAAGGAAATGACGAAAATGTCAGTCTCAAAACAGTGAAATATTGACTCCTGCGCGCTTTGCTCAAAAAATAATTAATCCCCTTGTTATATATTTCATTGTTAAACAGGTGTATAATATGCACTTTCAACTTTCAACAACGTAATTATAGCAAATTCAATGGAATCTTCAGTGATTCCCCTAAAATCTCCCTAAAATGGAGTTAGGGTCTACTAATGTGTGTTAATCTAATATCTCAGTATTTCACGAGTTTAATGACTTCACTCTATATAAGAGCAATCTCTACGAAACACTATAGTGCGCCGTACTATTATTTTAAAAGGATGATATAAAATCACTCTTTAATTTATATGAATATAGGTTTCTCTCCAAGTCCATGGCTGACACGAAGACAAATTATGAGTCGCGTTAGACGTTTACTGATTTTACTAAGTTTCCTTGGTCTACACGGACAGGAACTTTACCATGCTTCGTTGTTCAAACAATAAGTTATTTTTAGAGCCTACACCTGTTTGCATTGAAATATATTTTTAGAACCAACGTAAATTAACGACGATGGCCTTAAGATAGAGTGCAAACAACTAATCCATGAAACACAAAATTCCTAAATAGTACAAAATAGTGCTAATGAAATAGTAAAAACAATGGAATTTTCATGAAATTCTGTTATCTAGTATTACTAATGTTTCACGGTTATATTGTTTGCACTCTACATACACCTTACTGAATGTACTCAAATATATTCCGAGCTTAATGAAACATGCATGTTTATCGATATAGTTACAAACTTACTTACTTTCTTTCTGTCTTCCTTTCTCTCTCTCTTTCTTTCTCTCTCAATTCTGATATTATTAGCATATCCAACTGGTTGATGGCAAATAGATTAAGCCTTAATTCAACAAAGACTGAATATATGTTTATTGGGTCTGACGACAAATTACGTCAAATAAGTTCCAAACCACATGTTTACCTTGAAGGTAAACAAATCGCACGTGTCCAAACAGCCAAAACCCTGGGGGTTGTAATTGACCAACGCCTGTCCTGGGCTGACCATGTCGATCATATATGTAAAAAAGTTTCATCAGGCCTGGCTGGCCTTAGACAGGTTCGTGATTACGTCCCCCAGGAGACGGCGATTGCAATATATAATTCGCTGATAACTCCTTGGTTTGACTACTGCGATGTGGTTTGGGATAATTTACCAAAAACATCAGCTGACAGACTCCAAAAAATGCAAAATCGCGCAGGCCGAATTATAACTAAGAGTAATTATGAAACTAGGTCGCGCGACATTTTAATGTCTCTAGGATGGGAAAATCTTCAAAACAGGCGGAAGAAACATAAAGCCACAATAATGTACAAGACTTTGAATGCTCTTGCACCTCAAAGTTTAAGAGACCGCTTTGAGTATCAAACTACAAAATATAATTTGCGGAAGGGAGAAAAGTGTTTAAAATTATCGAAACCAAACACTGAGTACCTCAAACGTGCGTTCTCCTATAAAGGTGCAAAAGCATGGAACTCTTTTCCTTCAGATATTAAGTCAGCTAGAAGTATAAGGGAATTTAAAAGAAAGCTTTCTTCTGTTGGACTCTCATAAACTTTTTTAGCTGTCTAAATTGTATTCTTATTTAACTCGACATTCTTGTAAAGCAATTTTTATATTGATAGAATTTTTTTCGAGTATAAATAAAGTATCACTCACTCACTCACTCACTCTCTCTCTTTCTGTCTCTCTCTCTCTTTCTTTCTTTCTTTCTATCTTTCTTTCTTTCTTTCTTTCTTTCTTTCTTTCTTTCTTTCTTCCTCCCTTCCTTCCTTCCTTCCTTTCTTTCTTTCTTTCTTTCTTTCTTTCTTTCTTTCTTTCTTTCTTTCTTTCTTTCTTTCTTTCTTTCTTTCTTCTTTCTTTCTTTCTTTCTTTCTTTTTCTTTCTTTCTTTCTTTCTTCTTTCTTTCTTTCTTTCTTTCTTTCTTTCTTTCTTCTTATACACCGATAGTCGCTTGAGAGTTAAGAGGTATACTTAGGAGGTGGACTTATCATTAATTCCATTCCACAACCTGCTTGCTTGGCTGAGGAGAAATTGAATTAATTTCGCTAAAAAAAAGTGAATTTTTATATATAAAAGTCATATTCTATTGAATTAAAGATCAACTGTGAAATTATGAAGTTAAGTACGTTGTACAACGTTTAGGAGTTCCGTTCACATGCAAATAGAGCTATCCAAACAAACTTTCGTACGCATAAAAGATCGAGGTCGAACGTTGAATAGACCGTTTCACGGTTTCCGACGCCATGTTGTTTGGGGGGCAAAATTACTAAGGAGCGTAGGGAAAGGAGATACGTTTTTCGTTATATTTCCTTTCTGGGGTAAATTTTCGAGACCAAACTTTTTCTGCAGATGGAGAATCCTCTGTTCAATGTTTTGCGACGTTTTGGAGCCGATGGAGTTATTCTTGTCGAGGCAAGATTTTTTACGGTCAAATTGAACCAGTATGATAGAGTATTAGTCGCAAAACCCAAAGCTTCCTTCTCTCTATGCACCAGTGTTGTGCTGGCTCCATCGGTTAAAAAACAGCACAAAAAATAAAAAACTGATAAATACGGATAAAAAATGCGAGTTGATCAATCTCGTAGCCAGAGTCTTGAGAGAGAACGACACCTCAAACAAACAAATTCAATTTACATATGGTTTCCGGAAGGCTCAATTAAGTGACCTGAACCTTTGGAACCAGTGGCGAAAGAGGGCGCGCGTTAGAGTGATTTTATCTAATTAAGCATAGTTAACTATGATTTAAGCAGTAATGATAAAAGGTAAATTATACACCGTGAAATGATGAAAAAACTTACTGACGTTTCGGACGCTAGTCCTTCGTCGAAGTAAAAAAGGACTAGCGTCCGAAACGTCAGTAAGTTTTTTCATCTTTTTTCACAGTGTATAATTTACCTTTTTATCATTACTGTTTCATTAGAAACACCGACGCGGCTCACACTAGTTTTTAGCTAGTTATCTCTTCCTATTATTTAAGAAGTAAAAGAAAATCTATGTAGTTAGTACTAGTTGATAAAAACACAAGAAACAAAAAAACAACAACAACAAAAAGAAAACAATGGGTTTAGATTACTTCTAATACTGTGCGTACTATTTTTTTTAAATCACTCTATCATCGTACGCTACTCACTCTTCACTTTGAAAGCGCCTACCACTACACCATCCTGGATCATGGAAGTTTTTTCCCCAAGTTGCTTAATAACTAAGTCATTTAATATTTAAATACAAGCTGGTGTAGGCTAACCAAGGTAATCATTAAATATGCAAAACCAACGTAAATTAACACTAAAGATGGCCCCTAGATGCAGAAACCTTACTGAATGTACTCAAATATATTCCGAGCTTAATGAAACTGTTTTTTTATCGATATAGTTACAAACTTGCTTCGCAGCTATCCCAACTCTGGATACCTTTAATGCGTTGTTGTTGTTGTTGTTTTTTGAGAGAGAAAAAACTTACTGATACACTAGGTATACGGTGAGATTTAACTCGGATAGAATCGAGTTCGATAATCATAAGAATAATATCATTAAACAATTCCATTCAGCCACCTGCTTGATTGGATGGGGAAAATTGATTACAATTCGTAAAAAAATCGTGTTTTTTTTCTTTTACAAATGAAAGTCGTATTCTATAAATTAAAAAATCAACAAATGTGAAGTAATATTTCAAAAACGATCACGAGCCTTTATAATCTCAGTGGCGTTCAATTTATTAGATAAGAATGTGAGTTGAAAATATAAGAGAAAAATATTCTCACTAGTTAAGTGCCCTTAGTAACACAAGCGAATGGCTTCCGTGAGATTTCATTTATTAAGAGAGAATTCTTTTTGTATTCAAGCAAGCGCAGTGAGCGCCAAAAAGTATTTTTTGAAGAAAGGCTGTTGTACAAGGCCAAAATCTCGTTATTCAGAGAGTTTAACTTGTTTGGAAGTGGAGATAATCGATGAACGTGGAATCAAAGTGCTAACCCAAAGCAATATTTTCGAAAAATGAGGTTTAGGTCTTCATTTGCTTATTTCCCATATATTTCCTATAAAAAAGCCTGACAAAGCAACATTCTAACACAAATGCAATAAAACATCTTTGTATAATTGAAAATACCGCTTCAAACAGGCATTTTATCATAGTACATAAATTTCTAACTGTTTAAAAAAGGTTTTGAGTGTTAACCCAAAACGAAAATTGGGATCAAGACTCATACTAAAGTCTAGTTTTTGGCGCTTTTTGCCATTATTGCTCATTATTGAAAAAAAAAAATTTTCTTTATTTATGACGAGGATGGTTTACTTGTAGTTTTTAATTAAATTAATTATTTAAGCGTAGAACACTATCTGAAGACAAGCTCTATTTATTTATTTATATATTTAAAGGAACCGTTCTTAATCAAAAGTGCCAATCACGATGTATGGAAACCAATTACTATGAGACAATCAGCAGAGAACGAACTACTCCAGTTCCAGACTCTCTTTGCTCAGTCATTAACTATGCTCAGTCCTTGGCTGTGTTTCCATAGTACTGGACGAATTTTTAATTTGTCAATGATGAGTACCGTGTAAACAGAGCTTATTTTTTATAAAATAGACCGATCCCGGCTATGCTTAAGTGTCCACCCAAACAATGGGTAGTTAGGTTTTTTTGGAATACGAAATGTCCGACCAAAAAACTCGAATTCATGAGTTATTAGTTATGGTTGGCCAAATGTTGCAAAATTCAACAGCATGTATATTTATATTCAACAAAATATAATTACATTCAACAATATAATTGTGTTCAAATTCTACCTTCGTTATTCATATTCAACACTTATATTTGCATTCAACTACAAAATTGTGTTCAAATTCTACCTTCGTTATTTATGTTCAGCACATCATATCTATTCAACTTCAATGATACATATTTCTATTCAAGGCTGCCTTCGTTTATCTATACACATTATATAATTCGGCATGCAACAACAACTTGTATAAAACTTCAACCTTCGATTTATGTTCAAGACCAAGACCTAAATACTCGTTCAAGACTTAACGTAAGTTCCCGGACATTGGCGAATATTCATTCAACAAAAATTGTTCTAGCCTCTCCTCCCTTAAATATGCCCGCCATCTTGGATTCTGCACTGAAGGGGTGGTACTCGGTGGAACTGACGCTTACTCGGCCTGCTCTGTCTTCTGGGTAAAATCCAAGATGGCTGCCATCGGACCCAGTCCATCCTGAACGATACTCGTCCAAAATGGCGGATAATTTGACGGAATATTTTATATTTTTGATATTTTAGAATTGCTTAGTTATTGCGAGGAGAAGGAAAACTGTACTAGTAAGCCTTTAATTGAATCTACCATTAATCGATTGGAAGTTGCAGTGAAGTTCTTGGAACGAATTTTACCCATCCTAAATGAACGCAAAGAAGAGATGAGCGAAGTTGCTAGGAATCTTAAGATTTTGTTTCACAGATGGTGTCGTAAATTGCAAGAACTCGAGCTAAGAAGCACCCCGAACTGTATACATTTAGCTGTCTACTCAGTTCAGCCCCCCGAGAGATGTGAAAATACTGGATCAGGGAGACCTAAGTTCAAAATCGAAGAAGACACCCTACTGCAGTTCAGAAAGCTAAGGGAGGAGAGGCTAGAGCAATTTTTGTTGAATGAATATTCGCCAATGTCCGGGAACTTACGTAAGAAGTCTTGAACGAGTATTTAGGTCTTGGTCTTGAACATAAATCGAAGGTTGAAGTTGGATACAAGTTGTTGTTGCATGCCGAATTATATAATGTGTATAGATAAACGAAGGCAGCCTTGAATAGAAATATGTATCATTGAAGTTGAATAGATATGATGTGCTGAACATAAATAACGAAGGTAGAATTTGAACACAATTTTGTAGTTGAATGCAAATATAAGTGTTGAATATGAATAACGAAGGTTGAATTTGAACACAATTATATTGTTGACTGTAATTATATTTTGTTGAATATAAATATACATGCTGTTGAATTTTGCAACATTTGGCCAACCATAATTAGTAGGTTTCGATTTCTTTCTTACCTTTAGAATGTATAGATTCTAAGACAGACATTTACAATTTTCAGCAATCGGTGTCTGTACCATTCTGTATATGAAAAACACATTTTAGCTTGTCCGACATAGCAACAGTAACTAGAGAAGTAGGACAATGAATGCAGGATTGGTGTATAACTATTATATAGAGGTCAAATTCTTGACTGGTTAAAAATTCGTCCGGTAACGTGTAAACGCAGCGTTAGCTTAATTTTTGAACTTCGTTGCACCTTCTGCACGGCAGACCTTGTCCTCGTGATATGTTAAGTACTTTTTTTGCGACTAGGAAGTATCCTGAACCTGAAGTACGGAGTCCCAGATCTTATTTCGTCGTGGAGTTCCCTGCTAGCAGAGCCTTTTTTTCCTTTTGTTTTGTTTGAGAGAAAAATAGACTCTGCCGATGCACGACGTTATACTTGTCGCGCATGCGTGGCATAACTTAGCAACGCTGTCATGATTTTGACAGCCGCTGTCACAGGGATTTGTGTTCCCCCGAGTTATGTGTTCCCCCGAACACTGAGCACTAGTGTTTTGGGTTCCCCCCTCCTCTCCCTATGAAACATCTTTTGACACGTTTCTCTCCCCCAGAACAAGGACATTTTAACTCTAAAATCGAAAAATAAATCAGTGGACTTTTTCTATCGTACATCTTTATCGTAAACCGTATAACCGCGTGATCCTCTACTGCCGTTGGTATTTTGAGAGATAAAATTGTATTTACCGAATGCAATAATTCAAGCGAGTTCTTTTCTTGGTCTCGGCAAAATTCATATGCAAAATTTCTTTGCTCAATATTATCTAGCCCTACATGGGCGCCGAAAATAGATGAATGGCACTCCTCAAAGAACCTAGCTTTGCTTCTCTTCACGTCCTCTGATTACCACTCTCTTTTTCCCTCCTTTTTCTACGTACCATAGTACGAGATGCAAATGAGTTTCTTCGTGTGCAATTATTTCGAGCAAGAACTTCTTGTAAAACATATTTTTCTTTATTCACAAAATCAAGAGGATGTTCCTTTCGGCCTAAATAGGTAAAAACATTATCATACTGTGAAGCTTTCATGATTTTTTGAATTAGTTCGTTGAATTTAGATTTGAAGAAAATTCTCAGATTTAGCCAGTTTGTCAAAACCGAAAACCAATCATTTATAGAGATTCCTCGTTCTGGGGGAGAGAATCGTGTCAAAAGATGTTTCATAGGGAGAGGAGGGGGGAACACAAAACACTAGTGCCCAGTGTTCGGGGGAACACATAACTCGGGGGAACACAAATCCCTGTGACACCGCTCTCGTCAAACAACGTTTGGCGCCACCGTGTGTTGCAT
Organism: Actinia equina; assembly: GCA_011057435.1. Taxonomy (NCBI): domain Eukaryota; kingdom Metazoa; phylum Cnidaria; class Anthozoa; order Actiniaria; family Actiniidae; genus Actinia; species Actinia equina. The sequence goes on from WHPX01000639.1 coordinate 393,864, forward strand.
TTGCTCATGTGTATGCACTACATGTACCCGTTTAAAAACGGGTTTTAAAACTGGTTTCGTTCGTCCACAATCGTGGACGGCTGTGTATCGCCAAAGGAAACGCTCTACATCGGCAGGGTCTCCCTCCTCCCCGCCTAGAAGAAGGGAAAGAAAGAGAAGAGAGACTCTTCTAGAAGGGAAGTCGTGGAGGGCACACAGTATCAAATATTCTTGAATACAGAGTACCAAGGTTCATTTGCTGCTTGCTATCTTAAAAGAAAGAAAGTTTCATTTTATCTATATTAAATCAAGTAATTTATTTTTTACACACTCGAATGTTTCTTTCTTTGCCTCTTAAGGTCCTAAAGCCCACATGTTGGAAAAACTCTACTACATTCTTCTTGTAACGAAATGGTTCTCTCCATGGCTCATAATAACGGGATTCCTGTGGATTTGGCGGGAAAGTTTACAGCAAATAACGCGCTCGCCCCCTTCCCAAACTCTGGTATTCCCGCGACATCACTGTTTGCAGTTCAGTCCTGAGGAGAAGCCGTGACGGGTACTATGTATGCTCACCGAAATTTCCATAAGAATCCATTGGTACTTGTATTTAAGTCTTATTAAAGGACTTTTGGTTTTCTCAACTCATTAGTGAGCCATAAAGCAAGAGAAAGGAGAACCAGTGATCCTGACTGGTGTGTGGCTGCCAGGTGTGTTGGCACGTAGTATAGAAGGGTTAGAATCCCTAATGTAACCTGAATCAAAGGAATTATGAGATCAGTGGATTAGTGAGACACGAGCAAGGAAGGAAGCAAGTTAAGAATCCCTTGGCGACAAACACTGATGCAAGGTTAAGCAAGCAAAAGGGGCGAATAAACAAACAAGCAAGCACTTGAACCGACAAACAAGTCAAAGAAAGAATAAATAAATATGCAACAAAAAGAAAATGAAATGATTTGCTGTAGAAATATAATGCTACGGTTAACTGAGGAGACTTTACAATAAGGAATTTGCCTTAACCAATCAGAATACGAGTAAAACATCCAATCAGAACGCACGATTTTACAGAGCGACTAGAGGTTTCCTATAGGTTGCTATCAATAGACGTCCCTTCCAGTAATAGCTCTTTTTTGATGGCTTGTAGAATCCTGGAGGTTGTTTTGATCCCTTATTTTCTGGTTTGATGTCGTGAAAATAGTCAAATACAATAGTTTGAGGACTTATTTTGATATGTTTTGACTTAGCATCCGCTAGTTACCCCTCAGCCAACCGCTTGTTTGCCCCCAGTCAACTCCAAAAAGTCACGTGATTGATAGTAAGCAATAAAAACGCCGCCGCCACCACATACCTGTAAACCAGCCATTCCTGCCATACAATTGACAGCCAAACGTGCGCGTCCAGGAAGAGCAAGTGGTCTGGCCATGGCCCAGAGTATAGTGACAGCAGCTACAACTGTACTTCCCTAAAGAAAATATAACAAATAGTTGACCTAAATTTGAATTTTGAATTTTGAGTTTTTTTTGTTTTTATTTAAACATATTTATTCTCTGCATTTTCTCCAAGAGTTTACAGCTCATCTAGGGAGATTATACAGATTTAATTTCGATGTCTTTAAAGTAGAGAAGGAAAAAACTAATTAAGAAAAAATGCATAATAACACGACATGCACAATGAAACTAAACTTAACGGAAAAACAAAATTATTTGAATAGTTTCCTTTAAGTGAATCTTTTGGTGCCTGTTATAATTTTTTAAATAAAATAACTGTTATGAATGTCGCGTTCTGATTGGTTTGAAGCACGTGCTTTATGAGAGTACATTGCACGCACGCGCACTTTCCGTTGCGTCATTCCTATCTAATATTGTAATTTGTATTTTAAAAAAGAAATAAAAAAACAAAGCACTTGGGGATTGGGAGAACGTTCGAGAAGTGTCCAGAAGCATTCCGCTTGCGCGTCATGTTTCTCCTCACACTTCTTTCGTATTCTGCCAACCCCCACGTGCTTTGAGACAGCACACAGCACGCGCGCGCGTTTTCTATTTCTTCAGAACATAGTAGAACTGTTGATTTTAGTTTGTAATGACGGCAATTGATATTGACAGCTGACCACAAGAAAATACAACAAATGATGAATCAAAAAGACAAACATCGATCACCTTTACCAATAAAAGAAAGACAAACACACGAAACTATTTTTTTTTTCCCGTCAACTTTGTTTCGCTTTGTTTCGTATAGTAAGGAGCAAAACAATTGGAAAAATCTTGTTGTGCTCCTCAATATACGACATTCATTGTAAAGCTAAATTTTCTTGGAATTTTTCGATAGAGCTTTTATCCTGAAAAAAACTACTTTTGAGGTGGAAAAGAGAGTCAATTATTCATCAAGGCTCAGGCAGGTCAAACATAGAACTTCGCATGAGGTTGTTATCCACCTTGTTGTTTGCTGCTGTTATTATTACTATTATTATTATTATTATTATCTTTATCTTTATCGGTATCATTATTATTTATTTTTTATTTTTATTTATGTATTTAATTACTTATTTAATTTCTTACATACTCATTTATTCATTCATTTATTAATTCTAATAACTTTAATAATATAATATATACAAGTCTGTTCTAAGCGCTTAGTAACATACGTAAATGAATAAATAAATAAGATAGATAATACAGATAATAATAATTCACCAAAAGACTATTAGTGATCCGCCCCTTCGACGTTCAGAATAGCCTCGCTACAAATAGATCATTTATACTTATAAATCTTCATAACAATACATCTTATCATTTTTTACCAAAATCCGATGATCAAACTGAACAGTTGTGGCGTTCTCAAAGAAGTTCCTCCACATGGGCTGATGCGCAAAGAGATCCGTTGGAATCCAACGATCAGCCATCTTTGGATATGAATTGTAGACAAGGCCTGCGTCCAGACCTGCTACAAATGCACCTAAAGGATAAGCAAATACAACTTAAACTTCTCCCTGATTTTAATATGGTTCCCGCTCATTTGAAAAAGGAAAATTTCCTGACTTTTACCTGACCAAAATCAATTCTTCAATGACCAAAAGGCACATTTCTCTTTAGTCGTTTTAATATAAAATAACTATAAATCTATACGTTTCGAATTACAAAATACGTTTCAACACAGGAAATCCGCAACTGGTACCCAATTCATCTCTTCTTGTTTCACCACAGGAAATCCACATAAATAAAGCTACCATATACATCGATAATGTCGGGAACCTTTGGGAAGTTTCGTTTTGGAGTGGAATCACATAATATTCACCAAGACGCATTTGAGAATGATGACAAAAATTCCCTGACTTTTTAATAAATTGTAAATTTCCCTGACCATAATTAAAATTTCCTGACAATTCCCTGACCTTGAAAAAAAAATCAGAATTTACTGACTTTTCCCTGACCGTGGGAACCCTGTTTAAGGTCATTCGTATCACTTTCCATTCCAGGTACTTTTAAAAAGTTTGTCACAGACAGTTTACTGAAGGATCTCAAAGCAAGTTGCAAGTTCCCGGATGAATACGCATGTCACTGTCGTGAGGTTCCTCTTCCTCATATCCCCACCACCCCCCCCCCCCCCCCCCCCCTATAACAAGAGTACATACTCTCATCGTCATACCTGAAACTGCAGTCAAAAAAACCAGTCCTTTACAGCCATGCGCATACATGCGAAACTTTCGTAATTCTTTTGTTAATTCATACTGAAGAATCAAATGGAAACGTCGGAAATTAGTATAGGAAATCGCACGATCTCGCAGGCGAGTGCAATTAAAGAACTTTCAAAACATTACGAGTGTCTATTGAATACAGTCTCAGTTAGTGGCCACAGCGGGACTCGAACTCAGCACCACCGTGTTGCGACACCGACGTTATGACTACTCCATTCAGTTCGTTTGTGAATAATAACCAACACAGAGGCTTGCAGAAGCATACTCGATCAGATCCCTTCAGGCTCACCTTTGGGTGTGGCATGAGTTGACACATCGCACACCACAGAAGACCAGAGTAGAATACAAAAGCAGCAGAAAGATGCGAGGCTAGTCTGTACTGACTGACACGTGGGATTTCAGTCTTGCTGATTAGGTCTTCATCCAAACCACTCTTGACCATGTACCATCCCAGTAATCCCTATAGGGAAAATATCACAAAAATATGCTAAGTTTGCTATGTTTTTGGCGTTAACCCAATCAGCAGAATAAGATTTCAGCGAAAATATCTACTCTTGATTTTAAGGCCGGTAGACACGATAGAGCTTCCCTAACGCAACACGCTCCCGCAACACGTTCCTGGGTAATCCTGGGTCATTTTGCTAGACCAGTACACACGAGGGAGGTTGTTGCGTAGCGGTAAAAGCTTGAGTACGCACGAGGGAGCTTGCTCCCGAAACACGATTCTGCAACACATTTGCTCCTCAAGTTTGCTCCATCATATTTAACCATTTTGATATGAGGGAGCAAAACCCGGGTGCAAAAGTTTTGTTTCGCAACATTTTTTTCCGGGTGAAATAGTTTCGGGTGTTGTTGGGTGTTGCGGGAGGGTGTCGCGGGAGCAAGCTCCCTCGTGTTTACCAGCCATTATTAATGAACGGAGCACGGAAAATGCTGCTTTATTTGTTAACCAAAATAATGAAATAACAGTTAACTGTTTACTTCTAATTTCATGAATGAATTTTAAGGTCTTACTTGGTGTTGCAGGATGTATTGTATTCTGGGTTAGGGTTATAGTATTGAAGGGAATTATATCAAGCTTTATTGTTAATGTCGAAGTTGGAGTAAAGAAAGCTCATTCCATATATGGTGTATGATCAATACCATATTTGGTTGTAGTTGACGCAGAAAGAGCTTTCCATCCATCGTTAGCTGCAGAAATCTCTCTCAAAATCTATTTACCATTGGTTGATCTACCTTTAAACGCATTTTTTGGAAATCAACTCGAATTTTTTACCGAAAAAAATTAGAGTAAAACTAGTCTTTTTTCTTAAAGAGCAACCGTTTGTAACTACTTTTAACCCTTGTACTCAAAGTCTTAAAAGTATCATTACAAAATACTGGCATCTCATTTCTAATAACCCATATATCGCACGGATATTCCCAGAAAGGAAAAATCGCTAAAAGACTTTTTAGTACGCGCTAAACTTTCCTAAACCGTTTATCATAATACTCATGAAATACTACAAGTTGTTCCTAATAACGACTTTCATTTCAATAACAACACTTGATAAACATTAATGAAACACAATAATACATTGTCTATTGGATTCAAAGTTATGATTTCAAACTGATAACCTTTTTCCGGAGAGTTGTAGTTTGTGTGGCGTCCTTCATACTTTATTATAAACTGAACTTGAACTAATCAGAAACCAGGACAACACGGGGAAATACGCCACCAATGTTTCATATGTTGTTTAGCTCCAAACACATTGTTCTCGGCTATTGTTTTATTGTCTTTATGGCTCATGTGCCCTGCAGCACCAAGAGATAATAAAATTTACCTGGAATACCAGCAGTCCTCCAAGAACTCCTGCTCTTATTTTCATACCCTTGTTGAAATACCCTCTGGCCAGGAAGTACCCAGCAGGAAGGAAGTAGACCAAACCAATTGCTCTGCCCCACATACGATGGAAGTATTCCATATACCATATACGCTTGAACTCATCCAATGACATCCCTTGGTTTGAGCTGTTTTCATTATAAAAAAGTTCCATGAAAACGTTTATGTCGATAATTTATTCCTGATTATAAAATATTTGAAATCTAACACATGCACTGATTGGCAGGTTAAAATATCTGAGATATAACGAAAGCACTGATTGGCTGGCTATAATGCTTAAAGTATCAGAGGAGATAGAAAATCTCGTGCAAAATTATGAAAAGAATTCTTTATAAAGCAATAAAAAACAAATAATAATATTTCTGTACTGTGATATAAACACTCTAGGAGCTGTAGAGCACTTGAAAAGCCAGAAAAACGATAGACCTTATACGTGGTGTGAAAATTTTTCCCAATTCAGCATGACGAACCTCCGGGGAATTTATTTTCTTTTGTTTAAATTTACTCTTCGAAAAATTCATGAGTATCCCAAAGGATATGAAAGGAATAACGATGATATCTCGCGAAGTTTCAAAACAATAGCTCTTCATTCCCCCAGAGGTTTGTCACACTGAATTGGGAAAACATTGCCACACCACGAATAAGGTCTACTGGCTATGCCTCTGGTTCCTAAATGGCGTAGTTTTATCATGTTCAACAGTTCCCAGCATATTTATATCACAGAACAAAGAATGTGTAAATATAAATTATTACATCAGGGCCCAGTTGTTCAAAGCCCGATTAGTGCTAATCCTGGGTTAACTCTTAATAAGACCTATAGAGTTAATCCTGGATTAGCACTAATCCAGTTTTGAACAACCCAGCCCAGATGCATAAATATTAATTTATGCACATTTAAATTTTTTTAAATTGATATTTACAGAGTATAAATAAATAAATTATTACAGTTACATTAGTGCGATAAGACATGAGAATATTCTGAAATTATCGAAAATATGAATTATTACATCAGATGCATAAGTAATCATGCACATTTGTAATTTTTTTTAAATTGATATTTACAGAATATAAATTATAACAGTTACAAGTTCGATAAGACATGAAAGTATTCTATTTGTAAACAAATATTTCATGTAACAATGTTTTAAACTTACATCTTGTATTCTGGGAAGTTCTGATACTTCTTGAACTCTTCTTCCCACTGCTGTTGTGTAGTGGGAGGCTTCATACCCTTGATGAGATTCCAGTCTACCATGGACAGACCTGACTCTGTTAGTCTTGTGACCCCACCAAGAACCACCATGGAAAATGTCATGCCAGAACATGCTAGCAACCAGTATCCTGATCGAAAAAAACAATGCAATCATGTCAAATTATAGTCCTTCTCTGAGTTTGATAAACAGGATGCATTCTGGTCTAGCTTGGGTACAAACATCACCATCTTTCATCCAATGAGAGTGTTTGTCGTATTGATTTTGTAGCTAATGTAACAATATCTTATAACCATGAATGCAATAACCTGTTCAAAAATTCTTAATGTCTTAATTCTTAATGACCTCTGTCACCCCCAGCTGAGGGGTGAATGTGGCATGCGAAGCATGAGTTGGCAAAATTAGGGCCCTAAAAAGTTGGGTAAAACAGTCATTCTCATATCCAGAGCCTCCTGATAGCGAAAAATTAGAGTCTCTGGGAAACCCTGAAATTTCATTGGCTGTTGAAAACAATTACATAGCAACGAACTCCGGACAACACAACAAACAAATCTATCACCAAAACCAAGCAAAACAAATTGACAAGTATGGTTTTAGATCTTCCAATCTTAACAAATCCTAATTCCATTTGTTGAACATGTGATTACTTTTGCAAATAGAAGACATAAACAAGCCATTTGAAAGGTCGAGCAGGCATTTCGTATTCAGCTGCGATCCTGAGATAGAGCATGCACTCTGACGACCTGGTTGAAATATTCTCGCTTCGGGTCAGTAGGATTTTCCAGAACCCACGATCTGGCTAATGAGTAGGGTCTGGTAATAAGGTTTCCATGTTTTCCAAAGTGTTTCCATGACATTGAAGGAAAACACAAAGCTTTTGAGGGCATGTGCCTATGGAATGTCGTGAAAACACCTTGATTGATGTCCACCAAAACCTACTTCACTGCGACAGCAAATTGTACGATTTTGCATGTCTCATTCAAAAGGGCTTTAATATGGCAAGGGTGCTTCAACTGCTGTACAAACCTGTAATTTTTCTTGCTCTTGCTGTTTCAGCAAAAGGTATTGTAGATGATTCTGTAGTTAAAGTCTTTTTCAACAAACCACTAGTTCTTGATTTCAGCTACAAACAAAATTGGTAACAACTAGTCACTGACAGTTAATTTACATCAAATAACTTCTCTAATTGGCCCAGGAAATTCTTGGGCTTTTTTTATTATTATTATTTTTACATACTTATTCCAAACTCTATACAGCTGACTCTCAAGTAAGGAACCACCCCGAGACCAAGAGAAAGTGGTCGCTTACGGGAGATGGTCGCTTACTAGGGAGTTAACACAGGAAGCCCAAACAATGGGAACCCCAACACAGAAAGCCTAAACCATTCATAACTTGTAACTCCTGTGTTAAAACTAACGATTTAACTGTTTAAATTGACGATTAAACTGTTTTAATCAAAACTTTGAACGTGCTATATGTTTACAATGTTTACAGTGTAATTATCAATATTTCGTCGGGTTTTTAATACCCGATGACGCTATGTTCTTAAATGTTTTTATTGTTAAAGGATCTGTCACCATTACTGGCTCTTGGGTGGTCGCTTACGGGAGAGGAAAAACAATGAAAAATTCAAAAATTTTAACCCCAAAGGTGGTCGCGGTCGCTTATGAGAGTGGTCGCTTACGAGAGAGTTTTTTTACAGAGTTTATATGGGGAACAAAACGGGAATTTCAAAACGTGATCTCTTACGGGAGATGGTCGTTTACGAGAGTATGGTCATTCAAAGAGAGTTGATTGTAGTTACATTCAATATCTTACAACACATAGCTCCATCTCAACCACATGACAATTTTTAAGGTATGTTTTTAAGGACTTATTTTTAAGAACAATGGATTACTGTAAAATCAGGATGACATTTGGACATTATAGCAGTAAAAGTATCGCTTACAGGAGATGGTAGTTTACGAGAGTGGTCGTTCAAAGAGAGTTGATTGTAGTTACATTCAATATTTTACAACACATTGCTCCATCTCAACCACATGACAATTTTTAAGGTATGTTTTTAAGGACTTATTTTTAAGAACAATGGATTACTGTAAAATCAGGATGACATTTGGACATTATAGCAGTAAAAGTATCGCTTACGGGAGATGGTCGTTTACGAGAGTGGTCATTCAAAGAGAGTTGATTGTAGTTACATTCAATATCTTACAACACATAGCTCCATCTCAACCACATGACAATTTTTAAGGTATGTTTTTAAAGACTTATTTTAAGAACAATGGATTACTGTAAAATCAGGATGACATTTGGACATTATAGCAGTGAAAGTATAAAAGATATAAAAAATTACATGAAATTAAGGGAAACCGTCCCATGTTAGATCATAGACATCTTTGTGTGACCCCACTCTTCCCCGTCCACCACTCATTTCCAATGGGCAACTTTCTTTTATAAGTGAAAATCCTAAGCAATTGCTAAATGTTTCCCTTCCCCTCTTCAGGGGCAGATTCAGCATTTGTTCAGGGAGGGGTGCAGGGCACATAGTTAACCCAGGGAGAGGTGCACCCCTTAGAATCAAAGGGAAAAAACATTATTTTGTATTGGTTAAATCTTCGAAGTAGGATCACAAAGTCAAACCAGCACACCCCCTGCAACCCTTTCCTGGATCCACCACTGCTCTTTTTCTCTCCTTCCCCCCCTCCCCACCCCCCACTCATAACGACATGCACAACTAATACTTGATAAAATACTCACAGATAAAGCACTTTGTCTCAGTGACTGCCATAATGATGTACCATTTAGCTTTGCATTGGTAAAGTTTCTTGAGGCACACCCTACCCTTTGGGCCAAAAATGGCTGAAAAATAGAAAATATATATCAAAATTGCTACTGGGTCATAAAATTTCCATTACTTGAAAAACTAAAATAGTGCTACACATAATTTCATACTCCTACAAAGGTGGAGAGTACGGTGGCCTAGAGGTGCAATACACAAATCCAATTCCAAATACACGAATACAATTACAGCTGTGAAAATAGGGTTAAAGAAATATATATTTTACAGACTACAGTTCGCTGAACAGGAATATTTAATCTTACAATGAAAATCAATAATCTACATGAGCTTCTAACTGTAATATAATCACTTTGTCACATCCTTTATTTATCAGTTCAAGGGTTTATTAATCACAAAACTGTTGGTGCACAAATTTTGCAATTTTTCTCTGTCTGGACTTCCTGTGGTTAAGGAAAGGTCAAAATTCTCACAATGAAATTTCACAAAAATCTATTATTCTTAGACTTTTCAGAATAGAAAAACAGTTATTTTCAGTCAAACCAGGTTGATTTTGACATAGGTGAATTTTCTACCGTCAAAAATATTTCTATCGTTCGAGCACGAATTTTGTCTTCAAGCTCAAACATGGGTTGTGTTTTATTTGGTAAAAATTAGAAATTAATAAAATGACGCTTACTTACCACTTGCCGAAGAAAAGAGCTTGAAGCCTGACAACTAAGAAGCATAGCACGTCCACCCAGCATTTTAAAACTGTTTAATATTGTTAAGAAGAGTTTTTCATGCTTCGAGACTCGAAGGATTTGACTTCGTTATGTAATGTCAGGGAGAGCCTGGGAAGGAGTAAAAAAATCTGGGGACTACTTCATGTCATTAGATAAAAGAGTCTACAGAAAATTTTCGAAACTGCGTCTGTTTTCATTTTATGCATTACTTTTAACAAGAAAAGTCGAAAGTTTAATAAATAATTCCAAGATGTTCCACGTAGGGATAACAGAAAAACCCTTGGCAACTGTTATGAAAAGGTCCGATGCATGTTATATGCTTTTGGGGTTCCTGTGGTCTTGATGGAAAGTCGCTCGTTTGCCCGCTGTTCGGCGGGAACCGGGCGCTGGGTCCGAGGGAAGCAGTCTGTTTTATGTCCAAAGACGGCGATGTTTCCCGAGGCGGACCCCCCTCCCCCTCCTAAAAATTTAATGCTCCCCGAGAGAATATGAGGTAAAAGAGCACATCCCTGTGCACCATGAAAGTTTTTTGAAAATCTATTTTTAGCTCCGCGCTCAAGCATGAGCTAGTTAGCATACGATTCCTGATTGGTCAGATTGTAGTGATGTCATGGGTACACAAGAGATCGACAGTAACAAAGCAAGCTTCATGCAGTTGACAAACCAAACTTTATTAAATTTGACGAAAAACTGTGTTAAGAGGAATTCCTTGAGAAATTCTGAAAGGATTTTGAAGCAATCCCTAAAAAACAGCACGTGTAAAAAATACCCAGCTGAGACATTCAAGCTTGTTTTTAAATCAAAACAATGGTCGCTCCACTGAGACTCATCATTCATTTTGGAGTTGATAGCACTTATAGATGAGACTGTAAGTTATTCCACGATTCTCCACCTTAACTGAAATACAGTAAATATTGCTGTATCCCAAGAACACTTACCTCTGACCTGAACTTTAGTGTTTTCAAAATGACAAGTTATCTAATGGACATCTAAAATGAAGGGATTGGACTCGTTTACGAGAGAGCAGGATTTTCGATGGACTAACTTGTTGAATTCACTGAGTCGAAAGTTTAAAAAAAACTTTAAACTTGAGAGAAAATTTAGCACTGATTTACTGTTGGAATCAGTTGTTTAACAGTAAAAAGAAGAGGTTTTAAGAAGAAAACAGTCAAGCTGCTCGGAATAGAAGAACATTAAAGGCACAAATATGCTGAACTGAGAGCATCTGGCGGGAAAAATCGCAAGTAAAATGCACTTCCGATCAGGTAAGAAATTTTTTTAATTAGTTTTAATCCTTAAATACTAAGTTTGATTCACCCTGTTGTACTTGGCCGATATTGTGATTGTATTTCTATTGTCTGTTGGGGACTTTAGGAGTTGAAAAGTTATGAAAAAAATACCTGAACGTTGAGGTGGAGAGAAAATTCATGGTGCTTAAAATATGAAAGGAAGTTCTAGTTTTGGTGATCAAACTTTTTTAATTAATTCGCCTTTTCTCAATGTCTTTTGGCAAGCTAAACATATATAATTATCGTGAAAAATCATTTCAGTGCCTCTTGTAGTTTTTTTCCTCTGTGAAAACAGAAATTTTTCTTCGGCACATTTCGGTGCAAGTTTGTTCTGATTCGTGTGTGAAACAAAATACTCGTCTTGTTCATCGTCTTTTTAATTACTTTAACTTAAACTTTATATACTATACTGAGAAAACACTACGATAAATGCTTTTTTGGCTATAGTCACTGTAGGTTTTTCGCTATTTTCATCGCATTTTTTTTTCAATTGCGGTTTCCTTCCCCATGGCGTCTTCCCTGTTTTCAGCTTGTTCGTATACTGAAAATCATCCTGATTTGATCTTTTTCGATGTTTGTTTATATCAAATGTTAAGTTAATGTTTTATTCGTCCATGAAGAAGGTATTTTTATCGTCGGAAGCTAAATATTTTCCGCTCAGGAATCGCATGCTAAAAATAGCTCAGCCTTGCGCGCGGAGATAGATTTTAAAAACACCTTCATGGTTACAGACCCATGTATGGGAGATGTGCCCTCTTACTTAATATTCTCTTGTGCTCCCTTAACCAAATCGTTCTGCCTTCTTCAAACCCAACCAATTTTCGAAAGCATTGCTGAAGCATTTTAATGATAAAAATACCGTCAGTTAAAATCTCTAAGGGATCCCCATAACCAGTGGCCTCCTTTGCAGCCGATGTGAGTCACTTCCGGTTCCCGTCATTCCCCCACTAGGGGAGGGGCTACATAACCAGCTGATCTGAGAAAAAAACGTTACCCAATCAGAATCGAGAAAATTTGCAAAACTGACGAGGTGTCACTTTTCCTCTTAAATTCACGGATTTTTACGAAGTTGCCAATCATGGTTGACAACAGTGGCACAATACAATCGAAGAGTTTTATATTTTTGTTGCAATGGCGAACATGTTTTATTTCTCGCTGGTTTTTTTTATCAGAAAAACGTAGTTTTGCAGGTAGCGACGTCATTTTTACTTTATTATTTCAGTGGTAGCTCACTGATTGGTTAGAGCATGGCACCGGAATCGCCAGGGCACGGGTTCAAATCCCGTTCAAGATTAGGAATATCTCCTGACTCTTTCAATTTGCAGCTGCATAAGTTGCTTCATATACTGCAAGGATCAGCTCAATTTGATACACTACAACCGTAGTACAAATATTTATCATACAATCATCCATAAAATACCTATATTTATTACATAATTACCAATGAAATATCTATTTTTCTCTATTTCGAAAAATTGATATCTTCACACGTTGAAATAGCATGTTATTTTCACGTGTGAAAATAACACCATTGCGATGGCCATTCAAGAATACACGGGAAGAATTGCCTAAAAAAGCCAAAACATGCTTCATTGATAATTATATAATAAAAAGAATATTACATGTCCGCTTGGAGCTAGGAATTTTATCTTCTCGTGTTGAAAATCTGAGATCTTTTCAACACTTGAAGATAAAATTCGTATCTCCGCGCGCCCATGTAATATCCTTTATTTCTCCTTTTCGAAAAACAGATATATCGCAGTCATATTTTCATTAATAATAAAAATATTGTTAATTTGATTTTATGGATAATTATATAATGAACAGAATATTATATGGGCGCTTGGAAATACCAAATTTACCTTCTCGTATTGAAAATCTATCATTCGTTCGCTGTGCTCACTCGTGAGAGATCTTTTCAACACTCGAAGATCAATTACGTATCTCCGCGAGCCCATGTAATATCCTTTATATATTTCATATACATATTTATTTCAGATCAGCTGAAAAGGATAAGAGATAAAGCGTCTTATAACGACCCAGTTTGAACTAGCCTGCGTTCATGCGCTCAGCCGGTATAATTTCCTCGAAATATACAGTCCTTTGACTAAACGTTGTCGTTGATCAGATTATCTCTACGCGCCTAGACCGAAAAGGATAACGGGTAAATTACCCAGAACTTGCGTCATCCAAACTGCTCGCCAGTTTAAATCTTCGCCGTATGCTCGAGGCATGGTTTTAGCAAATTAAATAGGATCGCAAACAGCGAGCTCAAGACGTGTTAGATAGCATATGCGGCAGCTAGTAACTGTGAATTAATTATCCCATGATCCTTTTCGGTCTAGGCGCGTTGTGATGAAGCCGATCAAACGACAACGTTTGCAAAGGACTGTATATCAGCCGGCTAAACGCAGTCTAGTTTGAACAGGATTGCCGAAAATTTACATTCCCAAAACTGAGACAAAGTCCTCCCTCCCTTGTTTAATATCCCTTTTAAAAAATCTTATGGTTAATGTCGTTATCCTATTTTTTTTTAATAATATCATTAAGAAAAACTTAAATCCTTTCGTACTGAGCAAAAGCGAAATAAGAGAAACTTTGGAGTCTCCAGTCCTCTCTTCGGTAGGAACATGACGGACATACGTGCTACTCTGCATGATCGATCCCGTTATCAAATCTTTTTTAATTTTTTTATTCACGCCAACGACAACTTAATAACGACTACTGAGAAGCAGCAGATTAATGCGAAGACGAATAAAAATGAAGTTGCATCCTGAAACTACTTGGCATGAAGTACTATAGGGTTGACTGGTATACGATAGGTGAGCAAAGATGCACTAGATACAGTCAATTCAAAAAACGTTGTCGTCGACCGGCTCAAGCCTATGCGACTAGATCAAAAGAAGTATGGGTAAAAATCACTGAAGCGGTTAAATATTCGTTCTGAATCAATGACCCGTTAGTAGTAAAGATAATAATAGCGAGAAACAATCCATCAAATGCATGTCTTTGGGTTTAGGGAAAGAAAAGTTATGATTCAGTTCACTATTTCGAAAATATGAAGGCATTAAAAAATGTCTCCTTCAACATTTCCCACTCGCCTATGAAGGTTCGTGCTGTAAACCAGGCATAACTAGTCAGATAAAATTATGGAGTCAACTCGGCTTCAACGACTTCTACCCAGAGTTCCTTTCAGTCCAGTCGCGTAGGTTTGAGTTGGTCGACGACGAGGTTTTTTGAATTGACTGTATACTCATAAAACTCAAACAGACAGTTTAAATCTCAATATTACAGTGATTCGAATTTACCAGAACTTACAGACATTCATTGGACATTTCAAAGTTTATATAATTTGTAGAGTTGGACGTGACTAGACCGCAATTCATTTGGCAAGGATTTGAAAATAATTGATTAAGACTCGAATCAATTGAATAAAATACTGAGTTAATAAAATCGATCTGTGTGCTTTTCCCTCGTTTGATTGATATGTCTGTTCGTCTATGAGTGATTCGCAGCGTAAGAACTCGCTATAAAACGCAGTGTCGAAAAGATTGATTCATGGTCAATTTAAAAACCTAGTGTTAAAGAAGAAAAACTATGTTGGATAGAAGTCAACGTGCCAGGCTAATCACGAGGTTAGTCAATAGTCATCTTGCAAGCACATTTTTGTCAAATTTCTTTAATTTGAAAAAAATATTGATTTTGTTAATATCGATAGCAAGCTGTTTTCATCTTAGCAAACAACATAACCACAAATGCTATCTTCGATGACATTTTTATATTTGTCCTTCGTAAACCCGTTATACTAGACGTGATTATCATAATATAGATGTGAAAACTTTGAACAATTGAAGCAGTATTGTATGTCATTGTCAACATTAACTTAGAACGATTTATAGTGATAAATGTAAACTCCTAACCATTAGTTCACTATATTTCAGCTTCCAATTTATCATAATTTCCTTCCCAAACCCTGCATCAATGATGTTACATTTTGCGAAGCTTTGCGAAGTTAAATGTAATATTCTATCTACGATACTGGACTTAAATGAAGTCTTTTTGCGACATTTGTTTAGTATTTACACACGGGATTTTGTAAGCCACAGTTCAAACGAGTTTATGTACTTTTTACTTCAATTAATAATTATTCGTCAAAACTGTCTTTCTTTCTTTTATGAAATTTCAAGATATTTCAATGTACGTTATGCTCACTCCAAGTTACTTTAGAAACGGCCAAGCAGAAACTTGAAGGCTTTGTTTTAAAGAAATTCAGTTTTCATTGTTCTTGCTTTTGTGTCTGGTGTCATCCATTCATAATACGTAAATATTCAATACTTTTAAATTGCCAATAGGAATACGACTTAGCTACAGCTGCTGCAACCTATATACACAGGTTTTCTCTGTTTGCTCCTCTCATAACTGCTCCTCACTTCTACGGCTCGCACAAAATTCAAAGTTCAGAATGAACGCTAACGCCTCACTCAATACTAGTGAATCAACTGGAAGCTGTTACTTTCTGTTTGTGACATTCGACCATGTCAAATACATTAGGTGGACGTTCATTTTATCAAGCACTGTGAACGCCCTTCTTGCCATTCCAGCAACACTCGGCAACGCTGTAGTCCTCATGACCATAGTGAAACACCCAAGTCTTCACACTCCTTCAAATTGTCTTTTATTTAGCTTGGCGGTTTCGGACCTTGGGGTGGGCTTGATCGTCCAACCGCTTTGTGCCTTGTACAAAATTAGTGAAATGGAAGAATACTTTCTCCCATACTGTATAGCTGGCCTGGGAAGTGAGATATTGGCCTTTACCTTTACTGCGACTGCATTTATGACAATAACAGCTATTTCTTTAGACCGTTACCTTGCCATACGCTTACATCTACGGTACCAAGAGCTTGTTCCTGTTAGCCGAGTAATTAAAGTGGTGGTGCTTTTGTGGGTATTTGGCTTGGGGATGTCTGTTTGTAGACTGTTTTGTTCCGGTCACTGCCAGTCTCTCGTAACTGCTTTTGCAACAGTGTTTTCTATCTTCTTGTTGGTGACTGTTATCAGCTACATCAAGATTGGTCAAACAGTTCGTAAGCATGTCATACAAATAAACCCAGATAAAACCGGAGACCCTCTTCATAACAGAATCATCACTTGTGTTCAAATGTCCCAAATGAAAAAGTCAGTCGTTACGATGTTATACGTTGTTGGGACATATGTACTTTGCTTTGTGTCCTACATGGCAGCACTGGCCGTCTGCGTTCTTCTCGAATGGGACCCGTTTTCTCGTGGTGTCCTCAACGTCGTTTTTCCAATTGCATTTTTAAACTCCAGTCTCAATCCTGTCATTTACTGCTGGAGAATAAGAGTCATACGCCACTTTGCTAAGACGACTGTTCTTAAGATGGTTGGTATTCATAAAAATTAATCCCGCCAGTTGTCGAGCTCTAAACAAAAATAGCAACATTGTCAAATAGCCTCCTGACATTTGTAGAATGCATATTTTGCACCCACATATACTGAATAAAAGAACCGACAAACTTAAAGAAAACCAATGTCACTATAACAGATGTCAGATACCTTTTTCCTGATCAGTTATACGTTTTTATCACGGTTTTATCTTTGAAAAGCACCTTCTTTCTTTCCCAAAAGAATAGAAAGATCTAGAACTCACCACTTTAGTACCGGTAACATCCGCCACACTCATCTTCATATTGCAACGAAAATGTTTAACAATGAATAATCTTTAAACAACGGTTTCATTTATGTGTTATGAGAGAGAAAATTAATGTTTTTACAGACGTCAGTTTTCAAATTACTACTTCTTATCGTATGAAAACAAGATAAAGAACAATCAATTAGCTATTGAAAATATCGCTTTAAGATTTCAGTAAGGCTACCATCACGCACAAGTTTAGACAAGGGTATGCTTTGAATTTGCAAGTAAACCTCTTAGCTCCTCCCATTAGCATGTACACCTCTGGTTACACCCAAAACACTCTTTACCCCTTTGCTTAGTTATTTTAGCACTATTCGTTTAAATCTTATGATATAAATATTCCTCACAGTCTTTTCTATACATTTACAATATATTCAAATATTAACTTTAGTTTAAGCTATGTTTAATTCTAAGATTTTCACTCGTATTACTCTTTGATAAGATATCACACTTAGGAATTTACTATTTTCTTTAGCCAATCAAGACTCAGCAATGATATCACATTGATTGTAGACTGACACCTGTTATGAATTTATTATAAATAGAGCTCATGTAATTAGTTTAAGTCACTAAGATAGAAGATAGAAGAGAGTATAGGAGAGAGAAGTGAATAAAGATCCCATAGCTCTAACCGAGAGCGGTCACCCATAACATATGTCGTAGATATTTATCGCAACCGGTTTCGCCAGTTTGCATTTTCACCGCATTTAGTGACTAATAGCCCTCACTAATAAAATTAAAAAACAAAAATTACTATAGTAGCTATAAATAGCGAGGGAATATTGCCTGGTTCATCAATATTAATAACTCAATCATCTTGGATCGCTAGTAATTGTATACAGTGTATGTTTGGTGACAGTATATTGATTATTGTAAAGATTACTGACTTTTACAGCAACCTCTAAAACGTTTAGTGGTACGTTCTAAAACTCTTCCTGTGCAGGTGGATAAAATATTAGAAGTCAGTAAATGGCATGCAATTGCTCTTAGATGCGCGCTTTATACTCCAGGCCTGAAGAAGACGATACGTCGTACTGCAAAGAGACAAAAAAAAGAAAGAAAAAAAAAATACAGAAAGAAAACTAAAAGACAACTAACAGTTATTAACTGTTTTTGGTGATACTAATAATTCATCACAGACGCATTTCGCGATATCTTGGTCATCACAACGACGCCAGGAAACTTCAAATGAGTACATACTTGAAAGAGTTCCTATGACTGGAAGTTTTATTGTACCAATACGTATAATTTCCTGCTTCTTGGAATATGTTATATAGTTAAGTACAGCTAATCATTTGAACAATAAAAGCCCATCTGAGAATCCATCATAAACCGATCTAAACGCTGTCAAGTAGTTAAGCATGAACAGCTTCGAGAGAATAAGTGATCACTCGAGCGATGGATGACTTAGCCCTGTTGTTCTCTTGGTTTATAACGCTTCAATTCCCCAATGATTTACCTATTTACTATTCTACCTGGCTATTGTAAATGATATTGCATAGTAAACTATAACACATCGCGGTAGTTAGTCAATAACAGCGCTTAATGCTAAGTACATATACTTGTTGGAACTGATAAGGGTCTAACCTTTTGGGATTGGCAAGAATGGCTTCTTCATCAAGGTACTAGAATATTTGTCTGAAACTTGTGTTGAAATGTGTTTATTAGAGTTTCATTAACTGAGAGTATACCGACTCGTGGCGGTTCTACCATTATCACTACTAGTATTCCAACATGCTCGATTACCGAGCTTCACGAATATTCTTTTTTAACGGTTGCGAAAAACCAGTCACTCGTTCTATAATTGCTTGATTCTCTTCACGATTATCATCGCCAGGTTTCACTTTTTTTTTTCGACGGGTTCACTTTTGCAAGCCATCCTTGGTTAAAATGTTTATAAGATAACTCTAATATAAATCAAGTTATCAACACTCTCAATTTATGTTCATGTTTTGTTTTCAAACTTTAGTATGGTTTATATGGCTTATCTATTTTCTTGGCAAATTATTTTTAATAAACACTGAAGTCAGAACCATTAAGCGGGAAAAATTCTGACTCGGACGAAGTCTTAAAAGTTTATCAAAAGTATTTATTGAGAGTAAATCATTACAACTAATTGCTGGAGAAAATCTTTGGGTACTCGTAGCATTCAGGGTCAGTACTTCATGTAAGACCCCATGTAATGGCACTATTATACATGGTTCTACACTGTATACATACACGATATAGTATATACTTATAACGTTACTTATATCACTGTATTCATGTGTATTCACTGTATTCATGTGTATTCACTGTATTCATGTGTATTCACTGTTATCATGTGTATTCACTGTATTCATGTGTATTCACTGTATTCATGTGTATTCACTGTTATCATGTGTATTCACTGTATTCATGTGTATTCACTGTATTCATGTGTATTCACTGTAATCATGTGTATTCACTGTATTCATGTGTATTCACTGTATTCATGTGTATTCACTGTATTTATGTGTATTCACTGTTATCATGTGTATTCACTGTGATCATGTGTGTTCACTGCAATCATGTGTATTCACTGTTATCATGTGTATTCACTGTATTCATGTGTATTTTCTATAGTTTAAAACGATTTTCGAATTTATTAGAGGAGGAAGATTTTCGGAAAAAACGTGCGGAAACTGAAAAATCCCTCCTTTTATAGCGTTATATCTTTTAGCCAATACGTTGACGCCCTTCTCTTTTTCATTATACCATAACAATGAATTAAAATAACAGAATTAAAAATAAAAAATCATACAACAATTTTGAAGATTCGGTAGTACTTAAAACTTGAACTTCAGTGCTTTGGCTTCTCAGTGGTTCCGAAATCCGCGAAACAAAATTCCACATATTACTTATTTTATATTATATTATTATGTTATATTATTTGCCTAACAAGCGGCAGTTTATTTTTTCTCACCTTGCAATGCAATTTCATATTTTTGTTACAGCATAAAAATCCAATTTTAATTTGCATGAAAACGCTTCACTTTTCATTTTTCGCTAGTCTAGCAGTGCAATCCTGAATACCGAACTTCGCAGAGAAAAATTCAAGCTTTTTGATTTCTTGTCACAAATGTTTGAGTTGTGGTCGATGTTGCAACGCGACAAATAAACAATTAACATTGCGAGAGAAAAAAACATGTGTAAACAGCAGTTTTAGGGCAACATTGAAGGGAAATTTTCTTTTAATTATAAGACACATGATTACAGTGAACACACATGATCCCAGTGAACACACATGATTACAGTGAATACACATGATTACAGTGAACACACTTGATAACAGTAATACACATGATCACAGTGAATACACATGAATACAGTGAATACACATAATTACAGTGATTACAGTGAATACACATAATTACAGTGAATACACATGATTGCAGTGAACACACATGATCACAGTAAATACACATGATAACAGTGAATACACATGATGATAGTGAATACACATGATTACAGTGAATACACATGATCACAGTGAATACACATGATCACAGTGAATACACATGATCACAGTGAATACACATGATGACAGTGAATACACATAATTACAGTGATTACAGTGAATACACATGATTACAGTGAATACACATGATCACCGTTAATACACATAATCACAGTGAATACACATGATAACAGTGAATACAAATGATTACAGTGAATACACATGATGACAGTGAATACAAATGATTACAGTGAATACACATGATGACAGTGAATACACATGATAATAGTGAATACACCTGATAACAGTGAATACACATGATCACAGTGAATACACATGATCACAGTGAATACACATGATCACAGTGAATACACATGATCACAGAGAATACACATGATCACAGTGAATACACATGATCACAGTCAATACACATGATCACAGTGAATACACATGATCACAGTGAATACACATGATTACAGTGAATACGCATGATCACAGTGAATACAAATGATTTAACAGTGAATACACATGATTACAGTGAATACACATGATAACAGTGAATACACATGATAACAGTGAATACACATGATTACAGTGAATACACATAATTACAGTGATCACAGTGAATACACATGATCACAGTGAATACACATGATCACAGTGAATACAGTTGATAACAGTGAATACACATAATAACAGTGATTACACATGATTACAGTGAACACACATGATTACAGTGAATACACATGATTACAGTGAATACACATGATTACAGCGATTACAGTGAATACACATGATTACAGTGAATACACATGATTACAGTGAATACACATGAATACAGTGAATACACATGAATACAGTGAACACACATGATCACAGTGAATACACATGATCAAAGTGAATACACATGATTACAGTGAATACACATGATTACAGTGAATACACATGAATACAGTGAATACACATGATAACAGTGAATTCACATGATAACAGTGAATACAGTGATTACAGTGAATACACATGATCACAGTGAATACACATGATAAAAGTGAATACACATGATAACAGTGAATACACATGAATACACATGATTACAGTGAATACACATGAATACAGTGAATACACATAATTACAGTGATTACAGTGAATACACATGATTACAGTGAATACACATGATTGCAGTGAACACACATGATCACAGTAAATACACATGATAACAGTGAATACATTGATCACAGTGAATACAGTTGATAACAGTGAATACACATAATAACAGTGATTACACATGATTACAGTGAACACACATGAATACAGTGAATACACATAATTACAGTGATTACAGTGAATACACATGATCACAGTGAATACACATGATCACAGTGAATACACATGATAACAGTGAATACACATGATTACAGTGAATACACATGATAACAGTGAATACACATGATTACAGTGATTACAGTGAATACACATGATCACAGTGAATACACATGATCACAGTGAATACACATGATCACAGTGAATACACATGATCACAGTGAATACACATGATGACAGTGAATACGCATAATTACAGTGATTACAGTGAATACACATGATTACAGTGAATACACATGATCACCGTTAATACACATAATCACAGTGAATACACATGATAACAGTGAATACAAATGATTAATGTGAATACACATGATAACATTTAACACACGTGATTACAGTGAACACACATGATTACAGTGAATACACATGAATACAGTGAATACACATGATTACAGTGAATACACATGATAACAGTGAATACACATAATTACAGTGATTACAGTGAATACACATGATTACAGTGAATACACATGATCACAGTGAATACACATGATCACAGTGAATACACATGATCACAGTGAATACACATGATGACCGGATATAACTAGCTAAAACTAGTGTGAGCTGCGTCGGTGTTTCTAATGAAACAGTAATGATGAAAAGGTAAATTATACACAGTAAGTTTTTTCATCTTTTCACGGTGTATAATTTACCTTTTCATCATTACACATGATGACAGTGAATACACATAATTACAGTGATTACAGTGAATACACATGATTACAGTGAATACACATGATCACAGTGAATACACATGATCACAGTGAATACACATGATGACAGTGAATACAAATGATTACAGTGAATACACATGATGACAGTGAATACACATGATAATAGTGAATACACCTGATAACAGTGAATACACATGATCACAGTGAATACACATGATCACAGTGAATACACATGATCACAGTGAATACACATGATCACAGTGAATACACATGATCACAGTGAATACACATGATCACAGTGAATACACATGATCACAGTGAATACACATGATGACAGTGAATACACATGATTACAGTGAATACGCATGATGACAGTGAATACAAATGATTACAGTGAATACACATGATAACAGTGAATACACATGATAACAGTGAATACATATGATAACAGTGAATACACATGATTACAGTGAATACACATATTACAGTGATCACAGTGAATACACATAATCACAGTGAATACACATGATCACAGTGAATACAGTTGATAACAGTGAATACACATAATAACAGTGATTACACATGATTACAGTGAACACACATGATTACAGTGAATACACATGATTACAGTGAATACACATGATTCAGCGATTACGGTGAATACACATGATCAGTGAATACACATGATTACAGTGAAACGCATGATCACAGTGAATACCAAGTGAATACACATGATCACAGGAAATACACAGAATACCGTATAACACAGGGAATAGTACACTGAATACACATTATTACAACAGTGATCAGCAGTGAATACACATGATTACATGATCATACAGTGAATACACATATAACAGGTGATCACACAAATACATGATTACATGAACACACATATTACAGTGCAATACCACAGGATCAAATTTGAAACACTACAGTGCGAAGATTAACACATGAATTACAGTAATTTTACACATGATCCACGTGTCATACAGCAGATGACCCACATACAGTGAATAAAATCCCAAATTACAGTGAAGTACACATGATTCACATGAATACAACATGATCAGGACACACATTTCACGTGAATACACATGATAACAGTGACACATGATGACAGTGAATACCATGATACAGTGAATACCATAAATACAGTGAACATAGATCACAGTGATTACACATGATCACAGTGAATACACTGACACAGTGAATGAATCGACTATCACAGTGAATAAACACCTGATAACAGACCTGAATATGCTTACAGTACAATGTGATTATCTGATAAAAGTGAACACCTTACCATTGTACACAGTTACTTGGAATAAACACAATACCACAAATAGAATACCCATAGATACCACCGTGAATACATATATTACAGTGAATAGCACATGATTAAAGTGCAAAACACCACATGATCAACAGTGAACCACATGACAGTGAATTACACCACAGTGCACCAATGAATACACAGGAATAACATGATTAATGGGAATGCAGTGAACAATGCAGTCACAATGAATACTAGTGCATAATACAGTGATGACAGTGAATAGACACAGTGAACACATGATTCTCACAATACACATAGGAACAAGTTGGAATTATCACATCTGTCATGCAGTGAATTACACATAAATACACATTGAAATACAGCGGAATAAAATGAATACAGTGAATACACATCAATACAGGGCTTAAAGATGAATTTACAACTGATTATAGTGAACCCACAGATGAACCAAATGATGCAACAATGATAACCGAACCCCATGCACACCCACGTGAGTTACTTACAGCTGAGTAGGAACCAACAATAGAATAACCCATGTGATGATTCAGTGACATAACATCGAATACGTTGAATTAGCACTATATACCAGTGCGTACAGTGAATACCATAACACACGAATACCACTGCGGCAGCAGGGGAAATCCATCTTGATCAGGAGTTAGTCACAGCGAGGTTGGAATACCACGATGGCGGAACAGTGAATACACATCATTGATGAAGTGACATACACATGGATTCACAGTGAATCAGCTGCATACACATGATAACAAGTGGACATTACACATGATCACAGCGAACAACATCGACGACATGTGGAAACAACAACATAATTAACCAGTGAAATTATTACGGTAGAGGACCACGTGATGACACAACGATTAATCGTGTTCTACCGTACAGTGGCAATACACATGATCACAGTTTGGAATACAACTGATTGGATAACCTGATCCATGAATGATCAGGAATTTACCCTGCTCACAGTGAATACACATAGGGAAATTCACCAGTGGAATCACAACAGTGTACACAATGATTAACAGTAGCTCACCCTGATGAATGAATTACACAAATTAAGATACAGTGATTATACAGTTGAAGATACAGTGACGACACATGATATCAGTGAATACACATGATGCAGTGACTACACATGATGACCCAGTGAATACCAAATGCATGACTGAATACATGATGAATTACTACACAAAACTGAGTGCATACCCTATAACAGTGAAACACATGATCACAGTTAAAACCACATGACCAGTGAATACACTGATCACAGTGAATACACAGATCACAGTGAATACACATTATCACAGTGAATACACAGATCACAGTGAATAACACATTACTCACAGTGAATACCATGATGCAGTGAATACACATGATTACAGTGAATTTTGCATGATGACAGGTGAATCAAATGATTTACAGTGAATACCATAAGACAGTGAATACACAATGAGACATGATAACATATGATACCATGATACACATGATTTACAGGACTCACTAATAACAGTGATCAACAGTGAATACACATGATCACAGTGAAACACATGATCAAAGTGAATACCGTTGAATAACAGTGATAACACATAATCACCGTAAGTACCTGATTACCGTGAACACACCTGTTCCGTGAATACACATGATTACGTTATACCATGTACATTACAAACGATTAACCAGTGAATACCATATTGACAGTGAATACACAGATTACCGTGAACACAAGAATACAGTGAATACAACATGAAGACATGAACACACATGATCACCGTGAATACACATGATCAAAGTGAATAAACATGTTACATGAATACACATGATTCTGTGAATCCCATGAATACAATGAATACCCTGATTACAGAATACACAGAATACAGTATATACACATGAAGACAGTATTACATTGAATACACAGACCAACCACTGCGGCAGCAGGGGAATCCACCTGATCCGGATTACCCTAGTCAGCGAGGTGGAATACCACGTGGCGGAAGTGATACACGATCATTCCCCGCCCCGTGATTGACAGTGAAGTACACATGTATTACAGCTGCACATACACATGATGACAGTGACATACACATGTCACAAGCGATTACAACATGACGACAGTGAAACACAAC
>WHPX01000640.1:0-53990 GCA_011057435.1 Actinia equina
GTTTGGCAGTGACGAGTCATTTCCTTCTAACATCCATTCAAATCAGTGTGGAGAGATATAGCGATAACATGTCACTGCTAAACATATAGGAGGGCATGAGCTATATAACGAGCCAGTCACATCTGTTCAATAAAGTATGTATTAAAAGTCGGAGTCAATATTCCAGGGCTGCAGTGGGAATTCATGCAAGAAAAAGACGTAATCACACATGAGCGACTATTGATCCTAACCTTACGCTAATATAAGATTTAAGCCTCGAAATGAAGGAATTATCCACGTTGTTTCACAATCTGATTGTAATGTAATTTTTTGGTGTTAGCAAAATAACATCAAAGATAGATACGGCAAAGTTTTAACAACACCCCTGCCCTTCCACCAAGGGCATTAGATATTGCATTTTAAATTGTTTAATCCCTGTCATGTTACAGTAGTTAATGGTATAGCTAATCTGGCCCATTATGAATCCAATCTTGTGGCAGTCAAGAGGAACAGTCGTAACAACCGGGGATTGTGGGGGGCGTTGCTCTGTGCAGATGCACTATGTTGGAATTAAGAATGCTGGCCCGGCCACTTGGCAGGGGTATTCCTGGTGGGTGACGAAATATGTTGTGTACATCTTCTGGATACACTGAAACTGAGATAATTCTTAAACTCAACTCTACCTATTAATCATTACCCTCAGTTACTTTAAGGATGAAATGTGTTTAGGTAATTACCTATGAAAGCTTTCCTATCTTTTTGTTGTATTTTTTGACATGAGCCGTATCTCACGGAGGACTCCCAACCTTAATGAAAATACCAAGACAGCACAGTGGAAGGCTTTTAACGCCTGGGCCATGCAGCCAACTGAAGAGCCCCTTCAAAGGGTGTCAAAAACGCCTAGTCTGAAGATCCATATCTCATAATGGCAGGAAGTGCGTTCAGGGGGATAGCACAAACGTATTGTTTTTTTTTAACCACAAGTGCTTAAATTAATTTATAGCTAAAGGATTTCTCCGCTGTAGTTAAGTCTGGCGCCCGACTAATTGTTTAGTTTGTTTCAACCTTTACAAACAACTAAATTGTCAAAATTAAACCAAGCTTCTTTTTAGAAAAACAAAGCATTGTGTCATAACTTTGAGGATCGAACCTGTGCCAGATCAGAATCCAGGCTGTATACCTGAAAGTTCATGGTCATATAGCATTCTTTTGATTATATTTGACATTGTCCTTCTATTCAACTCCAAAAAGGGATGGCAAGCCACTTTCTGGGGTCTATCTTTGATCACACAGTGTATTACTTAAGCACATAGACAACGTTTTTTTCCGTTTACATAGCCTGATAGCAACACAGACAGGGGAGGTTGGGAGACTTCTCCCAACTCCCCATGTAAGGGAATTCTCGGTTGAAAGAACATGGTTTTGCTCAATTGCCAGCGAGAAAAATATGGCAGCGAAGTTGATTGTTTCGTCTTGCCTCGGAGAACATATTTTGTGAAGCTGAAGAGCTATCGCTGGAAAACGTTTGAAGCTGCTGACTGTTTTCCTTGAAATACTTGTATTCTTTATCGGGCGATGCACTTAAATCATGAGAAAGCACGTCGCTAAACAACCGAAGCTGTCCTGACGGAGGACGTGTGTTGTAGCACCTGAGGGAATTCTCTTTGCGGTGACCAACGAGAGATCGCATGATATTACGATCAGAAAGACCAGCATGAGACCATAGGGTTATCTCTGTGGCCCTGACACAAGTCAAAATTTGGAACTTCGTTTTCAAGAATATATTTTAGGGGCGTTTTATTCCTCAAAAGAAACTGTAATTTTTTAATTTTTGCACTTGTACCGGGAAAACACGAAAGTTGTGACGTCACAACTGTGTTTACATAGCCTCATGCAAACATGGCTATCAACCAATCACAGCGTGCGTACTTTTTAATTATTTTATAAAGTATAATATCATATAATTATTATTACCTTTTCATTTGCATGTAAAGGTTGAGGGAAAAAAGATTTGTTGACAGGGGAGTCATGGCTGACAGGTGAATCAGGACAGAACAAGGCATAACCCTCATCAACCAGTAATCATTGATATGCACGTCTTCTGCTGATGAAGTATCACTAAGACAAAGACAGAGTTTTCCATTCTAAGGAAAGAAATTCAAGAGTTAATCAAATAATAATCACCATGGTACTGAGTCAACTGTAAGTAATAGAAAAGTGATCCTTGAAAAACAATATATAACAATATAGTCTAATAATATGATAAACATTTCTACTGTACATTCAATTATTGTCCAAGTATTGCATAAAAATCATCTTAATTTGTGAATAAGACCATGAGTTTACATGAAAAAACAAACGATTCATACTAGTTATATCTGACCTTAGTTCCACAAAGAAGACCGACAAAGCTTTATAATTCTTGGTGAGGTGGTAAAACGATGACAGCTACCAGGAGACCATTCATTCTAAACAATTGATAGGAGAATTATAAATAAATGAATATAAAGATCATGAATATAAAGATCATTGTTTTAAGTACATTACCCCTTTAAGTGGTTTAATGTAGGCCAGTTGTGAATAAACAGCTTGACCAGGTAGGTTCAAGAATGCTGATCTAAAAAACATTACCAGAGATTAATTTATTTAACAAATATAAATCCTGTGTCAGATGGTGTCAGCCTTGTGCTCTGTTTACTAAGTAAAGCACGTTTTCGACCAATCAGCACATGCTTATTATCCTAACTATATAATGACTAGAAATATAATTCCTGTGTGTCCACATAGATAATATGTAGGATGACTAGTCTTATCTGACCAATACACTTATTTCAATAATTTACAGTATATGAATAGTGTATAATTACAAATAATAAGCAATTGTTGGATGAGGGTTGAGCAAGATATCGTAAATTATCAAGACCGAGGCTGTGTTATCTGCCCAAGCTGAAGGCTGAGCCATTTTGTATACTGGAAAAAAATAATATGAACTTTAAATTATAGAGACAAGAATATGGAACGTCATGGTGAAAAATGCAAAATTCTTAATTCTGAAATATTTCGAGAATTCATCATAAGATATACAATGAAAATAAGACAGTTAAGGATTCCTTAAATAATTGTTTTTGTACATAATTCTGGAAATAAATACACATAATGAAATTTAAAAAAAGCTACCACAGCGTGACCTTGAATGAACTTGACATGATAAATGTATTATCTACAGGAGAACCTACAGATAATACATTTATCATGTCGAGTTCACGCAATATCAGAGATTGAATTGAGATACTTTGTAAAATGCATAATAATTTTATATGTAATAAATATTAAGCAAGGGCATCCAGATATCATATGTTCCTACTACTTATCAATGTCTTGATTGACCTAAAATATTTTACAAATTACAGTTTCTCTTCTTTTGAGCATCCTCAAGCTGTAATTTGTTCTAAAAGGCTTTAAGCTAGAATGCACAGTGCAAATTGTGTGCAATGTTGTTGCAAGCAACGTAACTGAAACTGGATTGTTTTCAACAATGTGACATGGCTTGCAACATTGATTGCCTGCAACATTATTATGTGATATGTTGCACACTGTGTGTCTGTAGGTTAAGATGATCCTCACTTTTGTGGATAGTTTTTTGAATAACTTTTTTGACAGAAATAAGCAATGCTTGCAACATTCATCTTGCACCCCTGACATAAACCTAACATATAAATTGAGTTTTAGACCAGACCACCTTCTCTTCCAAGACCAAACAGTATTAGTAAGATATAATCATATAGTTACTCTGCACATACCTCAGAAGTCTGAGTTCTGACAATGTCACTCTACTGTTATTACCATAATCAACATAAAAAACCTGCAATGAGGAAGTAAATGAATCAAAACTTCAATAACCGGACAAATACAGTACCTTCTTGAAACTCAAACACAGGAAGCCCAATCCCATCATGAACCAACTCTTCTCCTCCAGTCCCCTCCCCCTGGTAATTTTAAATGGACAAAATGCTGAATCACCACCAAGCATTAGCTAAAACAACATAGACAACTGAAAGGGGATTCATAATATTCTCACTTGAATACAAATTAAGCACAAAGGTATTATTGGTTTATTTGCCAATTGTGGCCTTACAAATATGTACCAGAAGAAATGTTCATTGACGTCTCACTACTGCATAACAATGCCTCTCATGCACATTATTTTCTATCTGTACACATCTATACCTCAATATTCTGCATAGAACTGACACCAGTAATAACAGCTCTAAACCAGTCTTCAAAATCTGCACTCCAAGCACAACAAACCTAAAATCAATTTTTATATTGAAATTTTACTGACAGAGAAGTACAATGCAGATCAAATTAGTTAAACTTCCTTAATTGAAGGTATTATTCTCACCTGTCCTACAGAGACAAGCTTCTCAGGCATGTTATACCTGTCACCTTCTGAACCATTATAAAATGTGCTGAAATGTGATATTTAAAGCAAATCAATAAACATTAACTACATTATAACTGAACTGTATGTGCATTTCATGAATGTACAGTAGGGATTGAAGTGAGGTGTGAGCTCGATTCAATCATTCTGTAGACATGTGTATGCGAATTTGTGTACATGAAAATGTAGTATCTTGGAGAAAAAAAAGACTGTTAAGCTGCTGGGTAACTTCATTTCGTTTGCAGTAAATTATGCTTCTTCAGACAGCAAGTGAAGAAAATATTTATTTAAATTCAAGCTGTTGGAATATTTTACCTTAGATCTTTACCGATTGCTTCCAGTTTTGGCCATTCTTCAGTAAAAATGACCCAGAAATTATTAGGATCAATGCAGTGGGAAATATAGACACTGAAGTAACCTGAATCAGGAACTGTAAGCTTCTTGAAGTATGTGCCTTGTCCTACACCATCTTGTACATTAGATCTGTGTTGTTGTTGTCTGCATAAATCTTTTTGTTTTTCATGCTTTTGTGGGGGTTGTACTGTATCTGATACCACTGGGTTGAGCTCTGACAACAAACAAGACAAATACACTTACTATAGGTACAAGTCATGTAGGTGAAAAAGAAAAATGCCACAAAGCCACACAATAAACCTTATGTGCAGTACCTTCATAGAAGTCTTTAGTGCTGTATAGCAGCCAGTCTCCAGTCTTTGTGGTCTTTCTATTCTTACTCTATCTGGCATT
Source organism: Actinia equina (assembly GCA_011057435.1). NCBI lineage: Eukaryota > Metazoa > Cnidaria > Anthozoa > Actiniaria > Actiniidae > Actinia > Actinia equina. Next base: position 5,168 of record WHPX01000640.1, read on the forward strand.
GCATCAGCCAACTCAACTACATTTGCAAATCCATAGTCACGCACCCTCAACTCCTTGCCAAAGGCTTTCTGCATTAAATATGTTGATTTCATATTGCAAAATTAGTTCTAAAATTAAAATGGTTATTTCATATAATAGCAGTTGAGAATACAGTATGGTTCTAGTACGGAGTATGGACTAGACTTGAAATGTACTGAAGAAGAACCTCCAAGAGGTATTTGCTGATAGAAGACAAAGTACTGTATAAGTTAGTACAGTATAGAGCTTTGAGTGTCTAGACTATTGTTTGAAGAGAGATCGCATCCTTTTGGTGTTTTATTGGAAAACCAAACGGTAAGTTCTGATGAGTTCTGTTAGTAATAATAATAACAATAATCATCAACATCATGGGCACTTTATTTAGACAGGGTGACATGTGAAGTTTGCCAACCTAGCACTGATCAACTTATGGACCTCTACACGTATGTTTAAAGTCTGCAAGTGAGACGGGAACACTGTTTTATGTGGTCATCCAAGCCACTGCAAAGGTCTGACCATTTGATGATATTGCCATGAAGGCTTCAACCCATGACCTCCCAGCACAACAGACCAGTGGCCAACTGAGTCAACCAGGAGGCAGTTTACAATGAAAATTAAATGAAAAAAAAAAACAATCATTAATACATGTAAGTCCTAATAGTTACCTTGTATTCAACAGGTAGGCGTGCTGCCCAAACACCATTGGGTCTTTTGCATAAGATCTACAACAAACATTGAGAAGAAGAATTTAATGTAAAAGAAAATAAATTATGGAATCAAAATATAAAGAATAAAAAAGTTAAAAACATGGAAATCAGTATCAAATAAATCAACCCCCGAGTGTTGCTATCAGGCTATGTAAACACAGAGAAAAAAGTTTTCTATTGCTTTTATAAAATAAATACTAAGGGAAAACATTACCGCTTGCAACGAAAATGAATCTTTATTTGAATTTTAATCTAATATCAAAATATAAATTCTCAATACATCACGAACTTCGATCGTTAGCCAATCAAATTTCGCGTAATAAACGTCAAAGAGACAAATGTGAAGCGAGAAAGAATCGCTAGCTATTTTAAACATTTATCACTTCTAAAGCCTTAAAACAAAAACAAAAAAATGTTCAAAGATTGAAAAGAAATCTTAATAAAAGATTTCAGAATTGATTATGTTCACGAAAGTGATCAAAAGTGGATAACAAGTGTCACTGTGAAGGGAAAGAAACGTGGTTTTGCTCAATTTGACAGCGAGAAAAATATGGCAGCGAAGTTGATTGTTTCGTCTTGCCTCGAGAACATATTTTGTGGAGCTGAAGAGCTATCGCTGGAAAACGTTTGAAGCTGCTGACTGTTTCCTTGAAATACTTGTATTCTTTATCGGGCGATGCACTTAAATCATGAGAAAGCACGTCGCTAAACAACCGAAGCTGTCCTGACGGAGGACGTGTGTTGTAGCACCTGAGGGAATTCTCTTTGCGGTGACCAACGAGAGATTGTCATGATATTACGATCAGAAAGACCAGCATGAGACCATAGGGTTATCCCTGTGGCCCTGACACAAGTCAAAATTTGGAACTTCGTCTTCAGAATATATTTTTGGGGGCGTTTTATTCCTCAAAAGAAACTAATTTTTTAAATTTTTGAACTTGTACCGGGAAAACACGAAAGTTGTGACGTCACAACTGTGTTTACATAGCCTCATGCAAACATGGCTATCAACCAATCACAGCGTGCGTACTATTTAATTTATTTTATAAAATTAATTACCTTATGTGTATCTATGAGCAAACAATTCAATAAGAAAATAAATATACAAGACATATGTTTTTATCGTATATCGATAAAATTTTGTTGCTTTAATTAATATTTACTATTTCGTCCATCAGCCTGTGGTCTATTTAATAAAGTACAAATTATTCATTTCAGTTATTTTAAATTTTTATTTTATTTCCAAATTAATAAACAATACGAGCTAACTGCAATGTACCTGTGTAACTTGGTTCTTGAGTTCTGGACAGATTCCTGAACTGGAATCCAGTAATTTCTTAACTTTATCTATAAGTTTGCTAGCATTTTCAGATTGTTTTTTTCAAGGGTGCAGTTGAATTGGTTCTTGAGTTGTCATTGATTACACTTGACGATTTAGATGTTGATGGTGTTGTTTCATTTACATTATGAAGGTTGCTAATTCCTATGAATTTAAAACCACAACAAACTTGTTACACATATGATAAATTAAATCTGTTTATCCTACAACAAAAAATGTGTTAAATAAGCCCAATGTTTAACTGCATGATGGTGGGGATAATTAGAATTTACATATTTGAAGGGGCATACACTGTATTATTAGCACTGTTACTGTACTGCCGCCAATTCATTTGCCATTTATCATTCAAAAAACTACTGACAGTATAGACATGCAGAAACGTTAAATTCTCAAAGAAGGGATAAAAGGATTTTTTAAATAGTATTTGATACATTTGCGTGAAAATAAGGAAATAGACCAACCAACAGTAATTAGAGGGGGGATGAAATACACTTACATTAGTTATCATACTGAAGAAATAGAAAACGTGTACACATGCTGTGTGCATTTATAAAGCATGCAGGGATTGGCAGAACATGAGACAAGTGTTAGAGGAAGCATGACACGTAGTAAAGTGTTTCTTGACACTTCTTGAGTGTTCTGCCAATCCCTGCATGGTTTATAATTCCACACAGCACAGAAAGCAAGTTTTTTTATCTCTTTTATAAAATGCAAAGGGTGTGTGTGTGATGTGTGCTCTTATAAAGCATGCACTCCCAACCAATCACAATGCTGAATTTATAACAGTTATTTTATGAATGTATTTAATATATGATACCACAAAAGTAATCAATGTATCATGGAAGCTGGTCTGGATCAACCCCTCATTTACGACATGTGAGTGTGCTTTAGATTTTGATTGGATGGAGAATAAATTCTCATGCAATGACATTGGTTTGGCATATGCATTGCAACGTCACCACTGTATTTGTATTACGATCTTTTCATAGTCATATCAAGACTAACTAGTCTATATTTGATAGATTAGCAGTTGCTTACCATAGACTCTATATCCTCCTCCCTTCATGTTCTCCATCTTTACAATGTCTGAAAGACTTCTGAGCAGATCTTGAAGTGCAGAAAAACCAAGTCTTTTAAAATCAAGGTTGGAATGAAAATGTCTAGAGAATGCCTCACAAAACATAGAGCCTAATATACCACTAGGATAATAAGTTAACAGTTGTTTGATTTGCTTCTGACATAATAAGGAACATCAGGAGTTTGAGCGGTCCGCCTGCTGATGATGACATGGGTTGCTCTCTTCTTCTTGGAATCCTTTTTCTGTTTTGCAACAAGTCTGGCAATGTGTTTGCTAGTATCATCTGCAATACCTGTATGTTAGATATTTCAAGTGACCTGTTAGTATCATCTAATGACAGTGAATTACGAAAAAGTCTGTCCTAAAAGTAATGATAAAAAGGTAAATTATACACCGTGAAAAGATGAAAAAACTTACTTAATTACTTACTTACTTACTTACTTAAGTAATGTAATGTTTTCTCTTTTACTCCGACGAAGGACTAGAGTGTGAAACGTCAGTTTTTTAATCTTTTCACAGTGTATAATTTACCTTTTTATCATTAGTTTCATTAGAAACACCAACGCAGCTCACAATAGTTTTTAGCTAGTTATATCTTCTTCTTAAAAGTATTGCAGATGCGAAGCTAACATGGAAATACAAAACAAAAACACTCACAAAAAGCGTTCATGTAACATATATGGCAAAGTCAAATTCTTTCATTTAACGTTCAAACATTAATTTAAAGCCATTTGTGTGAAAGCTCCTGTCAACTTTCAATAAAGCTTATTCACCACCTGATTGACAGCTAGAACATTCTAATCGACTGAACTTATACACAGAAAACACCATAGCAGAAGCCCACAAAAATCTTGTGGGTAACAGGTTGAAGACTTGTGATACTATTGCACAATTTTGCCATTTTTGTCACTCAGGGGAAAAAAGATATTTTATGAGTGCCAGTAAAAAAATCATATTAGAAATGTTTGATTCATTATATAAAAGTTCAATAATCTTATACTTCATTTTACAGTAAAAGGTTTGGTTCAAGAAGACTTCACCATTAATTCAAGATAAAGGTAGGCGGTGGACTACTAAAGACATGGGTATCGTTTTCTTTCTCTAGGAGATATCGAAACTAAAAGCTTTAGCCCTACTAGTAGTGTAACCCTAACTTCTTCTTCCGCTGTCTGCGCCATGTAGTGTTTTCTGCATTTCTTACCTTTTAAAATAAGCTCTCCTCTGTCCCAGGTTGTTCTTACCACGTCAGGCATTGCTTTCAGTAAATCCAAAGGCGTTTTATAGCTGAGTTCTCTGTAGGGAAATGGTTTACCAATGATACTAAGATAGTCATTTTGTAGTTCCACAATATTCAACCCATTTGGCGCAGAGATGAGCAGAGCTCTAACATGTCGAGTAACAGCAACAAGAGCATCTTCTTTCTTTTTATTAATACCACTTGAACTTTCTGACATGGTCATGGCTTGAAGCCCAAAATTCCTTAAAGCATGAAGAAAAATAAAAGATTTGGGACGAAAAGCTTTCCTTCGGAGTTTCCCGGGTTCTCTTCACGTGCGCTTTTTGCCGCTTGATGTTGTTGTTGTTGTACGCATGCGTAAGAAATCTGTTATCACAGGGGAGGGGTGGGGGTCATATTTGATTGGTTTTTATATTTATTTTTTAACAGCTTAAAAGTACAACAAACAATCAACCCCTTACTTCGTCTTTGATGAGAAAATGACCAAAACACTTTCTTTCTAACATTTTCTTTCTTTTTAAATCGACTGAGTAAAATTATAGATAGCCCTCCCCTCCCACTATGATCTTCTTTTTTTGCGCTTGGGAAGACCGCTGGCAGTCAATGACAGCTATTACGAGAAGATTTTCAGACAAAACGACACGAAAAACTATATACAGTTAACAAAGTGCAGAAGATATTCGCCTGGAGATGCAAAATAAACTAAAATACGAAGTACCCACATATCACAACTGGTCCCAGCTGGCAAAGTTTTATCACCCATTACAAGCTGGAAGTATAGACGGCACCGACACGTATCCACATGATAAAGCAATATGGAGGGCATTGTTTGCTAAATGTTAGTAGCTCTTTAATGCTCTCTTGATAGCCTCAAGTATCTCTAGATACAGTATATAACAGATTGAATTATATAACCTCTTTGTAGATAAACCAAGCAAAAGAGTTGAAGGAAATCCAGACTGTACCCTATTCGTCGGCAGATTGAACAGAGATACTACAGAAGGCAAGTTGAACAGCTAGTCAAATAAGCTTATAAGCCTATAAAATCTACTGATCTATTTAAGGTACATGTAGCTGTTTGAATGATAAAAACCCGTCCTGAGTTTTTTGACGAAAACAATTGCTTGTAATTGCAAGATATTTAAAATGCCTTTGTGCAGCAAATTACTTTCAGCAATTTAAAATGTTGCAGAAAGGTCATTTAATTAAATAGTGCAAATTTTGCTGATATTAAAGAATAATGCCAGCATGAGAAATAGGTGATCTAGGCCCAGTCTTATTTGGTTGAGTGACATTTTCCCACTCTAGAGTGCGCCCACGTCGCAAATTCTTTGTTTGAAAGTAATGTTGTCTGGTGGATTTTAACGAAACACTTCTAATTAAATACTTTTGTACCTGTCCACCAGCACGGCTGCCATGTCTTTGTCTTTTGATTCTCTTGGGAATAGTTGAAAACCACCAAGTGTTTGATCAAAGCATTGCAATTTTTTAAAATTAGTTTACTGTGTCCTTCACTGTACTCTTGATGTCCATAATGAGGACAATCTTGTCTTTTTAGTCAACTCATTTCTATTTGAATTTAATTTTACAGGTAACTGTCCAATTATTTTCTTAATTGGACAGGTCTTGTTGATATAGGATTAAATAGGCAGCTATATAATTAATAGAAGAAGATAATATAGGTAAGTTGTAGTGCTTGGGAATGAGGTTATTCCGGGCGAAAGCCCTTGGAATTAAATTCGGAAAATTAATTTCAAGGGCTTTTGCCCAGAATAACCTCGTTCCCAAGCACTACAACTTACCTATATTATCTTCAACTATTTCATTAGTGCCACGCGGCCCACATACTCTCATCTTTGCATCATAATTACCGCAACCTAACATCTATTTCACCCCGGCCTGCTCTCAGTCTGACCTCTAGCTCAGCTGGTAGAGCATCGGTAATACAATTCCGAAGGTCGTGGGTTCAAATCCCAGCGAGGTCAGAAATTAATTTTTCTGAATTTAATTCCAAGGGCTTTCGCCTGAAATAACCTCCTTTCCAAGCACTACAACTTACCTATATTATCTTTCAACTATTTCATTAGTGTCACGCGGTCCACATACTCTCATCTTCATATAATTAATAGGTAATGGGAATTTATGCTCCCCAATCAATAAATAATTAGACTTGAAAAATTCCTCTGACTGCCAAATTGGACTTTGAGATCTACGGCCTCATCCAATTTTGGAAGTCCTCGGAATTTTCCTCGTCCAATTATTTCTTAATTGGACAGCATGGAGTCATATTACATATACTTATACTGCTCACTTATATTAGACAATTTGCCAATGTGAACAGACTTCTGTTGTGTGTAATTCAGTTTTGAGTTTTCTGTGGGGTCCCTGGTAGGCACTTTATGGCGACAAAGAATATTATCAAATATTGCAATCGATCTAAACTAAACTTAGTGTGGGTTTAAGTCGGATTGATTCAAAATTAGGTCAATCTGTCAAACCAATTACAGTTTAGGCACATCCTTATATTATAGTCTGTTCATGGCAGGACCATGTTCCATTATTTTATACTTTGATAAAATACAGTCTGGCTGGAAAACCTATCAATGATGGCTTATTTGAATCAAAATCTTTTATCCACAGCAACTTTGATTAAATGTTTTTCAAAATATGGCAATGTCAAAAGATGCAGGCTTGTGAGAGATGTTGGTATGTATGTTTTTGATAATAGTATCAGCAGTGTGCATGTGGAAGTTAACCCAGGTCATCTGTGACTTCAGTCAAAGTTTGTGCAATTCCAAAAATATACCCCACCTACAGAGGAAATTAGAAATTTGGAGGGGAGGGGATCAGAGAAAGAACAAAATTACAGAGTTTGTATGGAAGAAATAGGAAGTTCCTTGAGGTAGGGGCCCATTTACAATTATTGTTCTCAGTGGTTGGGGTATGATATTTTCTGGGACTACACACTTAGGGTTGATACGATAGCATAGTTTACAGTTTCCTTGTAGTGATATTGTATGGCTTCACTGATACATGACTTGCCATATTTACAACTATACATTAACCCTGAATATGTTATAAAAAATGTTGGTTTACTAATTACTCAGTTGATTGATAATTTGTTTTTGGTTCTGAAGTTACTGGACTCTCAAGGGGATATGCCTTTATTGAGTATGAACATGAACGAGATGTTAAGATTGCATATAGGGTAAGTACTCCAGCACTGTACTTTAATTTATTGTTTTAAATTATGGTTCCTATTTGTTTATCCCAGTTAACCCAGTGATCAGGGAATCGTCTCCATCGACTGAGCACATTCCTTGATTCGATTATTGATGTAATGAGCTATTGTACAAACAATTTTGCATTTTTAATTTATTCCTATAATCATATCAATTGGGTTTTGCTGCTGAAAAATGAAAAATCTTCATTTAACCTATCCCCTCTGTGACATCCTTTTTTAATTTTGGATCACTTTACCTTTTTTACTGCTAACCTTTTCACAGCCATTTCTTCCAAACAAATTATTACTTCATTGTGTGATCAAAACCTTTAATCAGCTGAAATTTCTGAGATATATTTTTTCCACTTATTCTATGATATCAGGAAATGTACAAAACAGATATTGATGGACATGAAATTCTAGTTGACTATGAGCTTGAAAGAACCCTTAAAGGATGGATACCAAGGAGATTGGGTATGTACTGTAGGTGACTGCAGATCTATGGTAGGTCTTAGCAGTCTCTTATAGTTACCAATAGAGAAAACATCATCACCAAATATTAAACAATTATTGCATGAGATTCATGATGATATCCTAAATTATCAAAACCAAGGCTGTGTTATCTGCTGATGCTTTGTGCACCACTTTCACCGCTCAAAGCTGGAACATATTCTACATACATTTTCGTGGAGTGATTTTAGTTTTTTGATGACATCACATGAAAGTCAAGAATAAAGATTTCATTCTGCAAGAACCTACAGATATAACATTTATCATGTCAAGCTCTCATGATATCAGGGTTTGGTTGAAGGCTCTTGACCAATCAGAAGTGAGATAAGGTGTAAAATGTATTCTTCTCATTCACAGGTGGTGGTCTTGGTGGGAAAAAAGAATCAGGACAGTTAAGATTTGGAGGCAGGGATAGGCCTTTTAGACGACCATTGTAAGTTGAATACAATAATATAGAATTCCCATATTAATATAAAGTATCTACATTAGTTTTTTACCCATTAAAGCTTTAATCTTGGGATATGACATCTTGCTTATCAATACCCTGAAACCCCCTCAATGTCAGGGCAAGGCTACTGTAACTCACAGAGCAGACCAAGGATAACATCTAGGCTGATGTAAGCCAGGACAAAGCTAACTCACAGATCAAACCCAGAAAAGCGTCTAGGCTGATCTAAGTCAGGGCATGACGACTAGCTCTCAGATCAAACTCAGAATAACGTCTGGGCTAATCTAAGTCAGGGCTAGAATAACTTAAATATCAAACCCAGATTAACATATAGGCTGATCTGAGCCAGGGCGAGATTAACTTAGAGATCAAACTGGACTTAGTACCTAACAAACTTTACTCAAATGTGATGCTGAGTCTGGTAATCAAACCAGAGATACAATAGATAAGAGTCAAGTGCACTACCCCTATCCCACCAACCTTTATTCCCTTGAAGGGCAGTCCTAGAAATAAAATGTAGTGTTCAGTTGTACAGTTGTACCTTTAATAAACAACTGTAGATTTACATAAGGATCCCAAGCTTGCACCAGAATTGGTATCAGAATTCGTGAATGTTGATAAAGTTGCGAACGTTTTTTTTACTAGTATATAATGTAATTTTAAACTAATTTAATACGGTATCAAGAAAATTGCGAGCTTTTTTTATTAGTACTGTTAAAGGAAATTGCGAAATTCGCAAATATGTTAATTCCTTATACGAAGTCTTTGATAAGCATGATCACTTTGGTTGAAACCTGCAGAGATCGAACGTTGATCCAGATTACTTCTCACTCCTCTCTCCTTACCTCTGCTACGTTGCTCTCCTTAATCTCTTTTTATCCTGGCCGACCTCCCAGTGCCAACCCCCCTCCCAGTCCCGTCCTGTCTGCTGTGTTTGGTACTTTAGAGAGCTCCATCTGGTCTGAATCTCCAGTCCTTAGACCGACAATTATAGTACATCTAGACTACTGACAACAGAATACTGAGGTGGTTTTCAGCTATTGTTAAACTTTCTTGCAGACCGGTCAAAGTACTGGGACAAGGACATACTGGCAGTGATCATGACAGAGATCAGAACAGAGAAAACAATCGCCCTAGAAGTTTTAACCGGGATAGCCGTGATTACCGCCGTGACACTCGTGACAACCATCGTGACAGTCGTGACTACCAACGTGACAGTCGTGATTACAAACGTGACAGTCGTGATTACAATCGTGACAGTCGTGATTACAATCGTGACAGCCGTGATCACAGTCGTGACTACAATCGTGATAGTCGGGATTCTAACCGTAACAGTCGAGACGACTGTCGTGATTACGGTCGAGATCGGAGTGGAAGTCGTAGTTTTGATCGTGAAAAGGAAAGCTACAGAGATGAAAGACCAAAAGAGGCTGAAGATGAAATTGATCGAACACGACGATCCAACACCTCTCGAGATCGTCGTGGAAGCAAACATGAACGGGATAGGAATGAGAAAGATCGACATAAAGAAAAGCGAGATCACAGCCGTCACGATTCTCATCGAACAAAAGGGGATTCGAGTAGAAAAGACAGAAAATAGAATTAGTTAATGTGGTTTCCAGACTTATTGCTGTTTACGTCTCTTAAGTTAATTTTATATTCAAATTCCTAATAAAATATTCAATTTTGATTGTACTGCCATTTTCTGCGTTTCTACATTATGCATGTACCCTGGCCATCTGATAATATCCTAGTGCTTAGTGGGTCACGTGTTTTCTCGCAGAGCACGGGTGGTATATGATGGTTTGAATCCCGGGCTCGGTGTTACTCTGGAGTACTGTGCTTTCGTAGAACACACTATCAAAGACAGTAATAATGCATTCCCTTTGATAATTTGAAATTTGTCATTTGTAAGCTGTACGGCTGCTACTAGCGCCTTAATATGCAGCCCCTCAGTAAAGTTCATCACTGGTCATTAATGTATAGCGAATTGAGACGCATAAATGCGCTATTAAAGAACCTCCCATTATTATTATTTGGTTGAAAATAATAGAGTGCGTACTATGTATCCGTAAAAACTTTGTGAGAAATTGCAAAAACTAGTAAGCCCAAGAAAGTTCAGTAAATCGTAGGCCTACCAAACTTTGCCCTAATTTATACACTTTCGTTAGTTAACTTTTTCATGGATATATGGTATGCGCTCCATTATTTAATTACAATCTATTACGCAAGCAATCCTCCGCTTGACTCACTAGAGTTTGAAGGATGACAAGGAGATTTAGAGGTTTTTTTCCGCCATGCAACCGTGACCTTGGTGTCGTCAAAGCTGTTTAAAACACTTTACCTTCCTCATAATACATACTGATGAGTTGTTAGTAGTTCAGAAAATCATCTTTTCTTCACAATGTCTTGGACACTTGTCTCACGTCAGAACATTGATTCTGGCTATTTTAATTAAAGAATTGTGAAAAACATTACGTAGGTGAAGATGTTACAAAATATAAAAACGCAACTTCTTTTCTCCAATTCAAACAAAGGAATGCAATTTTGCAAACACGATGTATTTCTTAAGAAAAGAAATGCAAAAGTTTGAAAAAAATAGTTTCACGTATAGAACAGCGGTTAACTGGGCACTAGTACTCAGTAATTAGAACGCGCGGCCAAGGTGACGTCATAATGGACTAATGAAGACCGAACGACTCATTAGTGATTTAGATTTCAAAGAGACAAGATGTCTTTTCTGAGCGTCGTCATTCACGTATGTTTTATTTTCTTCGCTGGCCTCACTCTTTACAAAGTCCAGCAGTACGAGATTATAACAAGCCTGAGGTTTATTGCACAACAAACTCCAGGTGAGTTTTAGTTTTTTGCTTTGTTATCTGTGTCTTTGGCGCGCCGGAGATATTTCTCATCCAAAACAGCACCCTGAAGAAATGAGAAAAGTCAAAGACTAATTCTTTAAGTAGTATATTCGAAATCAATAAAAAGCAATTAAGCAACCAACAATGTGTTACATTATCTTTGATAGCAAACTCTGCTTTTTAAACATTTTTTCTTCAATGCGCACTTTTCCTTGAAAAAAATAAGGTCCGTACTTTTCAGTTTTGCACGCGCATCCACCATGCCAATCTACGTAACTGGGTTTTTTTTATTTCATTATTACGTGGATTCGAATGCAATTAAAAAATATCAATGACAAACAGACTTTTCATGAAATAATAAACTAACACACAAAATAAACTCTTTTTTTAGGTGGAAATTTAATTGAGACGAAAACCTTTGGGATTCCCGTTTATCGAGGTATTTTACAATGTGTGAAGCATGATGGGAAACTGAGTATGCTTATGACTAGCTCTTTTTTATGAAAGTAATAGATAAACAAGTGGCTGGAACTTATCCTGATTTTCTTGTTTTCCTCCTACTGTACTCATATTCCCATAATGCTGTGTGAACGTCGATATACTTTACCTACGGTATTCAATAAAAACATATTTCACATATGTTGATACCTGATCTATTTCAACATCTGAAAAAGCGTCAACGCACGAAAAAATGTTGCTTGCATCGTACATTACCGTGTGTTCACCCACCCAGCGACTTTGAAGAAAGTAGAAACACGTTGTAGATATAGACACACGGTGCGCAGTTCATTGCATTCAACGTTACATCGTGTGTTTACCCACCCACCCTGCGGCGTTGAAGAAAGCAGAAACACGTTGTAGATATGAACACACGGTGTACAATTCATTACATGCAACATTTCATCGTGTGTTTACCCACCGGCCCTGCGAGGTCGAAGGAAGTAGAAACAAGCTGAACGTTGCAGAGATAGACAATGTGTATGATTTTCTCGGCAAACAATGACAGACTGTACGACGTTTTTTAGGTAACCGTCAATTGTAAATTTGCCATGCACAGTAAACTCTCGTTACATCGGACACCCTTGGGACCGTCACTTCATGTCCATAATAGCGAGCGTCCGAAATAGCGAAAATTATTTACGGTCATTTCTTTGTTAGTATTTTGTCAGGGATTTTTCTCCTGTCCGCAATAGCATAGTGTCCATAATATCGGGGTGTCCGCAAGGCGAGAGCTGACTGTTATTGTCCGTTGAGATAAGGTTCTGAACCGTGCATTTGTCGATCTTGAAAGAGCTTATGTGACCTTGCCTATCTAAATTGAGCTCCCTGTGGGTAGACATATAGACACTTTATCTTCTACTTTTACAGCAAACCGCAGTCATGGTTTTCTGTTATCACAAAATATCATAATTGAACCCAGTCTTCAAACACCAGATAAAGTCTTTCCTCTGGAAAAGTTTCGTGTTGAAGAAGAATGGCAAACATATTGCACTCTGACAGGTAAGAACAATAGGAAGTTGAAGTACAGGTTACCTGTGACCTTCAAATCCTGATCCATACTTATGCCAACTTACAATACTGAAGAAATAGAAAACGCATGCGCACAGCAAGCAAAGTTTTTATTTCTTTTATAAAATGCAAACGGAGCGTGCATGCTGCGCGCTCTCATAAAGCACGCGCTCCTAAACAATCAGAATGCGATAATTATAACATCAATTCATTATAAAACTGTATATCCAACAGAATCGATTCCAGCAGCAACAGAGGACAAACCATCACAAACTACAGCATTGTCAGTAGTTGTCAACCCAACCAACAATCAACATGTAAACCTTGCCTTGTTTGTTTTGTCGGTGCTTGCTGCTGTATGTATAGTCGTGAGTATAAGGTAAGGTAACATTGTAGCTCTCCTGCTGAATTTAACGAAATTAATGAAAAGAAAGGAATTAAAAAGAAATTAGAAGGAAGGAAGGAAGAATGAATAAGCAGATTAAGCTGCTTATTTTTCTTCGCGAAAGCGGCAGACACTAATCACTAATACTGAAGAAGTATGACAAATGACTTACTTTAAGCGTTCGCCATAGATTAAACTCAGTCTCCAATAAACGATCAAAATCATCCTTGAAAGCGTATGTTTCCCATCTATCTACCAACAATACAATAGTGACCCCACCATGTATAGTATATAATAGCTTTAAACAGCTAAGCAGCTCTCCTGCTGAATTTAAAGCAATTTAATGAAAAGAAAGGAAATTAAAAAAGAAATTAGAAGGAAGGAAGAATGAATGAATAGACAGCGGCAGACATAACCACTTTTTCATTATTTTCCTGCGTCGTTTTTCAGTTTACCTTTTGTGAACCTTCTCGCCAAACACAAGTATTCTCTTATCTATATCTACGATTTAACTAACATTGAAGTGGCACAACTGACTTACTTTACGCGTAACTCGCCATGAGATTAAACTCAGACGATCCAATAAACAATCAAATCATCCTTGATAAACATGTTTCCTATCTATTAACAATACGATAGTGATTATTTATATCTTTTGGTTGGGAAGGGCAACGGCTACGTTTCTTGTGACCCCACCAAAACTGAAATTTAACAAATTGACATCAGTTTTTTATGTGTCTGTCCTCTTATTAACAATAAATTGCGTCATCACATTGTCAAAGTGGTGTGGATTCACCAGGCGTAGCCGAGAGCGAGAAATTTGTAAGTTATTGTGAAAAAGATATTGTTAAACAACTTATGTTGCTACGCTCCATTCAATGAGTATTTAGTTAAGAGATGTGTATGTTGCAGAAACAGAATAAATGCGTGCCACCCTAAGCCTGAATTTGCCTTGATGCCCATAAAATAACCCTGTCATTCTTCGCATGACAAAAACCAACAAATACGGACGCAGGCCACCCACTAACACTCGATTGCTATGTGTTTGACGTCGTTTGTCACGGGAGTTAAAACTACCTTAATGATAATATCATGTAATCTTTGTTTCAGATGTGCACGTATAAGTTCTAGTGGTGATCAATGTAGTCCCCAGGTAAGAGATGACATGTTTTATTAGCTGCCTTTGCGGTATAGAGGCTTTCCACCATCACATTATCGCAGCGATGAAAGAAGGCACAACAGTGGTCTTTTTTCCTTGGGAAACTGAATTTTTTCTCATGCAAATCAGATTAGACCAGATTCAATGGTTCCTGCCTCCTGTCAAGCCTGCCATCACGTGATGGTGCAAAGCCTCTGTTAAGAAAATTCTCCTCTTACTTTCATTTTTTTATTGTAGGAGGTGTACGACGTAAGCCTTTTTCAGTGCTCAACTGTTGATAAGCTGCTATTGAAAAGATCATACGAACCTATCAAATGTCATTTATCGAAGACATATCCTAAACCACGGAGATCGATATCCATCAAGAGTACCAGTAAATTGATTGAATCTGTTGAAACGTCTTGTAAGTATAAGTACGATTACCTTAGGAAAATGGTGGGAAAGGGGAGGAAGGGGAAAGGTTCACTGAGGTCTGTCTTATATAACAGAACCTATATAATAAATCACTTTAAAATATTATTTTTCTCCCATTTTAAAACATTGTTTTAGATAACATTTTCTTTTGCTAATTGTTCATGGTTTCTGAGCAACCCTTAGATGAAGTAAGAAAATTTATAACGAATGGCTGATTTAAAAGATATTTTCTCTAACTCTGCATGCCTGGTAGCCCCTCTAACCCACAGACTGTGTTTTCCCTTCATTAGGTTTGGAGCTACAAATGGATGCTTCTACTGTCAATCTCTGTCGAGTCATTTCTCGTTATTACAAAGTTACATCGAAACTGGGAGAAGGAACTTTTGGAGCGGTCTACCGCGCCGTTGACTTACAAACTTCTAAAGAAGTAGCTGTGAAATTCCCGACCTGTCCATCATATGCCCAAGATGTCTGGGATGAAGCTTGCATAATGAAAGAATTGAATCACAAGAATGTACTCGGAGCAGTGAATTCTTTTTACAACAACACAAGTGCTGCATTAGTGACTGAACTCATGGATGGAACTCTGTCTCAACTGAATGGATATAAGAAATTGAGGGCGGGTCACTTGGCGGCTATTTTCAGACAGTTGCTTGAAGGAATACGTTTCTTACACCATCAGAAACTCATTCACAGAGACATTAAATCATGTAATATTCTGCTGAGGAGAAATGGAGAGATCAAAATAGCTGATTTTGGAACCGCCATTTGCATGAAAGATGTCGCACACGAATTCGGATATCAAGTGGGAACGGTAAACTGGATGGCACCTGAAATAATAAAAGGACGACGATACAGTGAAAAGGTAAGTGCGATGTTCAATGTGCCAATCAAATCCACCATTCTAGATCTCACTTCATTAACAATGACTATTGTCTGCTGATTGTCTGTAGGTTGATATCTGGAGCCTTGGTGTGGTACTGATCGAGCTCATTGATGGAAGGCCATGTTATGGAAGGCTGACAAAAGAAGAAACAATCTTCAACTACATATTAAAATACGGTGCAGTGTGCAAGAAAATCTATCGATTTAATAGCCCTTTAGTATGGGACTTCATGTCAGAAATGTTAGCCCGTAATCCACGTCAGCGGCCGAGTGCCAAAGATCTTTTGAATCACCCGTTCATTCAACTGGTTGAGCCGGACGCTGGGTTAGAATCCCTGGCATCGTTGCTGGATATTTTAATTTAAGATTTTAAAGTTGACAGCGATGATACAAAGGGAGACTCGCAACCAAGATCAGCCGCTTATGCAAATCACCTTTCCATCCGACCTGTTGGCTCGTCAAGAAAAGGTAATGTGCTTTATTTGTTTTTAGAATAGTTTATAGATGCCGGCTCTTTCTCTCTCATCTGCAAATGACCACGAAGCACACAAATATGATTTCTAGTTGATAGTATTGTTGATTTTTGTATTTTCTTAATCTTGTAGGCTTCGTTATTGTTCCAAACACAGAACCAAGATCATGTGAATCAATTTAACTCAATTAGTTAGTGGAGAATGACTACTAAGTACTTACGATGTCTGCTGGAATGCATTTATCGAGAACTACAATACTCAAAGGAACAAACGTGGTTTGAGAAAATAATCAAACTAGACGCCCTAAAGGCGTATACTCGGGCTACCTGTGTATAATAGAATGTAGAAATTTAAAGGGAAAACAGAGAGCACTAGTTAAAATAGCGCATTTCAAAAAGTTAGTGGGTTGATAAACTTACTGTGATTGATTCTGTGATTGAGACTTTTGTAAACATGGGATAAAGCAGCATATTTTTGTGAACCTGGATTTGTCAAGAGTGGCAAGTAATAAATAAGCTTACGACTTGCATTTATTGCTCTTTTGTGTAAGTAAAAAAGGGATTTTATAGAACATAATTTCCTCCGTCTGGGTAAAGCACGACCATGGCCAGTGTTTCTCTTAAACTTTCGATGACAACTTTTGACATATGATTTAATTTCTTCGGGATTGAAATTACATTTATTAAGAAAACAATGAATTCTAGATAACATGGGTACATTATTGATCACATACTTACGAACCATTTTCTGTATTTTTCTGCTTTGGTGCAAAAGTTGGGTTAGTCGTTTAACTGGGACTCTATCTACTTAGTTCTCGATCACGCGAAACAACACGAGGCTTGTGCTCAACATACTGATGAATATGAAATTTAGCATAACGAGACCTGCATTCCTCTAATAAATGTGACTCTTTATTGGGATAAACAAATACAGATAATTGTACAGCTTTTTCAAACTCATCGCAGTCATTTAGTAAAGAATCTACGAAAGTCTTGGTCGAGGTATTTATGAAATGTACAACAAGAACCATGCACAGGGCAGCGATCAACACGCTCGCTACTGATAGTTCAAAGAACGATAGAGTATTGAAAAATATATTCAAAATCGTAAACGAAAACAATACAATAAATAAAAGACTTATCCTCACTGTCAATGATATATGTCCAAGGCTTCTTGATTCTGGAAACGCATTAATGTTATCTTGGAAGATTTAAACTGACGCTCGACATCTTTTAGAGTGGGTCTACCGCGAACGGCGTGTGCTTTTGTATGTATTTTGAGCGCCTCAGCAGAACAGCAAGTCGCCATTACTTTCCAATAAGTTTTCAAGATAAAGCACGAGAAGCAGCTAGCAAGATAAGCAAAAGGAAAGAGACCTACAGAACCTTCGAAAAGCAAAGCAAGTCAAATGACTTGTGGTAACCCGCCTCGTTTTCATACTTGCAGGGGAACACCGCAGACCGCCGAGCATCGCAGGCTTACACACTTTCGACAACGTCGATAGATAGATAGATAGATAGAAAACCGAAACTTAGACTCGGTCTACCTTGCAGGTAGCCCGAGTAAATAGGCAAAGTAAACAAAACAAATAATCGATTCAAGAAATGAATAAGGAATCATAAATAAACAAACTTGTGAATCAATTCAACTCAAATGAGGCTGTCGAGTATGACTCACAAGTACTTACGATTGTCTACAAACTACGAATAAACCGAACGGTAATGCCTTTCATATCGAGATATGAAGAACTATAACACCCAGGTGTATATCTCACATGAATATACAGTTTTATAAAATTACTGTTATAAATCTCGCATTCTGATCGGTTGACATAAGTATGGATCAGAATTTGAAGGTCAGATACAGTTGGGCCGTTAAAGGTAACCTGTACTTCAACTTGTTATTGTGCTTAACAATATGAGACCAACATGTTTGCCATTCTTCTTCAACACGAAACTTTTGCACATAAAAGACTTTATCTGGTGTTTGAAGAGTGGGTTCAATTATGAGTAGTATAGGGAATGGGGGTTCTAGCGCAGTGACAACCGGAGGATTACCCGCCTAAAGTGAATTCTCCGATTTTTACCGTTATTACCCGCATTCCCTGTTTTAAGTCTATAATATGTTAGTCTATATATGGAGTGCGAAGAATGTAAGAGAACTTTTAAGAAAGAAGCGGATTTGAAAAAGCATTTGAAAATGAAGACGAAGTGTATGAGCAGCTATGATTGCGGATGTGGTAAGAAGTTCAAGACGAAAGTTAAATTGTATTGGCATTGTCAGGACTGTGAGTACGACTACGACGATCTGAAAAGTGCTTGGTATTAGGTATAAAATATTTCCTATTATATAGATGGAATCCCAAAGCAACTTCGAAACGGTGTCGATACCCGGTAACGGCGAGATTGACGTTAGACAGTTTTGGCGAAAGTCAGAAAAGAAGGTTAAAAGGACGCTCCGAAAAGGTATAGAAGACTTAGGAGCCCTGAAAGTAAGTATAATGGTAGAAGTGAGTCTATCGAAAGACGAGGTGACGACGACAGCAATGCTGCGATCAAAGTCGTTAGTGATATTAGAATCTACGAATTTGGATAGGTTACTCAGTGAAGCCTTAGAAGCAATAATGGAGTCGCTGTCTAACTACACGAAAGATGGATCAGGTTGGACAGTGGAGGAGGTTGAAGGAATAGAGATAAGTATGGCTAGGTACGTACCCATACGTGGAGGAAGTTACGTACCACTACCAGTGTGGGTAGAAAGGAAGAAGGCTATTGTAAACGTGAAGAATGACGATAACAGATGCTTTATGTGGGCAATCAGGTCTGCACTGTATCCAGCAGAGAAGGATCCCTGCAGGATGAGTAAGTATCCCACAGATGATTTAGAGTGGGATGGTGTGGAATTTCCCATGCAGTTGATAGACATTCCCATATTTGAGGAGATAAACGATCTAGCAATTAACGTTTACGGAGTCAGAGAGCAGACGATAGTACCGTTAGTCCTGTCAAAGAGTAAAGGAGAGCGCGTACATCTCTTCTACCACGGCGGACACTACTCATGGGTTAAGCACATTAGCAGACTATTCTACAGACATACTAAGCATAAAGGTAAAAAGTACTTCTGTGACTGTTGTTTACTGTCATTCACCTCCCTAAAAGCCTTAAAGAAACACGATGAGATCTGCCGCGGAGTCGAAGAAGTGGCACAACGGATACAGATGCCCGCCAACAAAGAGCTTTCATACGCAGACCACCAAAAGCAGATGCAGGTCCCTTACGTGATATACGCAGACTTCGAAGCGTTGATAACTAAGGAACAGCAGAAAAGTGGTGCCACGAATAAGGTAGGATTACACGAGATCTGCTCCTTTGGTTACATAGTAGTCAGATCAGACGGCAAGGCCGACCCTCCTGTGATTTACCGAGGTAAAAACGCATCTAATAAGTTTCTAGAAGCATTGCGAGAAGAGGAGGAGGAGATAAGAGAACAATTAAGACGTCCAAAGAAGATGGAATTTACCAAAAAGAACCAGGAGGAATTTCACAAGGCAAAGAAATGCCACATTTGCCAACATACGCTTCTTCAGTTTGGAAGACAAGCAAAGAAAGCGTGGGATGAAGATGGAAAGTATCTAGGGGAAGCTCATTTTAAATGTGGTAGGTATGCTAAGAAAGGTGAGAAGCCAGGAAAGCCCTCCACGCACTGCATTCACTGCCACAAAGCATTCGTTGAAGACTTCTACGTGGATAAGGTTAGAGATCACTGCCACATCACGGGTAAGTACAGAGGAGCAGCTCATTGGAAATGCAATATAAACTTCAAAGTAAATCCAGACATGGAGATTCCCGTGTTCTTTCACAACCTTCGCGGTTACGACTCCCATTTACTCCTTCAGGGAACAGACGGATCCGACGTCAAATGCATACCTAATAACAAAGAGCGTTACATGTCGGTAACTGTGGGTAAGCTAAAGTTCTTAGACTCACAGCAATTCATGGCAGACTCTTTAGCAAACCTCGTAAAGTACAACACGGAGTTCCCTATTTCCAGTAAATACGGAGCGGAAAGGAAAGGAGTCTACCCATACGAATACATGGATTCCTGGGAGCGCTTTCAAGAATCTTTGCCCAGCAAAGATTGCTTCTACAGCACCCTAAACGAGTCCGGCATAAAGGACGAGGAGTACCAGCATGCGTTAGACGTGTGGGAAAAGTACTCCTGTGAGAATATGGGGGATTACCACGACATTTATCTACGTTCAGACGTAGTGCTGCTGGCAGATGTTTTTCAAAGCTTTCGAAAGATGGCTATCGAATACTACGGATTGGATCCCGCGAACTTCTACACGGCTCCTGGACTCAGCTGGAGTGCTTTGCTAAAGAAGACAAATGCGCAACTGGATCTCCTAACGGAGTACGACATGTATCGGTTTATGGAAGACGGTATTCGTGGCGGCGTATGCGGGCCCAGCCGACGTTACGCCCGCGCAAACAACCCCTTAGTAGAGCACGACCCAGAGAAACCAACTACATACATTTACTACCTGGACGCAAATAATCTATACGGTTGGGCAATGTCACAGTACTTGCCTGTGAGAGACTTCGAATGGGACACCGTGCGACCCATAGACTTCTACATGAAGGTAGGAAAGGAGGAAGACAAAGGTTACGTTTTAGAGGTGGATTTGGAGTACCCGGAGCATCTGCACGACGAACACGACGAGTTTCCCTTAGCACCAGAAGCAATAGAGATACCCTTCCAACAGCTGTCACCGCTGCAAAAGCAAATGTGCCCTGGTTACAAACCGTACAGGAAACTAACTATGAACCTGATGAATAAAAAGAAGTATGTGGTACATTACCGCAACCTGCAGTTCTACGTACGCCACGGAATGCGCGTAAAGAAGATTCACCGCGTGTTGATGTTCACGCAGGAGCCCTGGATGCGCCCCTACATTGACTTTAACACGCAAAAGCGTACCGCAGCTAAGAATGACTTCGAGAAAAACCTCTTCAAACTGATGAACAACAGCGTGTTCGGAAAGACAATGGAGAACATCCGCAAGCGCGTAAGCGTAAAAATAGTCAGCACCAAAGAGGAAGCAGAAGCATACGTGTCACAGCCTGGATTCGTTAGATACGTAGAAATGCTGAACTTCTATGTGATTCACATGAAGAAGGCGAACCTGCTCCTGAATAAACCCGTATACACGGGGTTTACGGTGCTGGATTTATCGAAGCTGCTTATGTACGAGTTCTACTACGACAAACTAAAGCCAAAGTACGGTGACCGCTGTCACCTTTTGTACACAGACACCGACTCCCTAATCCTAGAAGTGCAAACGGAAGACGTCTACCAGGATTGCGTCGAAGACATAGACGAGTACGACACCAGCGGTTACCCAAAGGAGCACTTCCTTTACAGCGTCAAAAACAAGAAGGTAATAGGAAAGATGAAAGACGAGATGTTAGGAAAACCCATAGTAGAGTACGTGGGTCTGAAACCAAAGATGTACAGCGTGCTAAAGTTGGACGGCGTAGAAAAGAAAGCCAAAGGCGTTAAAAAATACGTGGTTAAGAAGGACATAACCCACGAGTCCTACTTGAACGTATTACGAACGCGCAAGGAACAGCGGCACAAGATGAACAGCCTGCGCAGCTATGGTCATCAGATACATAACGTCACGCAGGAGAAGGTGTCACTGTCTGCATTTGACGGTAAGCGATGGATGTGTGATGACGGAGTGCACACGATAGCATTCGGACATCACACAATAAGCAGTTCTTCTTTGACGAACCCGCGCGTGGGACCATCGTGAAGATAATACAAGATGGGCTGACCCTTCTTAGCTATTACGCTTCGGATCTGGTAAGTTTCCAAAGACCAATTAGGATCCGTAGCTCTTTTGGATCCTCCTTCTAATTCGCCCGGTCCATAAAGATATCGGACCGTGACATTACCTAATTTCTTTTCATTGGGGAAGACCGCCCTCGAACTTCTGACGTAGGACTTGTGTTCCACGTGTTTCTTCTTCATAGCGTCCTTGGGTTTCATTCCAGTAGCCCTGGCCGCCTCGTTGTTCAAAGCCGCGATGACCTGGGGGAGTCTCTGTGTCCATTCCTTATTACGTTTAGAGGGATCTTCCAGCTCTTTCCAATACTGGTATCCAAAGAGACGCTCAGCCAGGGTCTTATTGAATCTTTCGACGATGCTCTGACCCCTGTGGTACTCTGCTTCGGCTCTTCTTATCTTGGTGTCGTGGTCTTTCAGGGTCTTGGTAACCACGCCCATGAACTCCGTCCCCGCATCCACTTGCAGCAGCTTAGGCCATTTCAAAACGCGCTTATAAATCCTACCTAGGGCTTCTGCGACTTCTGCAGAATCCTTGCTGGTTATGGGTTCGGCGTCCTTATATCTGCTTGCGATATCAACCACGGTCAAAGCGTACCTATAGGTCTTTCTTCTCACCGTGTCGTGTGGTAAGAAAAGCAAATCCGCCTGATGAACTTCGTTAGGGGCATTTACGGTAAAGCTGGGTCTGGGAATGTACTTAGGCACGGGAAGATAAACCTGCCAGATAGTTTGTTTCTTTAACCAATTCTTAGCCGTTTCGTCGGATACCCTGGCTGCTGTAGCGAGTTTCTTGATAGCCGCAACTCCTTTCCAATAGCCTTCGGGACCGTAGTAAATCCTTTTGAGTTTGTCCTCAGTTCGACCCATTATATGAATTCCAAGACGAGATTAATCTTGCGTCCGTTAAAGTCCACAGTCTTTCCATCCACTTTAATGGTGATGTTTATGCTTTCCACCAAATCACAAGGCAAGTCATAGTTTAAAGAAATGGGCGTGTATTCTACCAGGTCGAATGGATTACCTTTGGGTGAAAACTTAGACATAAGATGGGAGGGATTTCCGTTGCTGTAACTGCAGACCAAATCACAATAGACTTCGTAAGAGGATGCAACTTTCCATTTCACGGGTATGGCTGTGTTGGTAATTGCCTTACCCTGAATTCCAAGTAAAGATCCAAATGCATCACGTTTTCCGGGGGTTATTGAGAAATCGTTAGGTAGATCATGTTTGAGGGTCATTTCGTGCGGCAATCCTGTGGTGAGAGTATAACCGCGTTTAGCTAGCTCCTTAGCGAGGGTGATTGGCGTGTAATGTCCATCGGGTAGTATTACGCCTTGGTAATTGTTAGGCGTTTTAAGCACGGTGACCATGCCATCGATTAAATTATACCAAGAATTGTACAAAGAGCAACTGACCAACCGAACTGTATGGGCTTTGATGGTCAAATAAGTGGTAAAGTCATTCTTATCGCTTTCCAAAAAGACGATCATTATATTAGGGTACTTACAGTACCCACGCCAAGGCGGCGCCTCCTGCCAGCCCTGCGACTCCTACAAAGACCAACTCATTGTCTTTTTGTTTCTTAGAAGGCTGGTAGTAATTCTTAAATTGAGGCTTGCTAATCCTAAAGTCGGGGTGCGCCTGCGCATAAAGTTTAAAGGCGTAGTCCGTATTTTTGACGTTCTTGTCCGCCTGCATTTTGTCTTGGTAGTTCTTATCCAACCAATCCCTGTAAGCCTGTCTTTTTCATTCCAAGCCGCCACGTCCCTTTGATATTTCTCCAGCGCCAAATCATGCCTTTTCCTCTCGGCATCGCCTTTGTTGCCTCTGACTAATCTATCCAAATATTGACCACCATAATTTGCTCCAGTGAATGCTAAAGCCGCAATGACACCACCTACCAATACGCTTGCCATTTTATTTCAGAAAACAAGTTTTCTTCTAGACTTTAGGCAGGTACTTTTCCTTCTGTAGGTAGTCCTTAAGGGCAATGCTACCTGCTACTGCAGCAGTCATCTTAGCAAAGCCCGTAATGCTCTTGCTTGGGTCTTCAGTAAAGTCTTCTTTGAGCACTTTCTTACCTACCCAACCAATACCTGCGACAATAGAAGTAATAATAGCTGCATCTTCGACGGTTTTCATTAATGCGGACGACATTATATTACAAGGAGAGGAGGTTTTATTCCATCTCGGGTATTTTACTTCTCTTAGGAGGCTCCACATACCTTATTTCTGCCCTTGGTTCCACTTTTGGCTTCGCAGCTCGCCATTGTAAGTAGAGGCTGCCTGATGCTATAGCAATTCCTAATGCTCCGATAACGTAGCCCGGATTAATAAAGGATTCCTCTTCTTTTTCCTCTTCCTTCTTTTCTTCTTTCTTAGCTTTGTTCTTCCTGTTCATTTCCGCGAGCTTTTTCCCCGCAGCGACTCTACCCGGGGATTTAGGCTTGGTAATTTGCTGAGGGGTTTCCTCCGCCTTTGTTTCGGTGTCACTCATCTTATATCTAAGGACTTGAAGGACTTATAGTAACTTGACGACGACTTACAGATGACTTGCTGACGACTTGATGACGACTTGCTTACGACTTGCCGACGACTTGACGATGACTTGACTAAGTCCCGTGAATGACTTGCCGACGACTTGATAATGACTTGACTAAGTCCCGTGAATGACTTCAGAAGGACTTACATCGACTTGACTAGGTACCTCAGCAAGTGCTGCCTTGAAGATCTCCTCGACTTGCTTATCTTTTTTGTAGTCCTTCCAAGAGGTTAGTACCTCCTTCAAGTCGACATGCTGAGCTACGTGAAGTCCCAAAGATGCGACTGCCATTAACTTACCGCACTTCAAAGACAACCACCCACAGGTTATCTTAAGTTCTTGAGCAATGACATAGTCCTCACTTATGTCCTTCCGCAGCGCCTCCACGTCGTCTATGGGCAGTGCAAGTCCAAGCAGTTTGGTGGCCAGCTTAATAGCGGAGTCTGCTACGGCATTCGTGGTTTTACTTGCAAGGGCAGCCTCATACCTTTTATGGAACTTCTTAACCTCCTCTTCTGACAACTTATTAACCTGCTCATGCGTCAACTCCTTGCCTATCATTTCCTTACACTTCCCAGAAGACACAAGGATGTTAAGTTGCTCCTTAAGGTTACTTTCATCTACGGGGACTTCATCTATCAACTGCTCAATGTCCATATATGTTAACGGAATACGGAAACCTCAAAGAGAAGATCATTTTGGAATGTTGGTGTGTCTTTAAATGCCGCATGTAATCGTGCAACTGTTCCTTAGATATCTCGCCGCCGTAGTCAGAGAGGATGGTTTCCAAATCACTCCGACTGGGAGTGTAGAAGACGACCAGGGAGCCTATGTTTTCCCTAAAAGGTTTAGAGACACTGGCAAGCTGCTGCGAGAGCAACCAAACGCTGATATTGTCATGCCTACCGCTGAAGGCGAGCTTCACTAATTCGGATGTGCGTCTTTTTACGTCGTCCCCACAGGCGATGTCATCCAGTATGAGGAGTGTCTGAGTATCCTTGGGGAATTGTTTATGCCAAAACTTCAAATGGCTGGATAACTCATTAGGGTCCAAAATATCCACAACGAAGTCGTCATCTTTCACGCCTATGCCTTCCCAGGTGCGGTTGTTCACGTAGGTAGGGCATAATAGCACTATGTAGTCGAAACGGTATCTAAAGGGCCCGAGGAGTTGCTCCACTACGAACTGGGTCTTTCCGCAGCCGGTTGGTCCTACTATCAGAGCATTGCAGGGAATATGTTCTGGGGTCATCGAATATATTCAATGACTCAATATATATACGATGGACCCAGTGGAAGCAGTAAGGAGGATTGCCGGCGACATGAAAGATAAGAGAGACACCATCGAAATGCAAAGAGAAGAGATAGACCGTTTGAAAGAGCGCGTGCAGGAATTGTATGATGAAATGTGTGGTCTGAAGCGCGCGGAAAGGTTTGGTGCGCTGATAACGATGGCAACGTGGGCAAAAGAGTCCGTTGTGGATTTCATGCGATATCCACTGTAGGATGTTAAATATTTGTTAAGGAATGACATACCTCAAAATGAAGGCGTCTCAGAATGTTGACATTTAGGTTAAATGTTTGTTAAGGAATGACATACCTCAAAAAAAGGTGTCTAAGGATGTTAACATTTAGGTTAAATGTTTGTTAAGTATATGTGGTAACTATTCCTAAAAAGTGTCTTAGCTTTACTATTTTGAATCCCGCAAGCGCCCTTAAAAGGGGTCCTTATTTTTATTTATTATCATTCATTTTTCTTAATAATAATAAATAAAAATAAGAATGGGATTTGAGACTCTTTGCGCAAACCCTACTTTACTATTTTAAGCCGCCTACTGACCATTACGGGCTTTCCAGTTTAACAAAGATTTAACCTAGATGTTAACATTCTAAGACACTCTTTGGAATAGTTTCCAGTTTAACAAAGATTTAACCTTATTGTCAACATTCTGAGACACTTTTAAATAGTTTCTGGCTGTTAAGGACTTCATGCGGTATCCCTTATAGTGGTTATTAAATCCTTATTATATATGGAGTGTGAGCGGTGTAACAAGGAGTTCAGCAGCAAGCAAATGTTAAAATACCACCTGGAAAAGAAGGTGTGCGCTAAGAAGGCACGCGAAAGGCGTTGTAAGGAGTGTAATCGCCTCTTTAGCAGCGCGCAAATGTTGGAATACCACGTGGATAACCGCGTTTGTTTAAAGAATGTATGTGAGCGCTGCGAGGAGGACAAGAACGACGAATGGCATCGACATCGGTGCCGCGGCAATTACGACTTGGTCGGCGTAGCATGTGAGGAGCACGGCGACGTTGCCGCACGATGTTGCCCAAAGGAAACCCAAAGGAAGTTAACGCGCCGGAAGAAAGAAATTGACCAGCGCTTTGCGGAGTTTGACTGCGTCGAAGGCGTAAGGTGGGAAAACAGGGAACATTGGGAGGCAACTTGTGAGCGCTGCGGCTGTCAAAGGGATGGTCAACATATTTGGCAGTGCCTCTACGACGGTCAAGGCGGCTTTAAGGAGTACTTAGATCGCTTCGATGCTTGGCATGCCAGTAACGAGGCCGCAAGGAAAGCCCGTAAGGATTAGTAGGCGGCTTAAAGTAGTAAAGTAGGGTTTGTGCAAAGAGTCTCAAATCCCATTCTTATTTTTATTTATTATTATTAAGAATAATTAAGGATATTTAATAATAATAAATAAAAATAAGAGCCCCTTTTAAGGGTGCTTGCAATATGTGATAGCACACGCAGCCGCATTCCTTGGAGGATTTATGGTCGTCTTAGGTATATATGGACTGTATTACGTGTGAACCCCCAGCAGACTGCATAATCGCCCCTCGACCAAAACCGCGTAAAAAATACACCTGCCTTCATTGCGGCAAGGTATTTTCTGAAGGATCCTTCGTGGGGCATTGGTGCTCAGCCGACCCAAAGGCTCAAAGGACTATGTTAGACATCCTAACTACATAGAGGAGATGGAGTGACTCTTCTTTCGATGTCAAACGTCCATCGGCCATTTACCTTACCATAGCTGCGTAAGTGGGTGAATTCCTCGCCCTGAATTACGTACCGCACGCAATCCGGCGCCCAAAGGGAATATTCCTTGCCTTCTAAGTCTTTGAGGACTAACCGTAAGCGGTCGATGTCTTCGAAGACGACGTAATTTTTTATTTCGTATGCTTTACCGCAAATCAGGTCACGCCAGTGTATTTGGTTGACGATCATTATATCTATGAAATATTCTTAAATGCGTTGCCCTTGTCTCCGTAGTCTTGAAGCGTTTGCAGCACCGCCGACAGGGAATACGGATGCCTTCCGCGTAGTTGCTAAGGGCACGACAGATGACGTCATAATCGTTGCTAACCATGGTCAGGTAACCATTCGCGTCATACTGTGAAATTATCCTGCGTTGGTCTGCGGAGAGTATGCCATTTCCTTTCGGCGTCTTTAATTCGATGCAAAGCCCTTCATACCTTAAATGCGCGTTCAGTATTAAGAGGTCGGGTTGACCCCTTTGATAACCCTTCTGCCAGCATTTTATGCGTTTGCTGTCAGAATCCTGCAATTCCCCTAAGCCGGGCGCTATGAGCATCTGTGGGTAGAAGCGGCGTATGTAGTCCACGACTTTTTTATGCAGGTCAAACTCATTTTCCATTTTGAAGACTAACTTGTTAGGACTATCGAACCGCCTTTCTATTTCATACTTACCTGTTTTCCTTAACGCGGGTAGGACTTCCTCAAAGACCCAATCACTGAACTCCTCTGCCTTTGGCATCTTAGAGCTAAATATTAACTGATACAACCCAGGCTCAGAAATAAACGCGGAATGTGGGTGATTAGTAGAAGAGGAACGAATCGTTCCCCTTAATTCAGACCATCTTTTCTGGTACTTCTCAGAAACGTGGTCTCTAATAGCCTTTTTTGTGTTTTCATAGTCCAATGCAGCTGCCACTTCCTTTGCTTTAAAGTACAGTTTGTCGCCTTGCATTATGCATTGCAGTTTGGTATCGTCGTTTTCGAATACGCGAAGCATCGTATATCTGAGAAATATTTTAACTTTTTAATATGCAACACTCTTTAGTTGGTTCATTTCTACGCTTAGTTGCGCGTCTGACACCACAAAGATGTAGCAGTTAATCTTGTCCGCATCACCTGCACTGGTGTTCTTGGTGCGTTTGATCTCCAATGTAATGCCATCCTGCGTATTTACCAACCGCAGACCTTGCCCGTGCATACTTTCGTCGTTCGTCGTGCGCATGTCAATCCACAACGCGTACTTGTCTTTGAAGAATTCCTCAGGAGACACCTGGTCGCCAAACTTGCGCATTGCCTCTCTGTACGTGTCTGCGGGCTTTATTCCCTGGGAGTAGACTTTGTTTGGTACTCCGTTGATATTTACCCCCACGTTGGTAATGTTGGGGTTGTGAAAGGCCTCGGAGTCGCGCTTGCCGGCCTCATAGGGTTTGGCAAACACCAACATTAGCCCCGTGAGACTTCTTCGGGGGAGGTTAATACTTTGATTGATAACCTCATCCGTCTTATCCAGGAAGCTGAATGTCTTGTACATCACTACGTGGTCGTAAAGGAATGCCTTGCCTGAGCTGTATTCCATACCCGCACTTCGGGCCAGCTCTTCGCTGTATACCGTCTCATACTGTAATTCTAAATTGGTGATAGAATAAGGATCGACTGCCCCGCTAATTGCGGTGGACATCTCTCCAAGAATGTTGGTTGTATCGGCTAGGGTTACTTCAAACTGTAGTTCACTTAACTGTCTTGGGTAGTATGCGCCGTGGTTTGTTATTACTTCGAAATCCAGCGGGATGACATGCTTGGTACCATAGGCCGTCTTTATTCGCTTTGCATCTGCTACTGCGGTTTCACCGCTGGAATCCGTGGGCTGTGTCTTAACAGGCGTGCGAACCTTACGCAGGATAAGACTGCCAATTCCTTGTTCTATCCTTTGCGCGCGGTCAAAGGCCGTAAAACACAAATCTTTGTACGTGGTGTAAAGATCGTACCTGTTTAAGTCCAACAATTCCCCGGCAAACTTAATTCTCATCTTTGAGACAAGGTTGCGACCTATGTTATTGACGCAACACCTTTCATCCACAGTGCTGGGCTGAACCGCTAGGTCAAACCTTAACGCTAACGTGCCGGGCACTAATACCAGGTTATCCGTTAAACGGGGCACGCCTACGTACAGGGTTTCTCCTGGTTTGGCGCTAGAAGGAGTAAAGGTGACCCGGTGAAAGGTGCGTTCTGCTTTCAGTCCGCCAACCTGCTTAGGAAGGAGGTTAGGATTTAACTTTGAGCTTATCATATATAATGGAAGTAGAAGATCTTGACTTTGACCCCACCACTGAGGAAGGTCAGGCTGACATTAACGACGGTGATGAAGAACCGCTGCTTCCCACCCAACAAGTCGACGATTCCCTAAGGGATAGTATTGCAAAGGCCCAAAGACATCCCAAAGCACGCGAGTACACGTTTCCGCGTGAGCACATAGAGCTTCAAGACATGGGCGAGCCGGAAGCAGCCGCGCGGGAATCCGTAGAGTGGGCAAAGCAAGAGCTAGAGCTGCGCTACGACAATTCGATGCTGACGACGTAAAGCTCACGGAAAAGGGAAACAAAGTCCTCATAAGCGTCCAAGACTTAAGATTTCCCGACAAAGACCGCTGGACAAAACCGCAAAACCTCTTTGATGAGGAGGGCAACGTTAGGGGTGACGTCTTGAGATTAAAAGGCTTTCAGCGTGCTACTAGAAGCCTGTTAGAAAGGCTGCACAACTTAACCGAAAGGACCAACGCGGAAAAACGTGCCGCTGATCTGCAAAGGGAGTTAAGAGAAAAAGATGTAGAATATGCAAAGCAAGGTCAGCTACTTGCCGATGCTGAAAAGAAGTCCGCCCATCAAGATGAAAGAATAAAAGAAATAGGAAATCAGGTGGATCAGGCCCTGCGCGAATTAGACAAAGCACGGGAGGACTTAGGAGAAGCCCAAAGCTCTGGCGCCCCAGTGGAAGCACTGCGGGAAACGTTGGAAGAAAGGGAGGAAGAATACATGAAGCAAAACCAACGGCTTGTCGACGCACATAGGAGGGAAGTCGAATTTTAAAATCAAGAAATAAGGGAGCTGGTAGACCAAAGAACACAAATTCGACGTGAAAGAAATCAAACTCAAAGGGCTCTTAACCTCACCCTGCAGGAGTTAGACTTAATTAAAGACGATACCGATAACCTACAAACCACCGTAGCCGGATCTTTGGAGGAACGGCGACGGTTAATGGCTGAAATCAATACTAAGGAGGAACAAATCCGGCAAAGAGATCAGGCCATAGAAGACCTGGAGGGGCAAATAGAGCGGCAGCGAGAAGTAGTTGCGGACCAAACTCATACCGAGGAAGAAATGGAGGCTGCCCAAAGGGAAACGGAAACCCTCGAGGTGCGCCTTGCGGAATTACGGGCACAAAAGGAAAAGCTGGAAAAAGAATTGGGGCTTACCACCAAGGAAAAGATAAAAAGAGCTTTGGTGAAATATGGCATTCCACTTGCATTTGCAGTCGCCATTTCCTCCGTAGTAGGTGTGATCCTTAGCTCCCTTAAGGCTACGGGCGCAGGCGTAAAGGCAGTAGGTAAAGGGCTGACGGACTTGGGTAAAAAGATGGCAGCCTCTTTACCGGGGCTGCTTGGTAGCGTTCTTAGTTTGGTACTTAGAACCGGCGGAGAACTGTTAAAGTTCGTGGGGAATAACATTTGGATCTTAGTCGTCGCTATTGGGGTGGTCCTTTTGAAGAAGATGAAGGCGTAGGCTTATCCGGATGTATTACTGGTGGCTTGTCGTTATCTGGTGCACGTGGCGTCCTCTACTTTGGATAAGTAAAGATAGTATTCGCACCGCCTTGATAATTTGGTGCTAGCGGTATGGCAGTCATAGTAGAAATGGTCTTATGATTCCAAATAGCATCATCCGTCGGGGGTGTATACTTTTTCATGTTGGCATTTATCCGAAGGTTGCCAACATCGCTAGGAAGGATCTGTAACTTCGCATATTGGCAATTGGCTATCATATGAAAAGTTACCGGTATAATGTCTTCTGCGCTTGTCGCTCCGTGATCAAACGAGAAATGAACTGGGTTCCTAGTATTAGTAGTCGTTCTGTAAGGCAGTAATGGATGGTCGTTCTCATCGACGATCCTAAACCCGGCATTACAACTCCATCCTAACGAGGTGCTAATAGTGCATATGACCAATCCCAGGCCTCCGACCTCCACCCACAACCCGGTGTCATACCATTGCTGTTGTAAGTAATCCTTTTCCTCTAAGTAATGGAGAAACCAATCTTCCTTTACGTGTGGGTTCATAGTATATTAGAAAATCGTAAACAATTTTCCCTAGAGGCTGATTACCATCAAAGTGCTAATGGTCGCATGATTATAATCATTATCTCTTTGATCCTCTATGCTATTTACGCAAACACTTCCAGTGTCATCCACGCGTATTTGCAGCTTTACTTTTCCGTGGCAATCGGCGACCATATGAAAAGTCCAAACGGAAAGATTCTCGACGCTGGCTGGGTTCGGCTCTATGGAGAAATGGGCAGGCTCCATGTTGTTCGTTTTCACACGCATAGGCTGCAGTATGCCATTCTCATCCAGGAACCTGAAGCCGACGTTGGCATGGCTGCTAGTACCAATGCAAATGCTACAAAGGATTAACTTTTTCCCTGAGTAGTTCAAATCCACGGACATCCCAGTGACGTCAACCCAAGATGCCTGGGAGTATTTTTTCTCGCCTGTGTAAGTCGTATAAACACAATCCATTCCGGATACGTAGGGGTTGTTCATCGCCATATATAAAGACTCAAACCAACACTCGCAGCTGCTAGTCCGGCTTTTAGTAAGTTATGGTCATATTCCTCTTCTTTCTTCTTTACCTTCTTAGGCTGTTCAACCGTTTTCTTAGGATGTTCGACTAAGTGCACTTTTTTAGGCTGTTCAACTAAGTGCCTTCTAAGAGTGTCAGAGTTCACGTTATTTTCCCCAAACTTCATGTCTTTGGTAGCCTTTTGGAGCTTGTTGTTGTATCCTACTACAGAGCCAGTATTCATGGATAAATTACTGGGCATTAACCAACAACCCGGGGCTACCGCATAGTCCAGTCGGGCTTTAGAATTTTGTATGGCTAGTTGGTAACGCTGTACGCCTTTGCTAATGTCACCTTCTATTATCGAACTTTCAAAGAGGATTAAGGCTTCTGCGCGCGTTTCTTCTGCGGCGCCAGTATTTCCTATAATGCTGGATCGGGTGTTTACCTGAGCTCCAAGGATAGAATACACGTAATCTTCTATGCTGCGGTTTAAACGGGCAAGACCGGCTTTAGTTAGTCCTTTACCTTCTGTGGGTATGAAATTAAAGTACTGCTTTGTGCGTTCGTCGTTGGTTATGCGGATGATCAAAGGATTATCTCCACCATATTTACCACCCTCGTCTTTGAATAGAGGTCCGTCTCTAACTTCCTCGGAGGTCTTAGCATTTGGTTCGAAGAAGGTGCTAGTATCATAAGATACTTTATGATAACCCGTGTCCCACCGCAACCGCAATGCGTGAACTTCTCTATCCCCAATAAGCCCAGATGTGACCCAGACCATTGTTGGCTCCGGCAGTGCATCGGAAATCCTTCCCTACAACTCCAAACTCCTTACAAAGTCTGTCGTAGGCAGGTGAGTCGTATTTGTTATCTCTGGGATCGAACGCACTGTCGCCTGGTAGGGTAATAACACCCATCTCATGCAATATTCTTCGGACGGTGAAGTGGAAGTGAAACATGAATATTGAATTCTTCATCAAGTTCGCACTTACACCACAACCGCTAGTGGCACACCAGACAGCAAAGTTCAATTGCTGTGGCCAATAACGCATGTTGGGTCCACTTAACCATTCATGCGCTTCTTTCGCAGTGATGTGGTTTATAGGAACTTCCTTGAAGATATCTCGCACTTTTAATGGGAAGGAATTACTGCTAGAGATCCGCATGTCTAACGTTAAGTCTAAACTTAGGCGTTTGTCAAATGAAACTGCGGGTATCGGATAAGTACTGGTACTAAATAATAATTCATTCGACCAACCGGGCTCTATCTCCGCGTTGCTGTACAACAACTTATCACCATAGTGAATTCCGTCAGATCTGCGGTTGAATTTATTTGGATCTGATTGTGGAAACATCTTCCTATAGAAATCCAAGTTGGTATAATCCTTGTTGTCGTGATGTGGCTGCTCCTCTATAT
Source organism: Actinia equina (assembly GCA_011057435.1). Lineage (NCBI taxonomy): Eukaryota > Metazoa > Cnidaria > Anthozoa > Actiniaria > Actiniidae > Actinia > Actinia equina. The sequence continues at coordinate 39,094 of WHPX01000640.1, forward strand.
CGTTCCCAAAGGCGTCGTACATTATTATATAATGGATGTTATACCATCAGCACCTCAGTTGTATCCAGAAATACCTAAGGGCCCAAACGAGATGAACGCTGAGAACTTCCGCTTGAATAAAGCGAATCTAATTCTGGCTTACTTCGAAGGTCAAATGAAACACTATGTGGAGGTTAGGAAGAAATATGCCAGAGCTAGGAGCATATTACATAAAATTGCAATAACTACAGGATCTCTATCCGTAGCATTGACAGGCACCGGTGTTGCTACTTCCCTTACCGGCCCTGGAATAGTCGTTGGAGTTCCTTTGGCCGGCGTTGGGGCAGCCTGTGGTATCGTATCCGCTGCTACAACAGGCATTACGAAACAGTTGTCGGGTAAGATATCCAAGCACGACACACATATAGCCCTTGCAAGAGCAAAGTCTAACACCATTGCCGATTTGGTCTCCCAGGCCCTGCGGGATCGTAAGATCGACGAGGTAGAGTTCTCTTTGATCCTTGCGGAAGAAAAGAAGTATGAGGAGTTAAAGTCGGGCAATAAAAAAACCATCGTGAAAGATCTTTCCGAGGAATCTCGCAAAAAGATCTATCAGGAGGCAAAAGAGGAGCTGCAAAGAAAGCTCGCTCAGTAGACATCTGCTTTGAAAGAAGCGTAGGTGGATTTCGGCTGCACATTTCATCTTCTAGGAATCCATTCTAACAGCGGGTGCCGGGAGTCAATTTGCTGGAATATTTCATAGATTACGTCAGGGTAATAAGGAATATCCTTATTCAGACGACAGAATAACCACTCGGCCCTTTGCATGTCTGGGACGTCAGGAATACGCTTACCGGTAATTTCAGACAAAAGATAGGGAATAGCTTTGTAATATTTCCCTAGCTTTAATTTTTTCAGTGTTTTCCGTAGACTTCGCGTGGTTGGTTCTTCTAAGTGGTCTATAATCCTTTCCATTACTTCGTCGTCCAAATATACCGGCCGTAAACCTTGGATATGACTCATCCAGTCTCGGAAGTATTTTATTCTTTTGTATGGGGTCTTCTTACGACCTCCGTTAGAATAATATTGTTCCCTGGTAGCACAAGGTACGGCATTACGAATATTCTTACCACACTCGTAACACTGTGCTGACGTGTCATCTTCTATTTGCATCTTCTTACCACAACAAATATACTTATTTGGCTTAGTAGGTACAAACTTAGGTTCCAAACACTTTACACAGAAGTCGCAAACAAACTTCTTACATTCTTCGCACTCCATATATAGACTAACATATTATAGACTTAAAACAGGGAATGCGGGTAATAACGGTAAAAATCGGAGAATTCACTTTAGGCGGGTAATCCTCCGGTTGTCACTGCGCTAGAACCCCCATTCCCTATACTACTATTATGATATTTTGTGATAACAGAAAACCATGACTGCGGTTTGCTGTAAAAGTAGAAGTGTCTATAGAGTATTGATGGACTAACCAGTTATATACATTCAAGTACGTATCATGTATCCATTTCTACAACGTGTTTCTACTTTCTTAAACGTCGCTGGGTGGGTGACATTCGGTTAGGTCCGATGCAAGCAGCATTGTTTTGTGTGTTGACTTTTTAAGATAATCTATTTAGAAAATTCACGTATTCACATATGTGAAATAATCAAATCCTTTGATACACAGGAAGCTCAAAGACTTTCAGATTAAATAAATGATTCTCTGAAAAACATGATTTTATTACGTTTTCAATAGTTTGTTGAATAGACGATGTATATCAACGTTCACACAGTTTTATGGGAATCTAAGTACAGTAGGAGAAAAACAAGAAAATCAGGAGAAGTTTCAGCCACTTGTTTATCTATTACTTTCATAAAAAAAGAGCGATTCATATACGCATAATAAGTTTCCCATCATGCTTCACACATTGTAAAATACCTCGATCAACGGGAATCCCAAAGGTTTTCGTCTCGAATAAATTGCCACCTAAAAAAATAGTTTATTTTCTATGTTAGTTTATTACTTCATAAAAAGTGTGTTTTTCATTGACATCTTTGAATTGCATTTGAATCCACGTAACAAATTAAATAAAAAATCAGTTACGTAGATTGGCATGGTGGATGCGCGTGCGCAACTTGAAAGTAACAACCTTTTTTTTTTTTAAGTGCGCATTTGAAAAAAAAAATGCTTAACATGCAGAGTTTGCTACCAAAAGTAACGTACCACAAACAATTAAACAACCAACAATTTTTTTACTGATTTTGAATCTATTATTTAAAAGAATAACTACTTTACGTTTCTCATTTCTTCAAGGTGCTGTTTTGGATGAGAAATATCTACGGCGCGCCATAGATGTAGATGACAAAGCAAAAAACTAAAACTCACCTGGAGTTTGCTGGACAATAAGCCAGCGAAGAAAACAAAACATACGTGAATGACGACGCTCAGAAAAGACATCTTTTCTCTTTGACAGCTAAATCACTAATTAATCGTTCGGTTTTCATTGGTCCATTATGACATCATCCTGACCGCGCGTTCGAATTACTGAGTACTAGTGCCCAGTATATCGCGGTTGTAAGTTTATTCAAGGTCATACACCAATAAGCCTGAAGCGAGATGACGTTTTACCCCCGTCTCTAGACCGTAATAGTTTTTAATATTCTTTCATATTAAAATTTCTGATTCCTTAGAGAATACAGGAACAATACTCATAATTACAAACAAAAGCAGTGTGAAAAAGATTATGGTCTAGAGACGGGGTAAAACGTCATCTCGATTCAAGCTTATTGATGTTTTAAACTCCAACGGTTCGAATTCTTTCCTTATGTAATTAAAAATGCATTTTTTCGTTTTCAAAATCTATATACTTTATAAAACAGGGAAGCGCACAGTTATTTAATAAAGCATCTGTTTTGGAAGATAATAATTAAATAATAATAATAATAAGGGATTAGCTGTATATGGTCCGGGGGCCGGCTTGTCTCTTCCCTGATGCTTCCGGGATAGAACATTTTCTTGCGTATTTTATACACCCAGGGCAGAAAGCTTTGATTGCAGTCTGTTCCGTTGTCCATACGACGCCTCAGCTCTACAGATTTCTCGGGGTAATGGCACGGTGGAATCGATTTTTTTTCTGTTGTTGGGTTCGAACTCCACCGTATCCAGATAAGATTACCTATTTTTAAAGCGTATTATCTCAATTTTGGCCTTGATAGAAACAGTTACCACTTAATTCTTTGTTGAATGAGCTTTTACTACACTTGGTTTCGATTTATTTCGTTATTTTCTCTCTTTATATGGCTCTGTTTATGTCATACTGTGACTAATGTAAATTAAAATAATCAAAGGTAAGTATAATAGTCGCGTATCTACTAAACAAAGTCAAGTAATAAAAATACAGCAACGAAAGACAAGCTTAATTACCTGAAATTCAACGCCGATCTTCATTCCGACATGTTACTTTTTAGGGGAAAAGCGCGGCAAAGTAGGAGTTGAGGGGACTAGTTCTAACCCAGTGGAGAGGATCCACTGCTATCCTCATTGCCTTTGCGAGCTTATTGTTTTCTTTGGTTTCAACCCGTTTGCATACTTCAGCTGTTGCTAAACTTAATACTAATGTTGCTTTAGCACTGATTTGATGAAGACATGTTCATGAATTTAAAAAAATACATATAGCTAAATAAAGTGACATGCACTCTACTCAATTAAGCCTTTTCATAGTTTAAGAATCGATTCCACTGCGCATGCGATTTTATATCGAATTTCTCACCTTTTGTCTAAACCGTCTTTTGTTCTTAATTAAACAAAAGTAGGTGAGAAATTCGGGATTAAATCGCATGCGCAGGTGGAATCGATTCTTAAACTATGAAAAGGCTTATTTTGGGGATATTTATTTCATAAATGAAGTTGTATTTCATTCGCAATGCATGATGGGATAACCGGGTCCTCCTCTGGTTCTAACCCATCTAGATGCTAGTGACGTAATATAGAGCATTGCCTCTTTGTATAAACAATCATATTAAATGAACCTAAATGTCTTTTTGCATATAGGTGCATAATGTTTTTTGTTGGTTGATCCGCGGTCCGTCAATCCACAGTTGGGTCCATAGAAAAATGAAGAGCTGTGAAAATTAATCAAGCAATTTATCTTTTAGTCCCGATCACCCAGTTATATTACCAACAGTAAAGCAAAGAATTTACAACTTCAACAAGAGTGCAAACAATATAACCGTGAAACTTTAGTGATACTAAATAGCACAATTTCATGCAAATTCCATTGTTTTCTATTGTGGAAATTGAATGGGCAGAACTGTGGTGGAATAATGATAGATGTGTTGATCATCACAGTGAATGAGCGATCTAAGCGAACGCTGTAAAGAAAGACTTGAAAAAGTGATTTCAAGCTTCAACGGGAATCGAACCCATGACCTCCGCGATGCCGGTGCGATGCTCTGCCAACTGAGCTATGAAGCCAATCATGTTGGCTAGCGGTCATTTTTGTTGGGTTCTTCTGTTTTCTATTGTTTAATTGGCACTATTTTATACAATTTCGAAGGTCGTGGGTTCGAATCCCAGCGAGGTCGGAAATTAATTTTTCCGAATTAATTCCAAGAGCTTTCGCCCGGAATAACCTCTTTCCCAAGCACTATAACTTATCTATATTTCTATATCTTTAACTATTTCATTAGTGTCACGCGTTCCACATACTCTCACTATTTTACACTGTTTTGTAATTAGTGTTTCACGGATTAATTGTTTGCACTCTACAAACATTTTGAAATTGCAAGCATGCACTACTTCATTGGAACACATGAACTTTCCCCATGAAACTATCCCGAGCAACAGAGAACTGAAGTATTATCCACACAATATTTGCATTTAAAGAAATTAACGTTTATTTGCAACATGTTTACTACTCGATCAAAATAACTTTACATGATACAGCACCTTTAAGAATTGGTCACATCGATTATTCTTTAATATATACATTTACATTATGACTGCCTTTGCGGACCCGCAAAGTTTGATGTCTTGTTCGCAGACTAACATTTCGACGACCGTCCATCCAAAAAACTGTAGTAAAAAAAAGTATCGAGGGACATTTTAGATTTAAAAACTTCTTTTTCAGTTATCTAATCCTCTAAGATCTTTAATTTAATCCAAAATCTCTCTCAAGTATAGTGTTTTAAAAAAAATGCAGGTATTTGATTAACGGACTTTAAAAAAGCTAGCCGGAAAACGAGAAATCAAACTTTCCGGGTCACACTTTAACGATAATGGCACTTACCAGTCCATCGAGTTTTATTAGAGTTCTGTGCTAACCGCACCTAATCATGGTATTAACAAGATAACGAGAAACCTTTGTCCGGCGGTCAACGAAACTCTCTAATGAAAAACAGCCATTACAAAAAAAGATTGTAGCACGCACTGCATTATGGGTGATTTGAACACAATCAGCGAAAGGTCACAACGACATAAATTTTCCCTAAACATTGTCTGCGTATTTTTATCCTCGTAATTTCTTGTGCTGAACTTATTTGCATATTAATATCCTAAATTTGTATTTAAGCTTAGTAAGCAACACTCAAAACAAGCTGTATATATATATTTAGTTTTAAAAATAACGATCACTTTAAACTAAGAACGTGGTAGATTAAATAATTCCAAAGCTAGGATTAAACTTATTTCTGGAAGTAAAGCAGTTGCTATCTTTTTTAAATGCTATTGTAATATCCTGGGCTAAAATATTATGCATGGTTCATTTCTCTGCCATTGCACTTTTGTTAAGATTAAATTTGTTTGGGGAAAAAAAACATTATTGGGGGAGGGGGGTGGGGGGAGGGAGGAGGGAGGAGGGGTGTAGTGCTGGTGGATTTGCCGCAAATAATCCTTTTAATTTAAATAATCCTTGTAACCCATCCTTATTTCATGACCCTCAAAATATCGCTTACGCTCAAAATATCGCTTACACTCAAAATCAATCACCCACAATGACTTTTGTCGTGATTAAGTCTTTGTCTGAAATCGCACTTAGCTTTTGCAGTACCTATATTTTAATGGTTTTATAACGTCGTTTTGCTATGGAAATTAACGGAAACATCTGCACATAAAAATGTTATAAATTTTCTAACGATATGCGAGTAAAAAAATAATACGTTATGTACAAATAATCGTAAAAAATGAAATCATGAATCATTAACAGATACACGGCAATGCCTTTCTTTCTAAAAAAAATATTTTCTTGAACTTAATTATCTAAATGTATATATATATTGTATAACCTTAGAGCGGTTTTCAAAAACTCGTGAAATACACTGATCAGCCTAATAAAAATTAGTACACTCTAATTTCATTGTGTTCTTTTGTTGTTATTTTATTATAACACACTAATGTTATCTGTTTCACGGGTTTATGAAAACCACTACAGATGCGGATAAACAAAACAAAATAATAATAATAATGAAAGCTTTTTATATTGCCATTTCACTTAATCTCACTCTTTTCTTTAAAAAATCGTGAAGAGCTTTGAAGACGGGTCTTTTGTTGGGGTCCTTTTGCCAGCACGACTTCATCATGTCATAGACATCACTTGGACAGACAGACGGCCTTTCCAGGTAAACTAGGTTGGGATCATTGGGACGGAAGAACATTCTTTGGATATTCTCAATCACTTGTTCATCAGTGAGTTCATCGTAAGGATATTTGGCTGACAGTGTCAGGATCTCCCACAAGGTCACAGCAAATGCCCAAACATCACTTTCTGATGTGAATTTACCTGTGGGTATGTAATGATTAGTTAAAATTCAGGGTAAGACACGTACAGCAGCAGTAATGATATATGAATACGACCATTATTATTTTCCGTCTAGACATTAATCGATCGAGTACCCAGTAACGGTAATAGCTGTCTGCTATCGACATGCAAAACTATTCCTATCAGACAATCATAACACATTGAATGCATGCATCAGAAATCAGAATAGTTTTACGCAGATGGTGTGCGACGAGCTTTATACAAGCTATGTTGCGAGCCATGACACATGACGCACGCAATCGTGCTGAAGTAGGAAACGATCCTACTTCAGCAAAAGTGCCTGCAACATTGCGCTAAACATCGTACTGTTTGTCCGCGCCTTATTTATTAGTTATAAGTAACGTTTACAGAGCTTGGGCTACTCGTAGGAAAAGAGCCCAGGTTTTATATTTTGAATTTTTCTTTTTAATCAGAAAGTGGTTTTGTTTTAGATTTCAATTGTTACCTACTAGCTAATCCAATATTAGCGAGCACCTAGTCAGACATACACACCTTGTAAGATACATTCAGGTGCCATCCATCTTATAGGGAGTATAACGCGTCCTTGCACACGATAGTAATGCTTGCTGTACAAGTGGCGAGACATGCCAAAATCAGCGATCTTGACCGTGTATGAATGGCCAACCAAACAATTCCTCGTTGCTAGGTCCCGGTGAACAAACTTCAATGAAGCGATATACTTCATTCCTGCAGCGATTTGCGATGCCATGTATATGAGGGCCTGGTAGGTTAGAACTTTTTCTTTATTCACCCCTTTACCAGGTGCAAGCTCGCGTTCTTTAAGGAACTGGTTCAGATCGCCGTTCACCATGTATTCTACGATCATGCACATGGGATCATCTTTGCATACACCAAGGAGACGAATAACATTCTCGTGTTGAATTCCCGCCATTATCTTGACCTCCTTAAAGAAGTCACTTTTGATATTCTTGTCCACATCAAGTTTGAGCACCTTGATGGCAACAAGTACTTTTCTGTTGCTGCTCAACTCTTCACCCAAAACGTCTCCCAGATCTTCTGCTTCCCCCAAGTGAACTTCACCAAACTGACCATCGCCTATCTTTTCCCTGAAGATAAGTTTTTCCCGTGGAAACTCTTTGAAGTTATCGTGCTTTAATTTAAGGTCCGTTGTTGGATTGGCGTAGAGACTGGTACCAGATACGCCTTGATATGGCTCAGCATATATTTCCTCGTACACCGGATTTCGGAACACTTCATCACCTGGGATGACGGCGTCGATTGGCTCACAATAACCCGCCTTGGTTTTAGGTGGGGCTGGTGTATCTGGCTCGGCGTAGAAAACGTCTGGGGTGGGGATGACGTCTGGTTGTGGAGGCAAAGGTGATGGTTGAAGGGTCTTCTTGTGATGCTCTGGGCTGAATGCTTCATGACTGACCATTTCACTGTTATCTATCGGTGAGTGGTAGTTGCTTATCGGGCTGTCAGGTAGTGCATAGTGAGCACCTGTAGGACTTTGAATTGAATGTAATGGTAAGGGTGGAGGTTTATCTAGAAAGAAACCAGCAACGACAGTCAAAATAGTTTATCTGATCTAACGTTGTATATGTAAGTCAATTAAAGCCGGGTAAGCGCCCTTGTTGCGCCATTGAGGGCGTTGTGAGCCTATGAGGTAAAAACAGGGGCTACAAACTTTTGCTACATTCCATTAGTATAAAATATGTTTAAGCATTTTTCAGTAATCATCTTTAGCTTACTTCTAGGTTTTCCTCTCTTGTTCGGGCTCATAGAAGTAGTCGGCGATAATCCAGCTGCCTTGCCAATCTCATCCGGGTTCTCAATACTTGCGTAAATAGGACCTGCACCATACATTCCAGGGACCTGGGCTTTATGTCTTGCTTCTCCACTTTCTGCAGGTTGTCTCCTGAACGTGTAATTTTTCTCCTCTTCGCTTTCCAGACGTGATACTCTAACAGCTGAACGGTACCCAGATGGGTAGGGTTTTAATTCCCAACGGATAAAATGGTTAAAATGACGGTTTCTTTTGGTGATGCCTTTTTCGACGATAACACCAACAACACAGGAATAATACCAAGAGAATTAGAATGAGAACGACTCCACATACGATACCAATGATGGCCCCAGCATCTAAACCTGAACTACTGTCTGGTAATGAACCTGGCGAGACAATAAGCAAACATCAACACTCTTTTACTGCGGTTTTGGATATTCTGTGAACTAAGACATTCCAAGGGCTCGTTGATAAGAATTAGAGAGTCTTAGATAACTTTTTTTCTCCCCGCAAACGGCAAATGTGACCACGTTTTCATCGTTTTCCTGTATTTTACTTTACCTCTTGCAGATTTTCTCACCACACAAATATTTGATTGAAGGCAGCGAAATATAAAATTTCAGTATACCGCAGTGAAAATATCTACTAGTAAACCCTTTTTGTTTGCACATAAACTGTTTTTTTCCCTACTAGTCCGCTATCAGTTTTCAGTATTATATGGTAATATGAAGCAAATTCATTGGCTCAGGTTAGGAATTTGATTATCTCGTTCTTTCATTAAGATACTTTCTCGTTCCATAATACTCATAGATATTAATGAGTTGAGTTACTATTATGAGAATATATATGATCATATGATATAAATAATATTTGTACTGCGGTTGTAATGTATCAAATTGAGCTGATTCTCGAAATACATCGATATCTCTTGCTCCAAACGTTGTCCATGGAGATACGAGATGTTCTATGTAGTTAGCTAGTTATAGTTAGTAAGCCTTACCAGGTAAAGTTAGGTTGTTGTTGGTGGTAGTGTTTTCGTCAGCCACTGTGCGGATCACAATCACCGGGGGTTCAGTGGCACATTCCGGTGCAGGCAAACGATTTCCAATTACTGAATCTGAAAATAAAGAAATTTATGAAATTTAATTTTCTAAAACCATTTGTATTCAAGTAAACAATTAAACTTTAATGCCTTATATATTTCAAGAAACTTTCAAAATTTACGATTATTAAAAAATTGTCACGTAATTTTGGGAATAAACATGTTAGAGAGGTTAAAGTGTATATCAAGGATAAAATGTTATTTTCAAAATCACATAAATGTGATTATTGTAGTAGTATGGTTGCAGTATTTTTGTATGTATAATTTTTTTTTAGGAGATATAAACATTTGAAATATCGATATGCAAATGAGATGACGTAAACTTAAGACTAATTTATTATACAAAAATGCTGTCGTGGAAAGTACTGCTTTTTTTTCATTTGCAATTCATACTTATAATTGAAACGTATAACTTTATACACTTTTAGGTTATTTCATTTAAGAACACTTGTCGTAAATGACACTTCAAAACGTAACCCATTCTGGAATTTACGTCATCTCATTTGCATATTGATATTTCAAATGCTTATTTCTCTGTAAAGAGAGGTCCATATACAAAAATACTGCAACCACACTACTACACTGTTCATATATAAGTGATTTTGAAAATAAAATTTTATCCTTGATATACACTTTAAGTTTCTTGTTTACGGCAAACGTGAAACGTCAGTTGACCATTAAAATTTCTTTAAATTAGTGAAAAGGAATCGCTAAAATCTCCAAGTAGTAGATAAAAATAAGAATACGTGTCTTTGTCGAGAAGGTTTGCAAAACGCAAAGTGAAATGTAGGGAAACAATGAAATCGTGTTCTCGTTTGCCGTTTGCGGTAAGGAAAAACGGGAATCTTAATCTGTCTAATAGCGCACGGTTGCAACCGTGTCAAAAGTTTGGCGACGGGAGACTGGTACCCATAAAACATGCACGAATAGGGCAGTTGCCTGGCAACCAATGAAGAACTAAGAAGTGTAAATTTTATTTCCGTAAGAGAAAATTTTTCTGAAATCAACGTCAAACGTAGATGAATAAAGCATCTTCTTCCTTTAAGCATTTTTTTCCTTCGCCTTTCACAGCTGCCCTCGTCAGTATTTCAGAAAAACGTGGAAATAGGAATTAAATGATTTTTTAATGTTATTACCACTATCAATCGTAACTTCGCTAATCAGCATCCACTCTCCACTGTAGTTGAATCGCATTTTCAAGGACTTGGCATAATTCAAACACATATCTACCGTCACGTTGTAATTCATCCATGTGTAGCCACTAGACACGTCTTTTGTGTAATGCGTGACATGGGCGTGGGGATTACATTTTCATCAAAGAATTCGATTTTAACTGCTTTAAACAGCTGAATGCCACTCCTTGTCCTGATGTTACTGTGAAAGGTCAACGTTTTGAATACCCGACGTTTAAGAAAGTCTAATTCAATAAAAGGGCTTCGAGTCTCCTTGGAATGCCATCCAATCCATCATACCATTGTGAGTGATGAAGTTTTCTGGTGCTAAGACGCCATCCGTAAGAAATCCTAGACCGGAAATAAGCTTGCTGGGGGTTATGACACCATCAAATACCACATCAGTCAGATTATACCTTGTTTCAAAAGTATTTTCCAGGGTTCATTGTGTACGACAAAGATCTGGAAAGAAGTCATAACAAATATATATCTAAGTATATTGATGAGCTAATGCCTAGAGACGGTCTTTTCCGCTTATAAACTGCTAAGACAGCCTTCATGGTGCTTCAGTTGGAACGTTTCAATTCATTCCATTACCTTGCCAAATCACTTGGCATCAATGACTCTTAAGAAGGGGAACAGTTACTTGTCTAGGGAATTTTACATACTTTTGATTTAAAAACAAGCAATCATTGGGCCAGTCTTTGGGCAACAGACTAATAATCTTTAGCAAAAACCTACTAATGGTCTAACATAATCCTGCTATCTGATTGGCTGAGATACTAATGATCTATTAGTGATAGGCCACTAGCAAAACCAAATTTCTATTATCTTAATTATTTCGTTTATCTAAAGTTTAATTCAATCTAATTTCAAAATTGTTTGCAATTTTATTTGATCAATTAGTATTTTATACTAATATGATTTATTAGACCTCTTGTTATCATGCTCTTAGAGTCATTTACTGAGCTCATTGGCATTTTTGGCTTCATGGGCTTCATGTAATTCATTGCCATATGTTTATATATCATACAACATTTATGCATGTAAAAGCAAATGGAGATTGAGTTGAAGCTTACCTTGAGTAATCTGACATCCATAGAGCTCCATTCGAAGACAAACTTGATTGACAGGATATAAATTGGAATTAGCCGGAAATTATCAGCAATGATGGGTGGGCTTGAAAAAGCTCACTTTTGTAACATTTAGGTTGTCTGTGTCTCCTTCAAATTCCTAAATGGTCAAAAAAAAAAAAGAAGATTAGATATCATAAAGCAATTCTTGTTTTACACGGTTAGCACCTTTTCATGTAATATTGAAATATCCAGTGGCCAACAAACCTGGGTCCCTCATTCTATGATTGAATAATTGGAATTTAGGAGTTGATTTTTGTGGAGGGAAGAAAACTGGAGAACCCAATAAAAAATAAATAAATAAAGCACAGGAGCTCAAGAGAACCTACAACAAACTCTACTCCTGACACACACACCAAGCCCCCACTAATAATCCTAAATGCACACTTCGAGGCAAGATCACCTGGACTAAATTGTGCTGGATTAATGAAACTATTTTTGCTTTGATATCACGTGTCATTATCATTGCCAAACACTTAAGTGTATCGTGCCAAGTAGTGATTTCATCATCTATCTAGAGATGTGTGACTATATATTCAGTTCCTGAGACTATAAGAGTAGACTTCCTGTGCTTTGTCTTTTGATCCATCAAATGAATAACGACTTAACTAATAAAAATTATTAGGGGAAAACTGAAGCCAATATAAAAAAACTGTTTTTTTCCTTATATAAAATATTAGACAGGAACTATGAATACATAAAGACAAAATTCTAAACATATATGTATAAAAAATGACTCCGAACAAAATTAAATATGAATAAAATATCTATATAATATGTGTATATTGAACTAGAATTGCAAACCAGATTACTGTTGAGTAGATTATAAAAGCCATAAACTTGCTTTTAAATTGGCTATAGATTTAGTCGCAAAAATAGGTATGTGCGTTTCCAATCATTAATAGATCTATTTAAAAAAATGAAGATTTAAAATAATTTGGGTTGCAGGCGGGTTTAGGATCAGTTTAAAAATATGGCTAATCTTCAAAATGTTTAATATTAAGTCAGAGTACTTATTGTATCTATATCCCAGAGACAAATAATATGTTGTAATCTGAACAAGAAAGAGGTCTTTTCTCCTTAATTCAATGGTAGGCCAGTTTAGTTTCCTTAAGTCGTTCATGATACTCAAATTCTCGGGGGGGGATTAATGTGAATTAAAACACTGTAACCAGTTTATCTATCTATGCTATTGTAGGTTTTGTGTTTTTTTTATGTGTCATTGGTTGTTTAGTCGCACTGGATTGTAGAGTACAAATAATAAAAAGAGGATGATTGACCAGCACTGGACGACTCATAAAGGACAATGCTACAACACTTTTAATGAAGATTTATTGCCTGGTCTCATGAAAACGATATGACCATTGGACCCCAGGTTGGGGCTGTGTAGAAGAATAAGACTCAACTCCAGACTCTCAAACTACAGAAATATACCAAACACAAAGAAAGCTTATTTGACTTAAGACATTAAAGTGTAAGTAAGGGATAGCTTATAGGGCCTGGGTAGCGGTATTGGTATTCAATTCATCTATACAAGATATCCAGGGAAAAATAGCATGATAAAGTAAGCTCATTACATGCTCACAAATACTGACTGTATGAGGGTTTTCATTTAGCTTGAATAATTAAGGAGAAGATCATGACAATAGCCAAAGCATTTTGGAAGGGTTTCAATAAGGTATGAATATATGAGAGAGGATGGTAATGTAAGTAGATAGCTTTGCTGAGTTGCTAGTTCATTCGTTGATCTCCACTCTCCCAAAAACTCTAAGGAAAAAAAATGTGGTGCATAAAAATCTGTGATTGATTCATTATACTTTAAAACTAGTTATTTGGAAATAAAGGTTGCAAAACAAACAAACAAAAAACAGGTAAAATCAAACAAAACATGTAAATCAAATCTGCAGTCATGTTGGTTTACAAAAGAAACTAATTCCTTGGTTCAGTCTGCAAGATGAAGACTATGAAGTAAAGGACTAACTAATCATTAACTTCAATTTTATAAAAGACAGATACAGTGTAGTACCTAGCTTTGGGTTCTGATCCAAGCATGGTATTGCGTCAAGGTTTTAGTCCTGAGCTGCCTAGGGTCATAACGTTAAAAGGACTCAAAACCCAGTCATAATCTTCTAGATCTTCCTGGGTACCAACTGTGAACTCTCTCATAGGCGGTACAAGGAAAACCTGTTTTAAAAACGATTATGATATGGTCCACCTCTCTTTCACTGTCCATCAATCGCCTCTTGATTCTTGGAACACCAGCTTCCATAAGCTTGTACTGTTAAGTACCCACCTTAAGCATCTGATACCCACTGTGGCAGATGATGCTGACAAATCGCTAGGCAATGGCAGCCATCTCCGAACGAGACTGACTACACACTAATAAAACACTATTTTATTTACTCATTAATATCACATTATATGCCAAAACTCGTTGAAAAAAGTACTGCCAGTACCCATGAAAAAGCAATATTCAAAAGTTATTTTTACTGGTCCATCATTTTACCAAATACTTGTCAATTAGTCCAATAGCCTTGGTTAGATTAAATTATATTCAAGTCATAAACCTAAATCCTCAGGGAGCAGGCTGGCTGAAAAACGAGCATTCAGGACAACTTGACAGTTATTTTTCAAAACTAGATGCTGCCAAAAATTGTGGAGTCGCATGCTGGCGAAAGTTAGACAGCTAACAAGTTGTGACTGTATACTTGATAATTTCTTTGATTTAGCCCTGGAGGCCTCCTTTTCTGTAACACACTCAGCCTGGGTGCCAGTGTGGAAGTAAGTGTATACATTGTATTGTGTCTTGTTGGGTGATTTGTACTTTCCCAGCATCCCTTCATATCAAATAATGGTCTCCCCATTTGTATCCTCAAGCCTCACACAACCTGCTTGCTGTTACTTGTATAAGTCATGTGTGAGGCAGCCACACCACCGCCGCGT